>CM058046.1:66805809-67364041 GCA_030169165.1 Centaurea solstitialis | reverse complement strand
GTCACCGAAGAAACGCGGACGATCGGAGATACAGAAAGGGCGAGAAGGGAAGGGGTGTTCTTACAAAAACTTCTTGGATGCAAACCCCCGGAGTTCCGCGGATGTAACGAGCCAATAACATGCTTGTATTGGCTTCGAGAGATAGAAATGGCATTCGAGGCAAGCGAGTGTGACGACACCCAACGAGTCAAGTTCGCTTCACACCTTCTCAAGGGTGAGGCCCTAACTTGGTGGAACTTGACCCGTACTTCTCTCACGCCGGAAGTGCTAGCTAGACTCCCGTGGAACGAGTTCAAGAAGAAGATGCTCGAGAAGTATTGTAGCGAGCGTACTCTCGATAAAATTGAAGATGAGTTCTGAGGGATGAAGAAGGGCGATTCTCCCGTTTCGGACTATGCGAAGGAATTCTTAGAAAGGTTGGGAATGGTGGAACACTTAGCCCCCGATGAAAAGGCGAAAATAAAGGCTTACGTGCGTGGGCTACCGGCCGAGATGAAATTGGCGGTTAGAACCGCAAGGGTTACTACCTTGCACGAAGCTATTGAGGAGTCGTTGAGAGTAGAAGACGATATCGCCCAAGCTCGAGCGGAACACTACCAAGCCGGGCAGAAGAGGAAAAGAGAAGAACCGACGGAACAACCACGTCCAACTAAGACGACTAATGATGAGAGAGGAGTGGAGCCTCGTCGCGATTTATGGTGGTGCCATAAGTGCCGGACCAAGCATCATGGGCCGTGTCGCCGCGAACCTCCGTCAGACCCTATCAGCTGCAGTAAATGCGGGAAACGGGGCCATATGGCTCGAGATTGCTCCATCCGGGGACTAGTTTGCTTCGAATGTAAAGAACCGGGGCATTTCATGAGAGATTGCCCACAACTAATGAGAGGACCGGTCGGAGCCTTAAGCGAGCCTAGTGCAAGAAAAGACAACCAATCAAGGGCACCGAGTCGAGCATTCCAGATTACTGTTGATAAGGAGACGGAGAAGACTGATGTAGTATCGGGTAACCTTCTTGTTAACTCCTTGCATGCGTACATTCTAGTTCGTACGAGTGCCGCTCGTTCTTTTGTGTTAGGTCCCTTTTGCAAATATTTCCTACGTTTGTCAACACCTTAACCGATGTTTTAGCCATAAAAGTAGCAAGTGAGAAGCAAGTAATATTTGTGGGTAGTACCTTGGTGGGTGTATTGATCCACGGGGGGAGCATGCTTTGACGAATATCTAAAGTGTCACCTTTAGGTCGAATGGATTAGATAACTAGTTTCTTGTTCCATAAATCGTGAAAGACTAGGACGTAAGATGATCTAGTAGTTTAATCATGGAACAGGAAGAGTACAACGGTCTTAAGGGAATTAAGTGTTATAGCAAGAACATTATAGGTTGAACGAAGGGTTGCAAGTGAAATGTGGTGATGTTGTGATTAGTTAATGTACCCGAGTGTTGAATTAATTTGAGATTTGGTGGGAAACTGTGCTCGGAAGTCGAGGTTAGATCATCTGAAGTGACAAGTACGATTTTGTAGGTGCTAGAATGTTTGGAAAATTATGGTTGTGTTTACTAAGTGACTTTCCAAGTCTCGATCATAGAGAGCATAGTCGAATGGTGGTTGTATGGGTGAAATAATAGTTGTTATGTAAGGCTAAGAATCGAGAAAACGTTACTTATAGTACAAGAGTGGTGATGTTGTGATTAGCTATGGGCATTACACGCCGTGAGAGAGGTGTAAGATACCAATATGTCAAATTACCATAGAGAGATAAGCCTTTGAGAATTTAAATGATCTTGAAAACGTCGCTTATAATTGATTTGCGAGGAGTTCGTACTTAGAAATTCAAGATTAAGTCACCTAAGGCAAGGTTAGAATTGCGTAGGTGATTGGACGATTAGAAACGCTATGATAGTGCGTATGTGGAAATTTATGGATTGGTGGGAAATTAGCAATGTGCTTAGTGAAGAAACTTAACTTCCTTATGGTATTCATTGGTGAGTAGACGGAATTTTCGAGGTTCTTTGAGAATTAATGGCGACGGCTAGACACCGTTAGTGAGAGTACGGAGACATTCCGTGGTGGTAAGTGACTCTTAGTAGTGAAGTGACTCTTAGTCGAGTGATCGACATTAATAGGAGACGAATGATGTATGGTACCTTGAGCCATAGAATTTAGTCGATTTGGGTTGGTTAAATTGTACAAAGAGCTAAGGTTGCGTATTCTAGTGATATTACCTTTATAAAAGTGCCATGTTCTAAGAATAGGCGTAAAGCAATGACTTGCGATGTTTGATGAACTACCCTTAAGTTAGAAGGTTATATCAGTGCCTTCTTGGAATACTTAATTAAGACTAGTGATAGTCTAACCGGTCGGTATGGAGAGAACACGATCGCCTAATCTTGGCAAATGATAGAATGAGGCTATCAACTATAGTTCGGACAAGGAGTAATTTTGGGGACGAAATTTTATCTAGGTGGGGAGGATTATAACACCCGTAATTTTCGGTTGTAATATCGACACCTTGATAAAATTTGGAAAATAGAACTTTGGATCAAAACCTATATTTTATGGTTTAGAATGGTAGAGAATCCAAATACGAGTCCAACGGTTCTTTCGGAATCGAAAACGGAGTTATAATGAAGAAGTTATGGCCGAAACAAAATCTCACCGAACCGCCCAGATAGCTAGCGATCGCTAGCCTATACCCCTAGTGATCGCTAGGCAAAATATCAATGCTGCTGTTTGAGCTCGCGACCACTTTCTGATAGAGAGGACCCGTAGCTAGCGACCGCTAGCATGCACACCTAGCGATCGCTAGGTGTGTTGCAGCACGGGATTTCGGGTTTAAAACCCTTCTTTCTTCTTTCATTCATAAATTCTTCATTTCTTATCCATTTGAGCTGATTCTTTTTCCTATATTCTCCTCTTTCCAAGTTCTTCAAGATCCCATTAATGGATTGTTAGTGAAAGTAGCAAGATTTGGAAGTTGGATCTTCATCATCTTCATCTTCTTCACCTCATCTTCCACCTCCATTGTTGCTAGGTTTGAGCTCTTCAAGATCTAGGGTTTTCTACTCAAGATTTGGCTAGGTAAGCTTATCTAAACCACTTGGATTATGTTAATCCACATAATAGGAGTTATAAAACTAACCTAAGGTTTGATTGCTTGATTTTAGGTTGTTCACATATTTGACCTAAATCTTGGATTTGGGGATTTTGGTTACAAACCCTCAAGGTGAGCTCTCTATATGGTTTTAAGTATAGATCTAGTGTTGAATGATGTAGTTATGGAACTAATCCAAGATATTAACTCCTTATCAGTTTAGGTGATTACTTAAGCTTTAAGCTAAGGTTTTGGTGAAAATTGAGGCTTTTGGCTTTACAAGCCTCAAGGTGAGTTGCTAAAATCGTTTTGTTAAAACTGAGAGCACATCATCTTGTTTGATATTACGCGTCTTGCTCGATATTGTGGATAAATATGATTTTGAATGAAATGCCTAAATTTCTAGGTTTAGGATTTGCCATGAAATGAATAAATGACAAATCTTATATGAATGGCTTGGTTGGATTATTGTATGCATGGAATAGTTTATCGTATGCCACTAGTGTATGAGTTAAACACATGTGATTGCATGATAAACGTGTTTATGAGAAATGTTTGATATTATGCATGCCACGAATTGGTGCAAAGGAATTGAATCCTCTTGAATTGTATGACTAAAACGTTATGGAGCACCGCTAGTCAAAAAGTGGGATGCTATTGGTCACTAGTCAAAAAGTGGACCGGGATGTCACTAGTCAAAAGGTGAGTACCCATGTTTTACAAAACATGAATTGGACAATGTGGCACTAGTCAAAAGGTGTACACTATGTCGTTTTTGAAATGAGATTGATTTAAAGTGGCACTAGTCAAAAGGTGTGCACTTCAAGTTTACACGAGTTCGACTCAGTCTTGGGTGGCACTAGTCAAAAGGTGTGCACCTATGTCCCTCGCCATTCGTGTGGCCGCGAATGTGCCTGGCCTCTGAGGTTGCCTATTCGAGTCTTCGTAGGAGGACGGCAACGGGGTGTCTCGACTCTGAGGTGTAACTTGCTTGTTGAAAGTGGGTCGCTCCCACGGTTTTCAAAGATAAAAGATAGACCGGTTTAACGTGATGCATTTTGTTGTTAATACACTTTCGTATACCTTACATGGCTTAACATGCTTTCATATGTATGATGTTTATTTGATACAACTCACTAGGCTCCTTTAGCCTAACACTTGCTTGGTGTCGATGTGTCTCTCAGGTACAAGGGACGCCGTTCCTAAGTAGGTGCCGGGATTAAGAGTGAGCTTTGGGGAAAGTGTGAAGAGACCGGTCCTTTAGACCGCGCAGGCATTGACAGATTGACAACCCTTTTTGTAGTCTCTTCCCTAGATAGGATTGAGACTAGATGGTTGTCACATTATTTATTTAGATTACAAACATTGTAATTATACACTACTATTATACCCCTGTTTTTGGGAAGAGCTCACGCTTTGGCGTATATTTGTACTAACACCTTTCGTAAATGAAGGTTTTTATTTACTCCAATTTTTGGGGTGTTACAGTTTGAGGACATTTAGCTTGATTCAAATGCACATCAAGTAGTACTTCAATCTCCTTTTAAACGAATAGTGTAACCAAAATGACATATATATATATATATAAACAAGTAATTGACATCTTCATTAGGAAAAAAAATGATTTTGGAGCAAGGACACAAATATTATCAAATAGTATTTCTAGGTCTTTATAAACCAATAGTGTAACCAAAACGAGACATATATAAACAAGTAATTGACATCTTAATTAGGAATGAACAGGAAAGCAATTCAAGAGTAGGGTCACAATTCACAAATATAATCAAAACATACACAAAGGGGTATTGCAAGAAGCCATGTCTACAACACTATAATATTGGCTACTTGTTTACATATCATCATTTTTAGCTTCGTCAAGCTGGATTTATCTTATTCTTGTTCTTGATACTTTTGGCAGTTGATTGAACAACTTTTACAACACGCTCTGCCATCATAGTTGACACATGTTTTTTGCTTGCTGGAATCACAGTTGCCTCGTTGGCTTTCGATGTCTGTCCTCCTGTGAAATTTCCCCATTGCTGCCTGTTATCCGCCATTGATCTCCCCTTGTTTTGAAAAAGAAGTTATCCTTTCAAAATATAGTTTTGCTTGGCAATAAACTAAATCTTGTTTGTGATACAAGAAATCCATCTTCAAGGTATATATAAGGCAAAGGACTCCCTAACCTCTATTACGTGTGTGTGCATGAATCGAAATATCTAGGAAGTAAGTCCTAATCTTCCTAGTTATTTGTTAAGAGTGTGCATGTGGTGAGGTGTGTGTTATTGAGATATGCATGAAAACACTAAGCAAAAGTTGAAATTGGAGATGTTTCATTATGTATGTGGATGGGTGTTGAAAAGTGTAGGTGAGATGTGGTATATAATCGCTTGCATCTTTATATTATTATGAGTAATTAGTTCCCCTAATATCTTTTTCATTATTTTCTTTTTATTATATTAGAATTTATGATGAGTTTAAAGGCAAAAATTTCTACTACCATTATTAAGCAAATACTAGGTTAACTATTATAAATCTTCGGTAAGTTTCGCCTTCACCATGAAAAATAATTAACATGGGATGGCTAATTAACATTTCATGGTGTTTCTATCTTTATGAAATTATACGTAATTCTCCAACGACTTATAATTAAAGTTGACTAAAAATAAATTTTATTGGCATAGTTATATTTAACTATATGAAATACGAATTGAACACTTTTTGAAACAATAAAAATGCTCTATGTAGAAAAAAGGTCATGCCAATTAATTAGTACCTTGACGAAAAGTTCTCAGGATTATGAGTTTTGTTTAATTATGCACCATACATGAATAGTATATATAACATAAATATATATACATATATATAAATATATATGTATATGCGTGTGTGGGTAGGGACAACATCGAGAGGGAGCCTACGAAAAGGAAATGTACTTATTATAATATGTTTTTGTGTTCTTTATGTAAATTTATATTTATTATTTCAAATTGGTAATAGAAAATCTTCTAAATTTCTAAGTACTTGCTAAATATATACGTAGTAAAAAACTTTCTTGAAATAATTGTGTTCAAACTGTTGAACACGTACAAAAGTTTGCAAATATAAAACAAACAATGAGCATATAAGTAAATAGTATGTACTAATATAAACACATAAGTAAATTTGATTTTTTTTCTACGTGGGTACAACATATAAGTAAATCTCTATTGGCAAAATAGAAAAAAAAAGATATTAGATGACTTAAAACTTAATATATATGTATTATCCATTTAAATTATTTAGTAAAAATTACTAAAAAAGTTAGCAAGGTAAGGTAGCTCCTTCTATCTTTTTGGAACTATGGTGATATTTGTGACATTGAGAAGTTTGTAAATAGCTTCCATGAAGTGTTGAATGGGTTGCCAAGCAAAAGACTATTGGTTAGAGAACTGTTTTCTTTTTCATTCTACTTTCTCTTTTTGTCTCTGCATTGGGTTATAGAAATGCTACGGTTTACAGGAGATAGATTATTTTGTTTAATCTTGAATTGCACTATTTTTGGGGAAAAAAAAGAATATGAAGTGTTATTTTCATTTAGTCTTTTTTGTAATGGAATTGAAAATTTGAAATTCATCGTTACAGACTAATGTCTCGTATCTTTAATACAATAAGCGTATTAATAAAAATAGTAACAAATAGTTTTCTTAATTTGTTAACTAGTGATGAATTTTCTTTTCTCTGCAACATGACCGTAGCAAATGTAGTTTTTTTTTTCAAATTTTGTTCAGACGGATTTAGGCAGCTCTTTAACTTAAGTTTTTTATTTATTTAAACAATATAAAGTTTTTTAGTCCGTCGCTAATTCGTAGCAAATATGTACAGTTTTCCCCTATATAGCGACAAATATTACATGCATAGCAAAAAATGTGACTAAGAATTCAAAAAATTGTATCCATTCTTGATCTATAGCAAATTAAAACGAGATGGATTTACTTTCCGAAAGTAAACTTTTATTCAAATTCAATTACATTTAACTTTGCTTTTATAAGAAAATTAAAATGCGGTTTGAGGACCTTTAGCTTGATTCAAATGCACATCAACTAGTACTTCAAGCTCCTTTTAAACTAATACTATAACCAAAATGACATATATATAAACAAGTAATTGACATCTTTATTAGGAAAAAAAAGGAAAATGATTTTGGAGTAAGGACACAAATATTATCAAATACTATTTCTAGGTCTTTATAAACTAATAGTGTAACCAAAACGAGATATATATAAACAAGTAATTGACATCTTAATTAGGAATAAACGAGAAAACCAATTCAAGGGTAGGGTCACAAATATAATCAAAACATACACAAAGGGGTATTGCAAGAAGCCATGTCTACAACACTATAATATTGGCTACTTGTTTACATATCATCATTTTTAGCTTCCTCAAGCCGGATTTATCTTGTTCTTGTTCTTGATATTTTTGGCAGTTGATTGAACAACTTTTACAACACGCTCTGCCATCATAGTTGACACATGTTTTTTGCTTGTTGGAATCACAGTTGCCTCCTTGGCTTTCGATGCCTGTCCTCCTGTGAAATTGCCCCATTGCTGCCTATTATCCGCCATTGATCTCCCCTTGTTTTGAAAAAGAAGTTCTCCTTTCAAATATAGTTTTGCTTGGCAATAAACTAAAGAAATCCATCTTCAAGGTATATATAAGGCAAGGGACTCCCTAACCTCTATTACGTGTGTGTGCATAAATCGAAATATCTAGGAAGTAAGTCCTAATCTTCCTAGTTATTTGTTAAGAGTGTGGATGTGGTGAGGTGTGGGTTATTGAGTTATGCATGAAAACGCTAAGCAAAAGTTGAAATTGGAGATGTTTCATTATGTATGTGGATGGGTGTTGAAAAGTGTAGACGAGATGTGGTATATAATCACTTGCATCTTTATATTATTATGATTCATTAGTTCCCCTAATATCTTTTTCCTTATTTTCTTTTTATTATATTAGAATTTATGATGAGTTTAAAAGGCAAAAATTTATACTACCATTATAAAGCAAATACTAGTTAACTATTATAGATCTTCGGTAAGTTTCACCGTCACCATGAAAAATAATTAACATGGGATGGCTAATTAACATTTCATGGTGTTTCTATCTTTATGAAATTATACGTAATTCTCCAACGACTTATGATTAAAGTTGACTAAAAATAAATTTTATTGGCATAGTTATATTTAACTATATGAAATACGAATTGAACACTTTTTGAAACAATAAAAATACTCTATTTGGAAAAAAGATCATGCCAATTAATTAGTACCATGATGAAAAGTTCTCAGGATTATGATTTTTGTTTAATTATGCACCATACATGAATAGTATATATAACATATATATATATATATATATATATATATATATATATGCGTGTGTGGGTGGGGACAACATCGAGAGGGAGCCCACAAAAAGGAAATGTATTTATTATAATATGATTTTGTGTTCTTTAAGTAAATTTATATTTATTATTTCAAATTGGTAATAGAAAATCTTCTAAATTTCTAAGCACTTGCTAAATATATACGTAGTAAAAAACTTTCTTGAAATAATTGTCTTCAAACTGTTGAACACGTACGTAAGTTTGCAAATATAAAACAAACATTGAGCATATAAGTAGACAGTATGTACTAATATAAACACATAAGTAAATTTGCTTTTTTTCTACATAGTTACAACATATGAGTAAATCTGTATTGGCAAAATAGAAAAAAAAAGATATTAGATGACTTAAAAGTTAATATACATGTATTATCGATTTAAATTATTTAGTAAAAATTAGTAAAAAAAGTTAGCAAGGTAAGGTAGCTCCTTCTATCTTTTTGGAACTATGGTGATATTTGTGAAATTGAGAAGTTTGTAAATAGCTTCGATGAAGTGTTGAATGGGTTGCCAAGCAAAAGACTATTGGTTAGAGAACTGTTTGTTTTTTTCATTCTACTTTCTCTTTTTTTTTTCTTTGCGTTGGGTTATAGAAATGCTACGGTTTACAGGAGATAGGTTATTTCGTTTAATCTTGAATTGCACTATTTTTGGGGAAAAAATAAGAATATGAAGTATTATTTTCATTTAGTCTTTTTGTAATGGAATTAAAAATTTTGATATTCATTGTTACATACTAATATCTGGTATCTTTAATACAATAAGAATATTAATAAAAACAGTAACAAATACTTTTCTTAATTTGTTAACTAGTGACGACTTTTCTTTTTTCTGCAATATGACCGTCGCAAATGTAGTTTTTTTTTTTAATTTTGTTGAGATGGATTTAGGCAGCTCTTTAACTTAAGTTTTATATTTATTTAAACAATATAAAGTTTTTTAGTCCGTCGCTAATCCGTAGCAAATATGTACAATTTTCCCCTATATAGCGACAAATATTACATGCATAGCAAAAAATGTGACTAGGAATTCAAAGAATTGTATCCATTGTTGATCTATAGCAAATTAAAACGAGATAGATTTACTTTCCGAAAGTAAACGTTTATTCAAATTCAATTACATTTAACTTTGCTTTTATAAGAAAATTAAAATGTGGTTTGAGGACCTTTAGCTTGATTCAAATGCACATCAAGTAGTACTTCAAGTTCCTTTTAAACTAATACTATAATCAAAATGACATATATATATATATATATATATAAACAAGTAATTGACATCTTTAGTAGGAAAAAAAAGGAAAATGATTTTGGAGTAAGGACACAAATATTATCAAATAGTATTTCTAGGTCTTTATAAACCAATAGTGTAACCAAAACGAGACATATATAAACAAGTAATTGACATCTTAATTAGGAATGAACAGGAAGGTAATTCAAGAGTAGGGTCACAAATATAATCAAAACATACACAAAGGTGTATTGCAAGAACCATGTCTACAACACTATAATATTGGCTACTTGTTTACATATTATCATTTTTAGCTTCGTCAAGCCGGATTTATCTTGTTCTTGTTCTTAATACTTTTGGCAGTTGATTGAACAACTTTTACAACACGCTCTGCCATCATAGTTGACATATGGTTTTTGCTTGCTGGAATCACAGTTGCCTCCTTGGCTTTCGATGTCTGTCCTCCTATGAAATTTCCCCATTGCTGCTTGTTATCCGCCATTGATCTCCCCTTGTTTTGAAAAATAAGTTCTCCTTTCAAAATATAGTTTTGCTTGGCTATAAACTAAATCTTGTTTGTGATACAAGAAATACATGTTGAAGGTATATTATATAAGCAAGGGACTCCCCAACCTCTATTAGGTGTGTGTGCATAAATCGAAATATCTAGGAAGTAACTCCTAATCTTCCTAGTTATTTGTTAAGAGTGTGGGTGTGGTGAGGTGTGTGTATTGAGATATGCATGAAAACGCTAAGCAAAAGTTGAAATAGGAGATGTTTCATTATGTATGTGGTTGGGTGTTGAAAAGTGTAGGTAAGATGTGGTATATAATCGCTTGCATCTTTATATTATTATGATTAATTAGTTCCCCTAGTATCTTTTTCATCTTTATATATATATATATATAGGAAGGATCAGATACAATGGAAAACCTCAAATAAACAAAAAATCGAGGAACACCTTCATAGCCTCCATCTGGACGATATGACTTTTGCATATAATTGATTCTGTAATACACATACGTGCCTATGCATAGGTGCATAATGCACTTGTGCATGAAAACCCAAACAGATCTCAAATTACTCGTATGCACAAAGTCCATACACTCTAGATGGAGGGCTATGCGGGTAATCTTCGGTTTTCCCTTGAACCTCTCTCTCTCCATATATACATAGGAGTGAGTTCAAGTGGAAACTCATCTTTCATTGCAAATGTGAAGATAGTGCGACACATGTCTCATTCAGTATGAATAATATAAGATTATTCAGACTATTGTAATATTCAAGATGAATATTGGATTATTCATCATGAATAATGCATCTGTGTTCGAGATGTGTTCGAGGTCAAGTATTATTAAGCTCGAGCTCGAGTAGCTCGTTAAAAGTTTGACTCGCTTACACCCCTAGATAGGTAGGTGTGTATGTGTGTATGTATGTATGTATGTATGTATGTATCTTTAACCCGATAAGTGCTAGCCGAGTAAGATTCTCGTTCCTTGTTATGGTTCTTAGGCTATGCGTACCGCGAGCTGGGGCTCAGCGGGCTGCGGTACGTGGCCGCTGATGCTGGCGGGCTAGGTGGTGGGAGGGTTGGCCAACCCGCTGCTCTTGTGTGTGTCTCGTGTGTGTGTAGTGTGTTTTATATGAGAAGGTTGGGAGGGTTGGGGTACGGGTTGTAGATGATTGCAGAGGGTTATGAGATGGTTAAGAGAGGGTTGGAGAAAAGCTGATGTGTTAGCTGATATGACATGTTAGGTTGAGAGGGTTGGGAGGGTTGGGGTACTGATAGCCTTAGTGAGTAAGATTTCTAGATGGTTTCCGTGTTCAATTGATAAGGATTGTGAGGTAAGCGATACCAACAAGCCTGGATAAACGTTTAATAAACTTCGCCTTAGTTTTTGAAATGATCAAAATATTCCACGTCATTATCGCATGTTGTCATGCTGATTTTGTATAACAATATACTTGCCTTTTCTTTCAAACAAATCATCATTTTAATAAAAAGGAAAATTGCATAAAAAAACGTATTTTACAGAATCTACTTTTCTAAGCCCAAATTTAAAAATATGTAGTCTTATATAATTAATTCGTGAACAAAAATAGAAACCTTTTATAATTTGTGAGAGATCTTCAGGATTTGAAATGTTTTATTAGACTTCAGGATTTGAAATGTTTTGTTGCAGACACGAAGACAAAAAAAGTTTAGAAAATAAATTTAACAAAATAACATCAAAAACAGAATACATTTTATATCAATATAATTTGCTAGCTCTTTCATAAAAAACACAAAAAAAGAGAGAGAAGAAAATGCTGGTGTTTGCTATTCAAGTTGGTTTAGACTTGGGAGTTAGGAACTAGGACTCGGACAAAAAAGTTTAGGTGTCTAAAGGATTAATCAGTTGCCCAATGGATATTCACCCATCATTATACAACTTTACTTTAGCCTAAAATATTATTTGGAAAATGATACACTTAAACAGTTAGAGTAAACTACGATTTTCGTCCCTGTGGTTTGGTGTTTATAACGATTTTCGTCCCTGTGGTTTAAAAATTGCTTTTTTCGTCCTTATGGTTTGCATTTCATTTCGCTTTTCATCCTTCATCATAACAAACTTTAAAAATATCAGTTAAATTAGGGGAAATATGGACTTTTTACCTTTTTCATATTTAATTGCATATTTACTATTAACTAATACAAAAACTCAACCTACCACAAAACCCCATGGCCCCACCCAAACCCATATTCTTCCTCTCACCTAAAATAAACCCCATTACATAACTTCATCTTTGTCAATTTTATAAAGAAAATGTCCATGGCCATGAGCCCATGACCCACAAAGCTTGGATTAAAAAATTTACATTACCTAAAACATATGATACCCAAACAACAAGGTTTATTGATGAGTGCAATTCAAATAGTAAAAAAATGATGTGAATTAATGTATGTATATATATATATATATATATGTTCAAAATCAACAAGAAAAACCATATATATAAACTAATTTTGTACTCACGTACTCAAGTGTACTTGAATTTCAAACACATGTATATAAATTTCAAATACATTATATATATATATATATATATATATATCTGTGGGGTGGGAGATGAAAGGATTTGTAGTTAGGTTAGATTAGGTTTTTTTGTCAATATTATAAATTTTAAGTAAATATAAGAAGGTAAAAAGATAAAAAGACCATAATACTCTTAATTTAACTCATCTTTTTAACTTTGTTAGGATGAAGGATGAAAAGCGAAATGAAATGCAAACCACAGGGACGAAAAAAGCAACTTTTAAACCACAGGGACGAAAATCATTATAAACACTAAACCAGAGGGACGAAAATCGTAGTTTACTCTAAAAGTTATAAATTTAATATTTGACAAAAAGTTAATTATCGAAATTTTTGGAGTGGATTATCAGTTACATTTCGTCAAACCATACTACGTGGTTTAGTTTGCAGTCTCCAATTACAAAACCATGGTTTAAGCCTCAACGTATCGTATATTCACTTTTTATGAATTAATTTATAGGGTTAAGTACATCAAAATGTATCAAAGTTGTCAATTTTTATCATTGTATATACTTAACTTAAAAACTTACTATTGTATGTATTGAACCTGCTAAAATTAAACTTACCATTTAATGTACCGATCCTGCTAAATTGACACTTTTTTAAGTTTATTACATATAATGGTATGTTTTTAAGTTGAATACATACAATGATAAAAGGTGACAACTTGAATACATTTCGATATCTTAAATCTAATATATATATATATATATATATATAGACTGATTGTAGTTTAGAATCATGTCAGGATTTTTTCTTCGTGAAACACATTGTAACCCCCAGGATGAATTTATTTTTTGATGGTAGGCTGTAAAGACACAACATAACAAAAAAAAGGAACTTCAATGATATCATTTTGTAAGGAATGCTAAATGTTCTTACAAATTAAGATACCACAAATATGTGAGTATAAAAATATTGATATAATTTAACACAAAGATGTTAACATACCTTAACATATGTAAAAATTACAATGAAAATATTAATTATATCTTTACACAATCGGTGATTGCTTAACAATACATGTTCAATCATTAGTCTTGGATAAAAAAACAATTGTTCTCGTTGATATAAAAGCTATCAACGATTGCACATAAATTTTCATAATTCTTACAAAAAAATATCAACATACTTACCTAACATTTTCCTCTCATTTTCCTTGATTTTGGTCCATACTATTTAACGGCTATTGTTATGCTTGGAAATGGTCATCTCTCTCTTATGGCTTTTTATTTTGATAAGTTAAGTAAGAGATATTTATCTTAATTTCAATTCTAATGTTTTATATATACATTTACACACACACACATTCCAAGCCTCCCTCATCGACTCCATCCTCTTCATTGCTCCCCTTCGGCCCTTCTAACAACCTCCACCGTTGACCAACCAAATTTCCACCATCTAAGTTTACCCCGTCTACCACCGTGAGCCACTCCTCTTCTGTAAATAGTCAATGACAGCCGACCTCTAAATGAAAAGCTTTCTCGATGATATTTAACTGATCTCTAGATATTGAACCTATTTTAAGCCTTGTCTTGGAAGCTTTTCTATGTTATGTTTAGGGGTTGGAAGACTAAGATGGAGGCTATGGTGGGTAGGGAGGAGTTCCATGACATGAAACAAAAGAGGAGGGGTGGAGTGTGAGGAAATACGAGACAAAAAAACATAAAAAGACAAAAATACCCTCACTTAACGAATAGAGGGACCAATTTCATGCATTTTTGTAAACCAGAAGGTTAAGTTGTAGATTTTAAAACGTAAGAACCAAAACCGCGAAAAACGCTAAAGCACAATGACCAAAAATACAATTACCATGTAACAATTTTTTGTTACCAAAAATATAATATTTAAAGGTAGAATTCAATATACATATTTACCATTTAAGAAAACAACATGAAAAACTAAATCTATTGACATAAATAGCAATTTGACACCTTCATCTTAGTATGATCTTTACATCAACTCCCCACCATTCTTCAAATGTTTTCTCATCACATCAAGCAACATATAGATCTCTTCACCTTTGATGTTTGATTTCTCCCCTTTTCGGAATTCATACGCTACACCATCGACTTCAATCGAACTATACCCAACAACCTTCTTCATCTTTCTTTGTTTCATCGTCTTCCTTAACTTCACGGCATCCCTAAACCTATAAAAAGACGAAAACAAGTTCGCCATAAGTACATACGCACCATCTTTCTCTTCATCCATCATATCCACTTTTTCCTTCGCCCTTTCTCCAATCTCGACATTCCCATGGACCCTACATGCGGCTAGCAACGCTCCCCAGACCAAACCATCCGGTTCCACAATCTTCTCCTGAATAAAATGTTCGGCCTCAGTTAACAACCCTGCACGGCCCAAGAGGTCAACCATGCACCCGTAGTGCTCTTTTTGTGGCTTGATTTTGTAAACCATCCACATTTCGACAAAATGGTTGCAACCTTCTTGTACAAGTCCATATAAGAATGTACCCATTTGGACTCTTTGAGGGCGCCTAAATTAGAGCAACAATTAAGCACGCCGACTAAAGTGAATTCGTCGGGTTTGACACCTTGTTTCCGCATCTTTTTGAACAAGTTCAACGCGAGCTTGAACTTTTCTTGATGAACTAGGCCCGATATCATGGAATTCCAAGAAACGACGTTTTTCACTGGCATTTCGTTGAAGATTTCAAGAGCTAAACCAGCGTCACCGCATTTTAGATACATATCCACCAAAGCGTTTCCTATGTACACATCGAAGTTTAGTTTATAATCGCATATGTATTCATGAAGTTTCTTACCTAAGCTCAAATCTTGTAATCTGGCAGCGGCCGAAATCAAAACCGTCATTGTCATCTCATCGGCCCTAACACCCGCCTCACACATCTCGTAAAACACTTCCACTCCTTTCTCATAGAAACCCGTCTTTACGTAACCTTGAATCAAAGTAGTCCAAGTCACCAAATCTCTCTCAGGACTTTCATCGAACACCTTGCGTGCACGTTCCAAAACGCCGCATTTGCCATAAAACCTCACCAATACGTTCACAACATACAAATCCAACACAAACCCAGTCTTCACCACATGTGAATGCACCTGTTCACCTATATTTAAGTCACGTAAAAGCGCACACGCCTTGAGGACGTAAGGGTACGTAAAACGATCCGCAACCAACCCTTTCGCGAGCAAATCTTCGTAGAAAAACAAACCCATCAGAGGGTGGTTATCGTTTCCGCTATTGAACGATCTTATGACTGCGTTATAAAGGTCGATAGTCGGGTTCTCGAGCTTGCTAAAAAGAGAGTGTATGTAGGTGACATCTGATATGGGCGTGGAAGCTGTGGCGGAAATTGAGATGATTCTAGTGTACAAGAATTGTTGGGTTTGATGGGATGATGATGGTGAGGTTTTGATGATATACGAGTGGATTTGTTTGAGTTCTTTTAAGGATTTGCAGGATTCAAGTTTTTCGATGATTGAAGATTTAGATTCTTGGAAGTGATTAGAATCATGGGTAAGTGGAATTGATGAAGATAAAGGGGAAGAATTTATGAGCATTTCCATTTACAGAAGGTTTTCTGGTGAAGAAGAACGATGGATGATTAAGTTCAGCAGATCAAAAGGAAAACGAAGATCAAGATATAATGATGAAGTTTTAGAGTCGATTAAATAAACGATTCTTTTAATAGTAAAATCATATTTTAAATGAAAATGAAAATGATGGAATGGCGTATTGGGAAAAATAAAAAAATAGAAACAAAATTTTTATTTCCTCGATTTCATCATAAACCAAAATTAATGATTTTATTATCAAATATCCAACAAAATAACACTTTTCATCATCATCCTCGTTCCTTACTCTCTAATACCCTTAACTAAATGCCTCCACAATACTTTTTTCATAGATAAAAATCGACGCCATTATAAACATTGCCCGCCTCTTTTCCCGCCTTCTATTCTCGAATTGAGAACAAACGTGTAGGAGAAACCCTTGGGTTGTTGGTTGCTAAGAGATGCATAAGGTCAGATTTTAATCCGATCCAAATCGGATAAAATCCGTACCCGTTTTTTTACCAAAAAAGCAAACCATTTTTTTAAAATCTGGATCGGTTTTGAACTGGTTTTGGGTGTGGAATGATGCAATCGGTGGAACTTGTTTTGAAAAAATCCGGTCTTCTTGGGCTTGATTTTTGGGCATATCCACAAAAACTTGAAATCTGATTTTGGACTTTATTTATAATTGATTTTGGGCTTTACAATTACAAGTTATACTTATATTCTTATAATCAAATATTGGGCTTTATATTTAAAATTTAAATTTAAAATTTACAATATAACTATATAAGTGCGGGTAGTTTTTTTTAAACCGGTTTCGGAACCGGTTCACACCCAAACTGGATAAAGTTCCGGAAAAATCCGGTTAGTGAAAGAAACATAATCCGATCGAATAATCAGTTTGGTGAAAATCCGGTCAAGTTTAAAAAAAAATCTAATTATAGAAGTACAGATTTAGGATAAATCGGATATTTTGTGCAACTTGCTACTTGCTATATAGATGAGGCCCATGTACTTGGGCTTTTTCTTTCTTTTCTTTGTTGGTCTGGAGTAGAGGTGCACAGAAAATCCGGTTATTCGATTTTGCGCAAAAACTATCCGAATCCGGTTTTATAAAAACCGGATTTTTTTCAAACCGGATCGGATTTTTTTCAAACCGGAATTTTTTCAAACTGGATTTTAACCGGATTGGATCCAATCCGGTTTGACTGGATAACCGGTTTAAACCGAACCGGTTTCAAATCAAACCGGTAATGTCTATATGAGCTTACTGCAGTTGGGCCTGAAATCCTAAAAAAATTCACGGCCCATAAAAAAATCACGGCCCACACCAATTCAGATTAGATTTCAATTGAATTTTCTGAATTTTCTAGCCCAAAAAAAGACCCAATAGAGGACCGGTTCCACCGGAAACCGGTTTCAATCCGATCCGAAACCGGTTCCATCAGATATGGATTTTTTCGAAAAACCGGTTGAAATCCGAACCGGTTTCTAACAAAACCGGTTTCTAACAAAACCGGTTTCTAACAAAACCGGTTTCTGACAGATCCGAAAAAAACCGGTTTAGTATAAATCCGATCCGGATCGAATAAAAATCCGATCATGTGCACCTCTAGTCTGGAGTTCACAAAATACCAATTAAAGTTGGCAATTTTAACCCAAGAACAATACTAATAATTGAGTTTTTAGCTTCAATTTTAAACAAGAAAAATTAGTTGTCAATTAATAAGCTTTAGATTGTTGATGTATCTTATTTTTTAATTCCTATGCAACATGATGTGAACAAGTTTATTTGCTTCATGGATGTCGTCTTCATTTGATTTATCAATATCATTGTACATTTAGTTGATGTTCTTTTTAATAAATAAAAAAAAACTAGATTGAAACTTTATCACGTTTAAAAATGGATAGATCCAATGTCGCATTTAGTAAGATTTACCTATTCAAAACTATAGATACATGATTGTTTAGGAATTTTGATAAAGTGGCGACTAAGATTGTTTGACCTCAGTAACGTTTTTCAGGTGGTTTCTTGAATTCTTGCAATTAAAGTTCTAATAAATTAGTGATTTTACAAACTCATTGATGCTAATCGCCATTGGGAAATTGAATAAGTTGAGTTTGTGAGCTTATTGCTTTGAATAAGTGATTTTCTAACCTTTTTTGCCTTTTATATCTTCATCAGAATCAATGATTGTGTTTGTATCACAATCAAAAGGAAGAAATTGCTAGACATTTTAATCCCCCCCCCCAATTCTTTTCTTGACTTAACTTTGCTAAACATTTCCTGCTAAATTAAAGGTGTTTTCGTCTTTTTATATATATAGAGTTAGGTTTAAATGTGAACTTAATTTTGGTTGTGAACGTAAGGACCAATAAAATCGCGCTACGTGGCAATATTCGTTCTGGATATCATGCATTATTCAGAGTGAATAAAATTTAGGCGCCTTTATTCACTCTGAATAATGTATGATATTCAAAATGAATAGTCATATGACGCGATTTTTAGTGGTCCTCGTTCACAATGAATAATGAGTTTTCATTTGAACTTTCCTATATATATATAGGGTTAGGTTCAAATGTGAACTCAATTTTGGTTGTGAATATGAAAACCACTAAAATCATGCCACGTGGCAATATTCTCTCTTAATATCAAGCATCATTCAGAGTGAATAAAGCTTAGACGTCTTTATTCACTCTGAATAATACATGATATTTAGAGTGCATATTGCCACGTGACGCGATTTTAGTGGTCTTTCATTTGAACTTTCCTCTCTCTCTCTCTCTATATATATATATAGAGAGAGAGAGAGGAATTATCCGTTGCAAACCAGGTAGATTGTATAAACTCTACAAACTTAATTTTAACCATTGATTTTGTTTATCTCCTAACTTTTAGGTGGTTTTCAAATGTGGTTGAGAGAAAATCTAGGAGCTGAATTAATCCACACCATTGATCATCTACATGTATGGTCGAGATTGGTTTATATAGTTTTTAAAAACTATCCGGTTTGTAACGGATACAACCCCTATATATATATCTAGAGAGAGAGAGAGAGAAAGACAGAGAGACGAAGGATCAGATACAATGGAAAACCTCAAATAAAAAAAATCGAGGAACACCTTCATAGCCTCCATCTGGACGGTATGACTTTTGCGTATAATTAATTTTGTAATACGCACTCGTGCGTATGCATAGGTGCATAATGTACTTGTGCATGAAAACCCAAACAGAACTCAAATTACCCATATGCACAAGTTCATATGGTCTAGATGGAGGGCTACGTGGGTGTTTTTCGGTTTTCCCTTGAACCTCTCTCTCTCTCTCTCTATATATATATACATAGGAGCGAGTTCAAGTGGAAACTCATCTTTCATTGAAAATGTGAAGATAGCTCGACACATGTCTCATTCAATATGAAGAATATAAGATTATTCAGACTGAATGGAACACGTGTCGTGCTCTTGGCTATCCTCACGTTTGTAATGAAAGATGAGTTTTTAGTCGAACTTTCGTCTCTTTCTTTCGTCTCTCTCTCTATGTATGTACGTATGTACGTAGGTAGGTAGGTAGGTATGTTGGTAGGTGTTTATGTGTATATGTGTGTATGTATGTGTGTATGTGTGTACGTACGTACGTACGTATGTATGTATGTATGTATGTACGTATGTATGTATGTATGTATGTATGTACGTACGTATGTATGTATGTATGTATGTATGTATGTATGCATGTATGCATGTATGTATGTATGTATGTATGTACGTACGTATGTATGTATGTATGTATGTATGTATGTACGTACGTACGTACGTACGTATGTATGTATGTATGTATGTATGTATGTATGTGTAACACCCCAAAATTTGGAATAAACAAAAACTTTCATTTAATAGAAAGATGATAATACAATGTACGCCAAGGCGTGAGCTCTTCCCAAAACGGGGTATAAGTAATGTATAATTACAATGTTTGTAATTAAATAAAGAGATATAGTAACCAGCTAGTCTAGTTCCTACTAGGAAGAAGACTACAAAAGGGTGTCAATCTCGCGGCTTAGAAGATCGGTCTCTCCAACGTCCCCCATGCTCACTCTAAAGCCGGCACCTACTTGGGAACAGCGTCCCTAGCACCTGAGAGACACATCGACACCACACAAGTGTTAGGCCAAAAGAGCCTATTGAGTTGTACCAACGAGTACGATACATATAAAATCATGTTAAGACATATGATGTATACATAAGTGTATATAAACAAACATAATCAAAGTATACTTTTACGGGTTATCTTTTATCTTCGGAAACAGTAGGAGCGACCCACTTCCACCAACCAATATCCTTACACTCGCTACTTCCAAACACCCCGATGCCGAATTTAGCATGACATCATCCACTGGGGCCCGCACACCTCGGAGCCACCCGAGATGCCGGCGACAAAGGTGCATACCTATTTCAGTACCTCCCAAGACTGTTTGGTGTGGACATATTGCGTTGGATCGTCCATTGTTATTTATATAGCCGTATATCCACCGCCAGTCCCATCACTCTTTACTTCCAAACACCTCGATGCCATATCTATCATGACACCATCAACAGAGGCCCGCGCACCTCGGAGCAACCCGAGAGCCGACGACATAGGTGCGTACCTATTTTAGTACCTCCCAAGACTGTTTGTTGTGGAAACATGACGCGGAATATACTTAATTACACGTACGTACTGTCTAGAAAGACTCATACAATTATCTTAACCTTTCATAGGTATTGATCGAGGGTCTCAAGCCCTTCATTCATTTCATATAAGCCCACATGCTCGGGATTTAATTCCTTCACATCATTCCGTGGCATACATAATAACACGTATTTCTAATAAATACATTCATCATATAATCACATAGATTTAACTCATGCATTAGTAGCATACGATAATCTACTCCATGTATACAATAGTCCAAGTCAAGCCATTCACACAAGCATCGTTACTCATTCATTTCTTGGCAATCCTTAAACCTAACAATTTAGGCATTTCATCCAAAATCATGTTTATTCACAATAACCAAGCAAGATATGTAAATCAACAAGATGATATGCTCTCAGTTTTAACAAAACGGTTTTAGCAACTCACCTTGAGGTTATTTAAGCCAAAAGCCCCAAATCCATGAAACCCTAGTTAGGTGATTTAGATGAACACCTAAATAAATAAGAAATCGAACTCTAGATTAGTTCTTTAACTTTCATCATGTAAACAAGATCTATACTTAAAGCTTGAATGAAGCTTACCCTCTCGGATCTTGAATCAAAACCCTAGAATGGAGAAATCCCCAAAATGGTGGTGAGATGGTTGGAGAAGATGAAGACATAGAAATCTTCACTTTCTAAACTAGTAGATCTAGCCTCCAACACTTTCCAAAGCATATAATCCACCTAATACAACACCAAATCTAAGGCAAGTATGGAAGAGAAGGTTTGGAGATGAAAAACCCCCAAATCTAAGCTTAAACTCGAAGGGGATGAAGAGATTACTTACATCAACGTTTTAGAACCACCAAATACTTGAAATCCATTGATGTAGTCTTGAAAAGCTCGAAAAAACCGAGAACATAGCAATTTGAATCACCAAAATCGGAGTTGTAGGGAGAAAGATATGAAGAAGATGGCTTAAAATCATGTTTTCAGCTCAGATCAGCAGTATCGGCGGGTCCGAGTCCGACCCGCAGGTTGACCCGCGGCTGACCCGCCCTTACTCTGAAACCCGCCTGAAACCCGCGCGATTCACTGTTTTGGCCATAACTTCTTTGTTATAGCTCCGATTTTGCTCCGGAAAGAACCGTTGGACTTGTATTTCAATTTCCCATCCAACAAGACCATAAAATCCATGATTTAACCTAAAGTCCTATTTTTCATATTTAACTTAAAAGATCAATTCCCGCATTGGGCCGAAGTTGTGTTATCCGAAAATTGCGGGTGTTACAGTATGTATGTATGTATCTTTAACCTGATAAGTGCTAACCGGGTAAGATTCTCATTCCTTGTTATGGTTTTTAGTGAATAAGATTTCTAGATGGTTTCCGTGTTCAATTGGTTAGTATTGTTTGGTAAGTGATACCAATAAGTCCTTATTCGGATAAGGGTTTAATAATCGTGGCCTTAATTTTTGAAATGGTAATTTTAAGTCATTATCGAATGTTGATTTTGTAGAACTATATACTTGCCTTTTCTTTCAAACAAATCATCATTTGAATAAAAAGCAAAATTGAATAAAAAAACTTGTTTTACAGAATCTACTTTTCTAAGCCCAAATTTAAAAATATGTACCGTCTTTTTTTGCAATTAAAAATATGTTATATAATTAATCTCGTGAACAAAAATAGAAACATTTTATAAATTGTGAGAAAAGATCTTTAGGATTTAAAATGTTTTATTAGACTTCAGGATTTGAAATGTTTTGTTGCAGACACGAAGACAAAAAAAAGTTCAGAAAATATAGTTAACAAAATAAACATCAAATTAGAATACATTTTATATCAATATAATTTGCTAGCTCTTTCATAAAAAACACACAAAAAAAAAGAGAAGAAAATACTAGTGTTTGCTATTCAAGTTAGTTTAGACTTTGGAGTTAGGAACTAGGATTAATCAGTAGCCAAATAGACATTTACCTTCATTATTCAACTTTAGTTTAGCCCACAATACTATTTGGAAAATGATACATTAAAAAGTTATAAATTTAATATTTAACAAAAAGTTAATTATCGAAATTTTTTGCAGTGGATTATCAGTTACATTTCGTCAAACCATACTACGTGGTTTAGTTTGCAGACTTGAATTACAAAACCATGATTTAAACCTCAACATATCATATATTCACTTTTTATCAATTAATTTATAGGGTTAAGTACATCAAAATGTATCAAAGTTGTCACATTTTATCATTGTATATACTCAACTTAAATGTAGTGAACCTGTTAAAATTTTCATTTTTATACATTCTATGTATCCATTTAATGTACTTAAAAACTTATCATTTATTGTACTGAACCTGCTAAAATGACAATTTTTTAAGTTGAGTATATACAATGATAAGTTTTTAAGTTGAATACATATAATGATACAATGTGACAATTTGGATATATTTTGGTGTACATAACTCTAATTTATATATAGATTGATTATAGTTTAAAATCAGGTTTTTTTCTTTGCGAAACACATTGCAACCCGAGGATGAGTTTATTTTTTGATGGTAGGCTGTAAAGGCACAGCAACATAACAAAAAAAAAAGAGGAACTTCAATAATTTCATTTTGTAAGGAATGCTAAATGTTCTTACAAATTAAGATACCACAAATATGTGAGTATAAAAATATTGATATAATTTAACACAAAGATGTTAACATACCTTACTTAACATATGTAAAAATATCTTACAATGAAAATATTAATTATTTTTTACAAAATTGATGATTGTTTAGAAATACATGCTCAATCATCACTCTTGGATAAAAGAACAATTGTTCTCATTGGTATAAAAGCTATCAACGATTGCACATAGATTTTCACAATTCTTACAAAAAGATATCAACATACTTACTAAACATTTTCCTCTCATTTCCTTGATTTTGGTCCCTACTATTTAACATCTATAGTTATGCTTGGAATTGGGTCATCTCCTCTTATGGCTTTTTTACTTTGATAAGTTAAGTAAGAGATATATTTCAATTCACTAGTACAAATATGTTTTTTTGCCACGGTTTTGAAATTCATGTTAGTCACATTTAGGTCTAGAACCGTGACTAAAAGTCATAAATAAAATTGGAGTATAATTTTAGCCACGATGTAACTCAATAACCATGACCATTAGAAAACATGTTTTAAAATAATGTCATGGTTTAAACAAAACCGTGACTAAATTGTTTCTATGGCCACAATTTTTTTGTCGTGGCAAGTAACATATAAAAATCGTGACCATAGACATATATATAGTCACGGTTTTTTTGTGACAATTATTATTTGAGACCTTAGACCGCTAATAGCCTCATAAAGTCATTTTTCCGTGACCAAAAGAATATACATATTTAGCCATGAAAATTTGTAAAACGTAGCAATAAGTCACATATATTTGTAGTCATGGTTTTATTATTTTGTGTGACAAGAAGATAACCAGTAGCCACGGTTTATTGTATGAAGCATGACAATATGTGATGATTTCGTCACAGTTAATATGAAATGTGTGTAGCTATTAATATAGTTAAAACCAAGACTAAAATAATTCTATTGTCACTAAAAGCTGACCAATAGCTACGATTCAACATAATCAATTATGTGACTAATAAATAGTTAAACGTCACGATTTTTAATATTTCGCATGACCAAAAGGCATTTAATACTCACACTTCTAAAATATAAGTGTAACTATATGTCTTGAATTAGCCATTGTTTATTATGTGTGTGACCAAAAAGATACATATAGCCACGTTTCTAAAAATTAAGTGTAACTATATGTCATGAATTTGCCCATGGTTTTTAATATTTAATGAGATAATTTTAACAAAATCAATATTGTCCTAGTGGTTGGTCCATTCCTTATCAAAGATGAGGTCTCAAGTTCGAGCCTTGGCCACGTCAAAAAAATATACATGAGTATAGAGCGATCATTGGCTACATTAAAAAAGTTATGTGGCTATAGATAGTTTATTGTCATGCTTTTTTTATATTGTGTGACCAAAATATAACTAAATGCTACGTTTATTGTAAGTTTGTGTGGCAAAAGGTACTTTATGGCCACGGTTTTAGGTAAAATGCTCCAATACCATAAAAATTGGACATGTCTATAGCTACGGTTTTCAAACTATGGCTATGGTTTTTCATTTCATTTGGTGACACATTTTAAGCGTGACCAAAAGGGTATCAATGGTCACGGGAGAATAGGTTACGCTTTGATAAAAATGAAAAACCGTGACTAAAGGCCTATGGCCACGGTTTTTAACCGTGGCAAATGTGAATTTTTGTACTAGTGATTCAAATGTTTTATATATACATTTACACACACACACACACACACACACACACACACACTCCAAGCTTCCCTCATCGACTCCACCCTCTTCATTGTTTCCCTTCTAACAACCTCCACCGTTGACCAACCAAATTTCCACCGTCTAAGTTGCCCCGTCTACCACCGTGAGCCACTCCTCTTCTATAAATCGTCAATGACAGACGACCTCTAGACGAAAAGCTTTCTCGATGATGTTTAACCCATCTCTAGATATTGAACCTATTCTAAACCTTGTCTTGGAAGCTTTCTAGTAATGTTATGTGTAGGGGTTGGAAGACTAAGATGGAGGCTATGGTGGGTAGGGGAGGAGTTCCATGACATGAAACAAAAGGGGAGGGGTGGAGTGTGAGGAAAGACGAGACAACAAACATAAAAAGACAAAAATACCTTTACTTAACGAATAAAGGACCAATTTCGTGAATTTTTGTAAACCAGAAGGTTAAGTTTTAGATTTTAAACCGTAAGAACCAAAACTGTGAAAAACGCAAAAGCGTAATGACCAAAAATACAATTTACTATGTAACAATTTTTTTACCAAAAATATGATATTTAAAGGTAGAATTCAATATACATATTTACCATTTATGAAAACAACATCAAAAACTAAATCTATTGACATAAATAGCAATTTGACACCTTCATCTTAGTATGATCTTTACATCAACTCCCCACCATTCTTCAAATGTTTTCTCATCACATCAAGCAACATATACATCTCTTCACCTTTGATGTTTGATTTCTCCCCTTTTCGGAATTCATACGCTACCCCTTTTCGGAATTTTTTTTTTGCTCTGCGTTGGGTTATAGAAATGCTACGGTTTACAAGGAGATAGAGTATTTCGTTTAATCTTGAATTGCAGTATTTTTGGGGAAAAAATATGAAGTATTATTTTCGTTTAGTCTTTTTGTAATGGAAATAAAAAACTTGACATTCTTTGTTACAGACTAATATCTCTTATTTTTAATGCAATAAGAATATTAATAAAAATACTAACAAATAGTTTTCTTAATTTGTTAAACTGGTGACGACTTTTCTTTGGTCTGCAACATGACCGTAGCAAATGTAGTTTTTTTTTTAAATTATGTTGAGACGGATTTAGTGTAACACCTTAGGCATATCCCACATCGGCCGTGGACAGGACGGATGCTGGATGTTATAAGTAAAATCTTTAACTTCCTAACAACAACGCGTTTTGGGGCCTAATGCATGGCAGGTTCTTGGAACGCTATAATTAAGCGTGCTAGGGTGGGAGTAGTAACAGGATGAGTGACCTCCTGTGAACACCTCACCAGGTCACCAGAAACAAAGCCGTGAGCTGGTGGGGCAAAACAGACAATATTGTTGTCGAGGTAGGCGGGATGTTACTTTTTGGCAGCTCCTTAATTTTAAGTTTTTTATTTGTTTAAACAATATAAATTTTTTTAATCCGTCGCTAATCCGTAGTTAATATGTATAATTTTCCCTTATATAGCGACAAATATTACATGCATAGAAAAAAATGTGACTAAGAATTCAATAAATTGTATCCATTGTTGATCTATAGCAAATGAAAACGAGATGGGTTTACTTTTCAAAAGTAAACTTTTATTCAAATTCAATTACAATTATCCTTGCTTTTATAAGAAAATTAAAATACGGTTTGAGGACATTTAGCTTGATTCAAATGCACATCGAGTAGTACTTCAATTTCCTTTTAATAGTGTAACCAAAAAGACACACACACACATATATATATATATAAACAAGTAATTGACATCTTTATTAGGAAAAAAAATAAAAATGATTTTGGAGCAAGGACACAAATATTATCAAATAGTATTTCTAGGTCTTTATAAACCAATAGTGTAACCAAAACGAGACATATATAAACAAGTAATTGACATCTTAATTAGGAATGAACAAGAAACCAATTCAAGAGTAGGGTCACAAATATAATCAAAACATACACAAAGGGGTATTGCAAGAAGCCATGTCTACAACACTATAATATTGGCTACTTGTTTACATATCATCATTTTTAGCTTCCTCAAGCCGGATTTATCTTGTTCTTGTTCTTGATATTTTTGGCAGTTGATTGAACAACTTTTACAACACGCTCTGCCATCATAGTTGACACACGTTTTCTGCTTGCTGGAATCACAGTTGCCTCCTTGGCTTTCGATGTCTGTCCTCCTGTGAAATTTCCCCATTGCTGCCTGTTATCCGCCATTGATCTTCCGTTGTTTTGAATAAGAAGTTATCCTTTCAAAATATAGTTTTGCTTGGCAATAAACTAAATCTTGTTTGTGATACAAGAAATCCATCTTCAAGGTATATATAAGGCAAAGGACTCCCTAACCTCTATTACGTGTGTGTGCATAAATCGAAATATCTAGGAAGTAAGTCCTAATCTTCATAGTTATTTGTTAAGAGTGTGGATGTGGTGAGGTGTGTGTTATTGAGATATGCATGAAAACACTAAGCAAAAGTTGAAATTGGAGATGTTTCATTATGTATGTGGATGGGTGTTGAAAAGTGTAGGTGAGATGTGGTATATAATCGCTTGCATCTTTATATTATTATGAGTAATTAGTTCCCCTAATATCTTTTTCGTTATTTTCTTTTTATTATTAGAATTTATGATGAGTTTTAAAAGCAAAAATTTGTACTACCATTATTATTTAAATACTAGGTTAACTATTATAAATCTTCGGTAAGTTTCTTCGTCACCATGAAAAATAATTAACAAGGGATGGCTAATTAACAATTCATGGTGTTTCTATCTTTATGAAATTATACGTAATTCTCCAACGACTTATAATTAAAATTGACTATAAATAAATTTTATTGGCATAGTTATATTTAACTATATGAAATACGAATTGAACACTTTTTGAAACAATAAAAATACTCTATGTAGAAAAATGGTTATGCCAATTAATTAGTACCTTGACGAAAAGTTCTCAGGATTATGAGTTTTGTTTAATTATGCACCATACATGAATAGTATATATAACATAAATATATAGAGTTAAGTTCCGGTGAGACCAAGCTTTTTTTGTGAGACCGGTGAGACCAACATATTTTACTTGAAACTTCACATCAAAACATTTGTGAAGGTAAAAAAATTGAACATTCATCGTTAAAACATACTAAAAAACACTATTGGAAAAAAATTTCCAAAAAAAGGTTAAAAAACGAAACCTTCACAGCAGTTTTTTTTGTGAAGGTTTGCATTATATATATGTAACCTTCACAGAACTTGAGCTGTGAAGGTTACGTTTTTTAGCTTGTTTTCGATATTTTTCTGCATCGAAAGTGAATTTTAGGTCTGCGTATTCTTGTTTTATGTACATTCATGGTGTTTTTTTGTGAAGTTTCATACGTTAGGTATTGGTCTCACGCGGTCTCACGGTAACAGCTTGGTCTCACATGATCCTAAGACTAAATATATATACATATATATATATATATATAAATATATATGTATATGCGTGTGTGGGTAGGGATAACATCGAGAGGCAGCCCACGAAAAGGAAATGTACTTATTATAATATGTTTTTGTGTTCTTTATGTAAATTTATATTTATTATTTCAAATTGGTAATAGAAAATCTACTAAATTTCTAAGCACTTGCTAAATATATACGTAGTAAAAAACTTTCTTGAAATAATTGTCTTCAAACTGTTGAACACGTACAAAAGTTTGCAAATATAAAACAAACAATGAGCATATAAGTAAATAGTATGTACTAATATAAACACATAAGTAAATTTGCTTTTTTTCTACGTGGGTACAACATATAAGTAAATCTCTATTGGCAAAATAGAAAAAAAAAAAAAAGATATTAGATGACTTAAAACTTAATATATATGTATTATCGATTTAAATGATTTAGTAAAAATTACTAAAATAGTTAGCAAGGTAAGGTAGCTCCTTCTATCTTTTTGGAACTATGGTGATATTTGTAACATTGAGAAGTTTGTAAATAGTTTCCATGAAGTGTTGAATGGGTCGCCAAGCAAAAGACTATTGGTTAGAGAACTGTTTTTTTTTTCATTCCACTTTCTCTTTTTTTCTCTGCGTTGGGTTATAGAAATGCTACGGTTTACAGGAGATAGATTATTTCGTTTAATCTTGAATTGCACTATTTTTGGGGAAAAAAAGAATATGAAGTATTATTTTCATTTAGTCTTTTTGTAATGGAATTGAAAATTTGACATTCATCGTTACAGACTAATATCTCGTATCTTTATTACAATAAGCGTATTAATAAAAATAGTAACAAATAGTTTTCTTAATTTGTTAACTAGTGACGACTTTTCTTTTCTCTGCAACATGACCGTAGCAAATGTAGTTTTTTTTTAAAATTTTGTTGAGACGGATATAGGCAGCTCTTTAACTTAAATTTTTTATTTATTTAAACAATATAAAGTTTTTTAGTCCGTCGCTAATTCGTAGCAAATATGTACAGTTTTCCCCTATATAACGACAAATATTACATGCATAGCAAAAAAATGTGACTAAGAATTCAAAAAGTTTATCCATTGTTGATCTATAGCAAATTAAAACGAGATGGATTTACTTTCCGAAAGTAAACTTTTATTCAAATTCAATTACATTTAACTTTGCTTTTATAAGAAAATTAAAATGCGGTTTGAGGACCTTTAGCTTAATTCAGATGCACATCAACTAGTACTTCAAGCTCCTTTTAAACTAATACAATAACCAAAATGACATATATATAAACAAGTAATTGACATCTTTATTAGGAAAAAAAAGGAAAATAATTTTGGAGTAAAGACACAAATAATATCAAATACTATTTCTAGCTCTTTATAAACCAATAGTGTAACCAAAACGAGATATATATAAACAAGCAATTGACATCTTAATTAGGAATAAACGAGAAAACCAATTCAAGAGTAGGGTCACAAATATAATCAAAACATACACAAAGGGGTATTGCAAGAAGCCATGTCTACAACACTATAATATTGGATACTTGTTTACATATCATCATTTTTAGCTTCCTCAAGCCGGATTTATCTTGTTCTTGTTCTTGATATTTTTGGCAGTTGATTGAACAACTTTTACAACACGCTCTGCCATCATAGTTGACACAGGTTTTCTGCTTGCTGGAATCACAGTTGCCTCCTTGGCTTTCGATGTCTGTCCTCCTGTGAAATTTCCCCATTGCTGCCTGTTATCCGCCATTGATCTTCCGTTGTTTTGAATAAGAAGTTATCCTTTCAAAATATAGTTTTGCTTGGCAATAAACTAAATCTTGTTTGTGATACAAGAAATCCATCTTCAAGGTATATATAAGGCAAAGGACTCCCTAACCTCTCTTACGTGTGTGTGCATAAATCGAAATATCTAGGAAGTAAGTCCTAATCTTCATAGTTATTTGTTAAGAGTGTGGATGTGGTGAGGTGTGTGTTATTGAGATATGCATGAAAACACTAAGCAAAAGTTGAAATTGGAGATGTTTCATTATGTATGTGGATGGGTGTTGAAAAGTGTAGGTGAGATGTGGTATATAATCGCTTGCATCTCTATATTATTATGAGTAATTAGTTCCCCTAATATCTTTTTCGTTATTTTCTTTTTATTATATTAGAATTTATGATGAGTTTTAAAAGCAAAAATTTGTACTACCATTATTATTTAAATACTAGGTTAACTATTATAAATCTTCGGTAAGTTTCTTCGTCACCATGAAAAATAATTAACAAGGGATGGCTAATTAACAATTCATGGTGTTTCTATCTTTATGAAATTATACGTAATTCTCCAACGACTTATAATTAAAATTGACTATAAATAAATTTTATTGGCATAGTTATATTTAACTATATGAAATACGAATTGAACACTTTTTGAAACAATAAAAATACTCTATGTAGAAAAATGGTTATGCCAATTAATTAGTACCTTGACGAAAAGTTCTCAGGATTATGAGTTTTGTTTAATTATGCACCATACATGAATAGTATATATAACATAAATATATATACATATATATATATAAATATATATGTATATGCGTGTGTGGGTAGGGATAACATCGAGAGGGAGCCCACGAAAGGAAATGTACTTATTATAATATGTTTTTGTGTTCTTTATGTAAATTTATATTTATTATTTCAAATTGGTAATAGAAAATCTACTAAATTTCTAAGCACTTGCTAAATATATATGTAGTAAAAAACTTTCTTGAAATAATTGTCTTCAAACTGTTGAACACGTACAAAAGTTTGCAAATATAAAACAAACAATGAGCATATAAGTAAATAGTATGTACTAATATAAACACATAAGTAAATATGCTTTTTTTCTACGTGGGTACAACATATAAGTAAATCTCTATTGGCAAAATAGAAAAAAAAAAAGATATTAGATGACTTAAAACTTAATATATATGTATTCTCGATTTAAATGATTTAGTAAAAATTACTAAAATAGTTAGCAAGGTAAGGTAGCTCCTTCTATCTTTTTGGAACTATGGTGATATTTGTGACATTGAGAAGTTTGTAAATAGTTTCCATGAAGTGTTGAATGGGTCGCCAAGCATAATACTATTGGTTAGAGAACTGTTTTTTTTTTCATTCCACTTTCTCTTTTTTTCTCTGCGTTGGGTTATAGAAATGATACGGTTTACAGGAGATAGATTATTTCGTTTAATCTTGAATTGCACTATTTTTGGGGAAAAAAAGAATATGAAGTATTATTTTCATTTAGTCTTTTTGTAACGGAATTGAAAATTTGACATTCATCGTTACAGACTAATATCTCGTAGCTTTATTACAATAAGCGTATTAATAGAAATAGTAACAAATAGTTTTCTTAATTTGTTAACTAGTGACGACTTTTCTTTTCTCTGCAACATGACCGTAGCAAATGTAGTTTTTTTTTTAAAATTTTGTTGAGACGGATATAGGCAGCTCTTTAACTTGAGTTTTTTATTTATTTAAACAATATAAAGTTTTTTAGTCCGTCGCCAATTCGTAGCAAATATGTACAGTTTTCCCCTATATAGCAACAAATATTACATGCATAGCAAAAAATGTGACTAAGAATTCAAAAAGTTTATCCATTGTTGATCTATAGCAAATTAAAACGAGATGGATTTACTTTCCGAAAGTAAACTTTTATTCAAATTCAATTACATTTAACTTTGCTTTTATAAGAAAATTAAAATGCGGTTTGAGGTCCTTTAGCTTAATTCAGATGCACATCAACTAGTACTTCAAGCTCCTTTTAAACTAATACAATAACCAAAATGACATATATATAAACAAGTAATTGACATCTTTATTTGGAAAAAAAAGGAAAATGATTTTGGAGTAAAGACACAAATAATATCAAATACTATTTCTAGGTCTTTATAAACCAATAGCGTAACCAAAACGAGATATATATAAACAAGTAATTGACATCTTAATTAGGAATAAACGAGAAAACCAATTCAAGAGTAGCGTCACAAATATAATCAAAACATACACAAAGGGGTATTGCAAGAAGCCATGTCTACAACACTATAATATTGGCTACTTGTTTACATATCATCATTTTTAGCTTCCTCAAGCCGGATTTATCTTGTTCTTGTTCTTGATATTTTTGGCAGTTGATTGAACAACTTTTACAACACGCTCTGCCATCATAGTTGACACAGGTTTTCTGCTTGCTGGAATCACAGTTGCCTCCTTGGCTTTCGATGTCTGTCCTCCTGTGAAATTTCCCCATTGCTGCCTGTTATCCGCCATTGATCTTCCGTTGTTTTGAATAAGAAGTTATCCTTTCAAAATATAGTTTTGCTTGGCATTAAACTAAAGAAATCCATCTTCAAGGTATATAAGGCAAGGGACTCCCTAACTTCTATTACGTGTGTGTGCATAAATCGAAATATCTAGGAAGTAAGTCCTAATCTTCCTAGTTATTTGTTAAGAGTGTGGATGTGGTGAGGTGTGTGTTATTGAGTTATGCATGAAAACGCTAAGCAAAAGTTGAAATTGGAGATGTTTCATTATGTATGTGGATGGGTGTTGAAAAGTGTAGATGAGATGTGGTATATAATCGCTTGCATCTTTATATTATTATGATTAATTAGTTCCCCTAATATCTTTTTCATTATTTTCTTTTTATTATATTAGAATTTATGATGGGTTTTAAAGGCAAAAATTTATACTACCATTATAAAGCAAATACTAGTTAACTATTATAGATCTTCGGTAAGTTTCACCGTCACCATGAAAAATAATTAACATGGGATGGCTAATTAACATCTCATGGTGTTTCTATCTCTATGAAATTATACGTAATTCTCCAACGACTTATGATTAAAGTTGACTAAAAATAAATTTTATTGGCATAGTTATATTTAACTATATGAAATACGAATTGAACACTTTTTGAAACAATAAAAATACTCTATTTGGAAAAAAAGATCATGCCAATTAATTAGTACCATGATGAAAAGTTCTCAGGATTATGATTTTTGTTTAATTATGCACCATACATGAATAGTATATATAACATAAATATATATATGCGTGTGTGGGTAGGGACAACATCGAGAGGGAGCCCACGAAAAGGAAATGTATTTATTATAATATGATTTTGTGTTCTTTAAGTAAATTTATATTTATTATTTCAAATTGGTAATAGAAAATTTTCTAAATTTCTAAGCACTTGCTAAATATATACGTAGTGTCAGGATCTAAAATCTCTCTCTCTCACGAATAACACAACTCAGATTGCTAAGAATCACTTGTATAAAAGTAAAACTTAACAAAGAATGAAACACAATGGAATGAACAAAAACTGTTTTGTATATATTGATTACAAACCAAAAGCCTCAATCTGATGATCACAAGTCAATCACCAGACATGCACTACTTCTCTAATGCAGGGATTAAAAACCTTGAGGCTAAGAATTCTATAAACAATAAAGATCAAAAGTTAATTAAACTGTACGACTCTACTTAGGCTATATACTGCTAAGAATTACAGATAAGTTCAATATCAAAACATAATCAATTCAAACTTTATCATTATCTGCAACCTCTGCATTATCTTCAATCATTAGCTTGAGCCTTAAGTAATTCTCTGATCTTTATCATCACCACGATCATTATCTTCTCAAAAACACTTTATCTTCTGTAGCAGTACTTTGAGTTATAAGCAGTAGAGTTGAAGACTTAGCAGCAGTTTCACCAACCTGCTGCTAGTTTAATCCAGCAGTAGTTTTACTCTGCTGCTTAAACCCAACAATCTCCCCCTAACTTAACTTCTTTTAAGGAGTTAAGTTTTGGAGTTGATTGAGTACCTTTCTCACCAGATCAGCTCCCATTTCTGAACTTCTGTTGCAGCTTAAACCTTTCTCTATCATCTTTTGGAGCTTCACCAAACTGTGATTATAATCTCCATCCACCAAATAGTATTCACACTTTGAACCATCACAAACTACACCATACACTCCACAACTTTCATACAGCACCCATTGGTTAACTATTTCAACTTCTTGAACAATCAAATCCTGCACCCTGTCCACATCAAATAACATACATAGCCACTCAAGGGCTTTCTTGATCTTGTCTACCATGGCATCCTCTACCTCTTCTTCATTCAACACTTCCCCATACACAGCCATGCCAAGCTCAAAGATTTCCTTCAAATTGTCTCTTGAGCAATGTTCCAAAACATCAGAAAAACTTTTCCAAAAATCTTTATATCCTCCATTCCTTTCCAACTTGTAATACAACCTATTACTTTGGCTGATTACATCCCATTTTTCCACCTTCCCAAAAGGATTGTATGCTTCTTCTTCTTCTTGAATAGCTTCACCAGTTATCCTTCTCTTCATCTCCTTCACCCTTGCCACATACTGCTTCTCCAGCTCATTCAGCTTCAAATATTTGTTACATTTCTTCAAGATTCCTTCTATTTTCAAGAGATTCATATTGTACTCTCTTTCAAATAAATGGAATTCATCACTTCCATCTGTAAGTCTGAGCATGACCACCTCAGATTTTGGATATACTTTCCAAAGAATTATCCCCAATGACCTTTGATTCATGAAAGATGGAGAATAGGTATGATCCAGACTCTCCATAATCATCTTGATTGTGGTGTTCATTCTTTGAAGGCTTCTTCCAAAGAAATCTGCTCCATACAGCTCCAGCCCAACTCTGTTGAAATCATTCAAATCTTTCCTTGTGCAAACAGAGATGAATTTATCCAAATTGAAGTAGACATCCTCTTTGCCATTCCTCCTGACAACCTTTAGATCATCTTTCTGACCTGCTTTTATAGTTGTCCAATGGATGATAGTATCATCAGCTTCTTCCTCAATCTTTCTCTTCTTTGCTGGAGGCTTTTTGGCAATAGTCTTCTTCCTCTTCATGGAAGACAACTTCTCATTCAATTCAGCATCCTCAAGCTCATCTTGATCCAAAATCTCTTGGATCCTTGCTGCAGATAATTGACTTTCAATTTCTTCAGGAATTCTTGAAGCTAATTTCTTCTTTGGTTCCTCAATCATGATACCTTTACCCTTTGTATATGCACTCTGCTGCTGAGGTTGAGAGCTTTGTGCTGCTGAAACTGCTGAACTCTGTGCTGCTGAGCTTCCTCCCTTTCTTGCATCAGCCATGAATCCTCTATTTGGTAGGCCAACTAGCAGTACTTCCACAGCTTCTTTTTCCTTTTCCAACCTTCTTTCAGACTCATCTTCTTTAGCAATCTGCTGCTCAATCACTTTCTCAATTTGAAATTCCCCCTGCTGTGCACTCTGCTGTTGTGTAGGTTGAGAACTCTCCCCCTTGGCCTGAGAACTCTCCCCCTTTGAGAAAGCTGATTGAGTAGCCTGAAAAGGATTTCTTTTCTTCTGAGCAATAAAAGAATAGAGCATTCTTCTAAGAATAGAAATCTGCATGTTTTGAGACATAATCTTGGAAGCTTGTTTGGCCAATCTATTATCATGCTCCTGCAGTAGAGTATCTCCAGCTTGCATCAATCTCTGCTGCACCTTGACAACTTTTTGCAGATCAGCAATCATGGTAGCTTGGGATTTGGCCAGGCGTAGTGCCTCAGAACAATCTGCTGCTAGTTTACCCATTGTCATCATCAATTCATCAGTAGTATAACTATCCTCACCATGTTCAGGGGTATTACCCACCTTAGATGGATCACTGGAAGGATTAGTAGTGGTCCTTTGCCTAGCAGAGGCACCAGCTACCCCCATGGTTTCTTGGCACCTGGGACCTCTAGATGATTGCTCATCATGAGTTGCCATGGAGAAGGTCTTATTGATATTCAACCTGTCCTGTTCAGCACCTTGTACATAAACAGTAGGTTGAGCCTTACAATCCACATGCCCTTCCTGCTCCTTAGAGGGCACCTTCTGTGAGTTGGGAGAAACTCTGGGGGACTCCCTTTGTGGAAAATCCATTGGAGAGTGCTCCAATGAAGGGCTTAAAGGCTCATGGATTGTGGCCATTGAGGAGGAAGGAACTCCTGAATGCCTTTTTGAACTTTTTGAGAGTGAGGGGGTGGGGGTTGATGAAGTAGGAATCTGAGGGAGTTTTGTAGTGGAAGATGTTGGTAGGAACTCAGAGGGTGTGCTTGATTGAGTTGGCTGCAAGCCTGAGTCCTCATCTTGAGAGTGGGTTACCCTCCTCATTGTAGAGAACAAGGGGGTAACAGATCCAGAAAAACCCTTGTTGGATTTTCTCAAAAAGGCAAACATCTTAGGGGATGGATCACTCCCCTTGTAGATGTCCAAAGGAATAGCCAACCCTGGTAGTTCAGCATTGATGAAAGCCTGAATAAACCAAGGGTACAAAAACAGTTCCTTTGAAGTTTTGGGAAGAGGGGCTTTGATATGAGAGACAATATCATCAAAAATCATTTTTGAAAAGTTAAAACGTTGGTTGTTTGCCAAGCAGATCAAAGCATAAGCAATGGTACTGCTAAACTCATTCCAACTTGTGGACTTCTTTGAAATGGAATGAATGAGGGTATGAACCAAAAACTTCCACTGAGGAGAAAATTTAGACTTGTCCAACTTCAAATTCCCAATGGTGCCTTCATACCCCATCATTTTAAGGTTTTCAAAAAGATCAGAGATAGAAAATGAAGTGATACCATTTAGATCATCCAAATGAAGATGAGCCCTAATCTTTGCTTCTGTGATGGATAATCGACGTCCTCCAACTTTGCTCGAAATGGTAGGAACGCCATTTAGCTCTTCAGAAGTGGCATTTGTCCAAAACTGCTGCATATGACCCTTGTAAATCGTAGGGTTAATGGTGATAGCAGTAGCAATATGAGAGGATGTGAGAAAATCAATGATTTCATGAAAATCCTCATTACTGTCATCTTTCTTGAGATACGCCACCCGATTGTGATCTTCCACAAAGTAAAAAGTTGCCATGAATGATCAGATTGAGTGAAATCTTGAGCAACAAAGTAAGCAGTTAGGGTTTGAAAGCACAGAGAAGAAGAAGAGTATTGAAAGGTCGTTGAATGAAATGGCGGTTCATCTGGTCCTTTTATACAACGGTTAGAAGCAGTAGGTTCCATGCGTGTTCAACAGTAGAGACAGGGTCAGCAGTAGAGTTACTAACAAGCAGTACTCTCTATGCTGTGAGCAGCAGAGTCAATTTTCCTCAAACAAAGCAGTAGGTTAATGAAATACAAATACAAAACATTACATATGAGATACCTTAAGGTAACAAGAGACATTATTCAGGATTAATCATTCCCACATTGGTGATAAGAAAGATAAATCTTCCTATATCAAAGGATTTAGTAAACAAATCAGCAAGCTGATAATCTATGTGAACTTTTAATACCTGAATTAATTTCTTCTCATTACAATCTCTGATAAAATGAAACCTGATCTCAATATGTTTTGTTTTTGAATGCTTAACAGGGTTATTCACAATACTTATGGCACTACTATTATCAATATAAATAGGAGTGTTAAGAAAGGTCAAACCATAGTCCAGCATTTGATTCTGTATCCATAAAACCTGTGAGCAGCAGCTAGCAGCTGCAATATACTCTGCTTCAGCAGTAGAGGTAGAAACAGAAGTTTGCTTCTTACACTGCCAAGATACCAATCTTGATCCTAGAAACTGACATCCTCCAGTTGTGGATTTTCTATCCATGTTTGCACCTCCATAGTCACTATCTATATAAGCAATCAAATCAAAAGGTGAGTCATGAGGGTACCACAATCCAAACTTAGAATGTCCCTTTAAGTATCTAAAGATCCTTTTCACAGCCTGTAAGTGAGAATCCTTAGGCTGCACCTAAAACCTGGCACACACACACACATCAAACATTATATCAGGTCTAGAGGCAGTTAGATACATTAAAGAACCAATCATAGACCTATAATGATGTATATCAACTTCCTGTCCCTCTGGATCCACAGTAAGATGTTTATGTGTCTCCATGGGTGTACTTGCTGGTTTTACATCTGAAAATCCAAATTTGTGCAAAATGTCCTTCACATATTTGGATTGATGTATGAAGATGCCATCCTCCTTTTGTGCAACCTGTAGTCCAAGAAAGAAAGTTAATTCTCCCATAGCACTCATCTTGAACTTTTTATGCATTAGATCTTCAAATTCCTTGCACATGCTAGATTTAGTAGATCCAAAAATGATGTCATCTACATAAATCTGAACCAGTAGTATGTCCTGCTTCTCTCTTTTGATAAACAGAGTTTTGTCAATTACACCTCTGGTAAAGTCATTCTCCAACAGGTATGTTGACAAAGTGTCATACCATGCCCTTGGAGCCTGATGTAAACCATACAATGCTTTATTGAGTTTGTAAACTCTGTCAGGATATCTTAGGTCTTCAAATCCTGGTGGTTGGAACACATACACTTCTTCCTCTATCTTCCCATACAGAAAGGCACTTTTGACATCCATTTGATACACCTTGAAGTTTTTGAATGATGCATAGGCTAGAAATAGCCTGATTGCTTCAATTCTTGCTACAGGAGCAAAAACCTCATCATAATCAATGCCTTCCTCTTGTGTATAGCCTTGTGCCACTAATCTTGCTTTGTTCTTGATGACTATCCCTCTCTTATCCTTTTTGTTTCTAAAGATCCATTTTGTTCCAATTGCCCTGTGCCCATTAGGTAAGTCCACCAAATCCCATACATGTTGTAGAACAAATTGTAACAACTCTTCTTGCATTGCCTCTATCCAACTTGGATCTTTCATGGCATCATGGGCTTTCTTGGGCTCTTCCTGAGATAGAAAACAAGAGATTAGACTTAAATGGGGATTCAGAACTCCTGTTTGCTTACTCTTATGTCTTGTAAGCATGGGAGACTCCATGTCTCCAATCACCAGTGTTGAGGGATGATTCTTTTGAGTTCTGGTTTGATAAGCAGCTTCCTCTTGTAATGAATCACTCAAGTTTGTATCTGCCTGTTCAGGAGTGGATTCATTACTTTGTGGAGACTGAGGCTGAGACAATGTCTCAACTGTCTGATCACCTGCCTGAGGTGTGATATCACCTTCTTCTTGATCATCATTTGTGCAAAACTCAGCAGGGTCAATGGTTGGGATGGGAAACATCACAAATTGAGGCTGTACCTCTGACACCTGTTGTGTACTAGATCCTGTGCAATCCTGCTCACTAGTTTTAAAAGAATTAGTGAAAGAATCAATATCAAACAACCAATTAGGACCAGTACCTTGAGCATTAGGAGTGTGTTCATTACACTTTACATTTTCACTCTCTTCAATGATTCTGGTAACAGAATTAAAAACTCTGTAACCTTTGCACGGAGTGGCATAACCAACTAGAAATCCTTCTTCAGATTTACTGTCAAACTTACCCAAGTGAGATTTGGTATTGAGAATAGTACAAGGGCATCCAAAAGGTTTGAAAAATCCAATAAATGGTTTCTTCTTTTTGAAAATTTCATAAGGTGTTTTCCCTTGTGATTTGACAACCAGAGTTCTATTTTGCACATAACATGCTGTATTTACTGCCTCTGCCCAAAAGGTGATAGGTAATTTTGAATTAGCTAATAGAGATCTGGCAGCCTCAATTAGAGTCCTGTTCCTCCTTTCAGCAACACCATTGTGTTGAGGAGTTCTGGGAGCACTATATTGCTTCTCAATACCTTTCTCATCACAAAAAGAGTTGATATCAGAATTCTTGAATTCTATACCATTATCAGATCTGATGACTTTGACCTTTAGATTAGACTGGTTTTCTACTCTAGTGACAAAAGATTTGATTAGTCCACTTGTCTCATCTTTTGTTTTTAGAAAGTAAACCCAGGTAAATCTGGAAAAGTCATCAACAATAACAAGACAGTAAGATTTCTTTCCAATGCTCATTACATTGGTTGGTCCAAAGAGATCCATATGAATCAACTGAAGAGGTGAAGAGATGCTATTTACTTCCTTAGACTTATGAGAAGTTTTGTGTTGTTTTCCTTTAAGGCAAGCAACACAATTGTCATTACAGAAAAATTCCTTTCTAGGTAATCCTCTGACAAGATTATTTTTGACCAGTTTGTTCATGTTTTTAAAATTCATATGACACATCCTTCTGTGCCATAAGTTTGATTCATCATGAGAAGCTTTTGAGAACAAACAGTTTAGAGATTGATTAGAAGGAATTCTCTCCAAGTCTAAGCAGTAAACATTGTCTTTTCTAGGGGTTCTCAACAAGACTAGATTTTCATCAATTTTGTACCCTGGAGCTAGAATAAGACATTCTGAATCAGTAAAGAACACACCAAATTTCTTATCACATACCTGGGAGACACTCAACAGGTTGTATCTCAGGTGCTCAACATAAAACACATCCTCAAAGGACATTTTATCCTTTGATATCTTACCTTTACCCTTGATTTTACCTCCTTTGGGATTATCTCCAAATGCAACATGTCCACCTTCAAAGTGTTTAAAGTTCTGAAGAATGAACTTGTTGCCAGTCATGTGCCTAGAACAACCACTGTCTATATGCCAAATGCTTTTTCCAATCTGTTGGTTGTCCTGCACATGAGGTAGAAAGATTAGTTTCTGGATGGAACCCAAGCCAAAATGGTCTTGGGTTCTCCCTTATCATTGATGTAATTGACTTCTGTAAGTCTGTTGAGTTTCAAGAGATAATCAGTACTAGGAATTTCATGACTTGAGTACTTAGATTTCAAGATAGGTATGTGTGCATATCTTTTTAAAATAGTCTTCAAAGCAGGTGAGTGATTTGAGTTACTAGCAGTATCCTTGCTAGTCTTAGTAGATGAAGTACTGTTAGCAGTAGAGGAGCTGCTAGCAGTACTTTTCTCTGACTTTGCTGCTTTAGATACTTTAGGCACCCACATCTTCTTGACAGTAGAATTAGACTTTGGCCTTCTTGAGAAAGATGTTTTAGCTTTTGCCAATCTAACTACTTTGGGGTTTTTCTCTTTTAAGTACTTGTCATGACCAGTTTTATCAAAAGAGTTTCCTTTTGAAGAATTTTGTTTATTGTTTCTAAAAGATTCAACAAACTTGTTTTGAGTAAAAGCTCTTTGATTTGCTGGATTGAAGTAGCAGTGTTTGGCCAAATGATTTGACTTACAACATATAAAACAAGGTTTTGGTTTATTGATTTTATTCAAATCAATACCTTGCTTTTGTGCCCACTGCTGATTCCAGTTTCTTTGATTACCTCTCTTAACTTCTTTTTCTTTCCTCTTTACATCACTCCCTTGAGATCTAACATTGGGTTTTGTGTGGCAGTCTTTTTGAAAATTCTATTTCAGTTTAGTATCAAACTTATGAGGGATTTCCTTTTTGAATTCAGGATCATTCAACAAAGGATCTACTTCAAGAGCAGCTTTGGGAAGATCAGATTTATCTAATCTGTCTAGGATATCAGTGGTTGGTGGAATGTAATTGTTATTATATGGAGGTGGTGTGTTGTGATATCCTATTCCCTTTTTGAGATCATCATGAACTTGAGACTTCAAGAGTTCATCTAAGGCTTTTGATGACTTAGAATATTTTTCCAAATTTTCATTAGCCTTCTTCAGATCCTCTTTAGTCTTGTCCAATTCTGATGATATCTTTGAAATCTTTAGTTCAAGCTCTTTCTTTTCCCAATTCCAGTAGTTTAAATCATAACCATACTGGACCTCATTAGCCTGATAAGCTTTGATTTGATCTTCTAAATTAGCTATAACTAAGGAGGAATCTCTCCTACTTAATTCTAGCTTTTTGATACTATCACACAAAACCTGATTATGATCTCTAAACTTTCTTACCGTTTCAAGACAAGATGAAGAACAGAGATTGGATTTTACCTCTTTGGGGATCTCAGAGACTGGTTCTTCTGAGATTTCAGCCATAAGAGCTTGATTCTGAACTTGATCTTCAGCTTGATCACTCCAATCAAACCCAGCTCCTTCTTGTGATACAAGAGCTTGTGAGGATCCCAAATTGGGATATCTGTTGTTGTTACTTGCCCTGTATGTGCTGAAGTGATTCTGCTGCTGATTGTGCTGCTGCATATTCTGATTGTGCTGCTGTTGACTAAACTACTGCTGATTGTGCTGCTGTGGATTCTGCTGCTGGTTATGTTGCTGGTTCTGCTGCTGGTTATGCTGATGGTTCTGCTGCTGGTTCTGCTGCTGGTTATTGTAGCTTCCTCTGCATTCACGAGCAAAGTGTCCCAATCCATGACACTTATAGCATTCTACCTTGGACTTATCAAATCCAAGCCTGCCATCTTTCCTCATACCGAAGTTTCTCCTTCCAGTTCTTCTCATGAACCTGTTTACCCTTACAGTTATCAAGGCCATCTGCCATTTGAGATCCATCTCCTCCAAATCATCTGCATGGATCTGATCAAGGTCTTCATTCACCAATGGTACACCAGCATGACTGGAGAAAAGAGCTTCCATTACAGAATCTCCTTCAGTCTCTTGCTTTGAGATGGGTGTACTGGAATTAGATTCTCCATTGGTGATAGGTTCTCCACTTGAGAACAGTGCCGTATTATGAGAATAGCCAATAGGTTTCTTCTTGGCTTCTACTTCTGCTTCAAAAACTCTCAGATCATTGTACAGATCATCAAGTTCTTTGTGTTCCAGATTATCACTCTGTCTATAAGGAACAGTATAGATAATCCATTCTTCTCCAAGATATCTCAAAAACTTTCTATTGAGATCATCATTATCCATCTTCACTCCAACAGTTGCTAATTCTCCTATGAGTTTATTAAATCTGTCAAAGGTTTGAGTCTAGACTCATTCTTTGAAGACATAAAGTTCTCATATTATTGCTTAAGAACTGCCTTCTGATTCCTCTTAGAGCTCTTTGATCCAGCAAACCTCTTTTCTAGTGCTTCCCACAAAACTTTGGCATTTTCACAGGTGGCAAACTGATGTTGGTATTCATTGGGAATAGCCAATAGGAGAGTACTCAGAGCTTTCATCTCTGACTGCCTTGTTTTTCTCTCTGCATCAGTTCTTGGTGGGGCACAACTCCTCCTTCTCCAGCTTCTCTTCTGATAGGACCATTCTCAACAATATCCCACATAGAATAATCAGTGAGCAGCATATACTGCTTGATCCTTAGTTTCCACATGTCAAACTATGTAGGTTTGAGCATGGGAACCTTTGAAACCATCATACTCTCCATTCCTTCCATTGTGTTATCAGATCTGAGTTTCTAGCTCTGATACCACTTGTCAGGATCTAAAATCTCTCCCTCTCACGAATAACACAACTCAGATTGCTAAGAATCACTTGTACAAAAGTAAAACTTAACAAAGAATGAAACACAATGGAATGAACAAAAACTGTTTTGTATATATTGATTACAAACCAAAAGCCTCAATCTGATGATCACAAGTCAATCACCAGACATGCACTACTTCTCTAATGCAGGGATTAAAAACCTTGAGGCTAAGAATTCTATAAACAATAAAGATCAAAAGTTAATTAAACTGTACGACTCTACTTAGGCTATATACTGCTAAGAATTACAGATAAGTTCAATATCAAAACATAATCAATTCAAACTTTATCATTATCTGCAACCTCTGCATTATCTTCAATCATTAGCTTGAGCCTTAAGTAATTCTCTGATCTTTATCATCACCACGATCATTATCTTCTCAAAAACACTTTATCTTCTGTAGCAGTACTTTGAGTTATAAGCAGTAGAGTTGAAGACTTAGCAGCAGTTTCACCAACCTGCTGCTAGTTTAATCCAGCAGTAGTTTTACTCTGCTGCTTAAACCCAACACGTAGTAAAAAACTTTCTTGAAATATTTGTCTTCAAACTATTGAACACGTACATAAGTTTGCAAATATAAAACAAACAATGAGCATATAAGTAGACAGTATGTACTAATATAAACACATAAGTAAATTTGTTTTTTTTCTACATAGGTACAACATATGAGTAAATCTGTATTGGCAAAATAGAAAAAAATGATATTAGTATACTTAAAAGTTAATATATATGTATTATCGATTTAAATTATTTAGTAAAAATTAGTAAAAAAAGTTAGCAAGGTAAGGTAGCTCCTTCTATCTTTTTGGAACTATGGTGATATTTGTGAAATTGAGAAGTTTGTAAATAGCTTCGATGAAGTGTTTAATGGGTTGCCAAGCAAAAGACTATTAGTTAGAGAACTGTTTGTTTTTTTCATTTTACTTTCCCTTTTTTTTCTTTGCGTTGGGTTATAGAAATGCTACGGTTTACACGAGATAGATTATTTCGTTTAATCTTGAATTGCACTATTTTTTGGGAAAAAAATAAGAATATGAAGTATTATTTTCATTTAGTCTTTTTGTAATGGAATTAAAAATTTTGATATTCATTGTTACATACTAATATCTGGTATCTTGAATACAATAAGAATATTAATAAAAACAGTAACAAATACTTTTCTTAATTTGTTAACTAGTGACGACTTTTCTTTTTTCTGCAATATGACCGTAGCAAATGTAGTTTTTTTTTAAATTTTGTTGAGACGGATTTAGGCAGCTCTTTAACTTAAGTTTTATATTTATTTAAACAATATAAAGTTTTTTAGTCCGTCGCTAATCCGTAGCAAATATGTACAATTTTTCCCTATATAGCGACAAATATTACATGCATAGCAAAAAATGTGACAGTGAATTCAAAGAATTGTATCCATTGTTGATCTATAGCAAATTGAAACGAGATAGATTTACTTTTCGAAAGTAAACTTTTATTCAAATTCAATTACATTTAACTTTGCTTTTATAAGAAAATTAAAATGTGGTTTGAGGACCTTTAGCTTGATTCAAATGCACATCAAGTAGTACTTCAAGCTCCTTTTAAACTAATACTATAATCAAAATGACATATATATATATATATATATAAACAAGTAATTGACATCTTTAGTAGGAAAAAAAAGGAAAATGATTTTGGAGTAAGGACACAAATATTATCAAATAGTATTTCTAGGTCTTTATAAACCAATAGTGTAACCAAAACGAGACATATATAAACAAGTAATTGACATCTTAATTAGGAATGAACATGAAAGCAATTCAAGAGTAGGGTCACAAATATAATCAAAAGATACACAAAGGGGTATTGCAAGAAGCCATGTCTACAACACTATAATATTGGCTACTTGTTTACATATTATCATTTTTAGCTTCGTCAAGCCGGATTTATCTTGTTCTTGATACATTTGGCAGTTGATTGAACAACTTTTACAACACGCTCTGCCATCATAGTTGACACATGTTTTTTGCTTGCTGGAATCACAGTTGCCTCCTTGGCTTTCGATGTCTGTCCTCCTATGAAATTTCCCCATTGCTGCTTGTTATCCGCCATTGATATCCCCTTGTTTTGAAAAAGAAGTTCTCCTTTCAAATTATAGTTTTGCTTGGCTATAAACTAAATCTTGTTTGTGATACAAGAGATACATCTTCAATGTATATTATATAAGCAAGGGACTCCCCAACCTCTATTAGGTGTGTGTGCATTAATCGAAATATCTAGGAAGTATGTCCTAATCTTCCTAGTTATTTGTTAAGAGTGTGGGTGTGGTGAGGTGTGTATTGAGATATGCAAGAAAACGCTAAGCAAAAGTTGAAATAGGAGATGTTTCATTATGTATGTGGTTAGGTGTTGAAAAGTGTAGGTAAGATGTGGTATATAATCGCTTGCATCTTTATATTATTATGATTAATTAGTTCCCCTAATATCTTTTTTCATCTTTATATATAAATAGGAAGGATCAGATACAATGGAAAACCTCAAATAAACAAAAAATCGAGGAACACCTTCATAGCCTCCATCTGGACGATATGACTTTTGCATATAATTGATTATGTAATACGCATACGTGCCTATGCATAGGTGCATAATGCACTTGTGCATGAAAACCCAAACAGAACTCAAATTACCCGTATGCACAAAGTCCATACACTCTAGATGGAGGGCTATGCGGGTGTTCTTCGGTTTTCCCTTGAACCTCTCTCTCTCTATATATATACATAGGAGTGAGTTCAAGTGGAAACTCATCTTTCATTGCAAATGTGAAGATAGTGCGACACATGTCTCATTCAGTATGAATAATATAAGATTATTCAGACTATTGTATTATTCAAGATGAATATTGGATTATTCATCATGAATAATGCATCTGTGTTCGAGATGTGTTCGAGGTCAAGTATTATTAAGCTCGAGCTCGACTCGCTTACACCCCTAGATAGGTAGGTGTGTATGTGTGTATGTATGTATGTATGTATCTTTAACCCGATAAGTGCTAGCCGAGTAAGATTCTTGTTCCTTGTTATGGTTCTTAGGCTATGCGTACCGCGAGCTGGGGCTCAGCGGGGTGCGCTACATGGCCGCTGATGTTGGCGGGCTAGGTGGTGGGAGGGTTGGCCAACCCGCTGCTCTTGTGTGTGTCTCGTGTGTGTGCAGTGTGTTTTATATGAGAAGGTTGGGAGGGTTGGGGTACGGGTTGTAGATGATTGCAGAGGGTTATAAGAGGGTTAAGAGAGGGTTGGAGAAAAGCTGATGTGTTAGCTGATGTGACATGTTAGGTTGTGAGGGTTGAAAGGTTTGGGGTACTGATAGCCTTAGTGAGTAAGATTTCTAGATGGTTTCCGTGTTCAATTGATAAGGATTGTGAGGTAAGCGATACCAACAAGCCCGGATAAACGTTTAATAAACTTCGCCTTAGTTTTTGAAATGATCAAAATATTCCACGTCATTATCGCATGTTGTCATGCTGATTTTGTATAACAATATACTTGCCTTTTCTTTCAAACAAATCATCATTTTAATAAAAAGGAAAATTGCATAAAAAAACTTATTTTACAGAATCTACTTTTCTAAGCCCAAATTTAAAAATATGTAGTCTTATATAATTAATCTCGTGAACAAAAATATAAACCTTTTATAATTTGTGAGAGATCTTCAGGATTTGAAATGTTTTATTAGACTTCAGGATTTGAAATGTTTTTTTGTAGACACGAAGACAAAAAAAAGTTTAGAAAATAAATTTAACAAAATAACATAAAAAACAGAATACATTTTATATCAATATAATTTGCTAGCTCTTTCATAAAAAAACACAAAAAAAAAAGAGAGAGAAGAAAATGCTGGTGTTTGCTATTCAAGTTGGTTTAGACTTGGGAGTTAGGAACTAGGATTGGGACAAAAAAGTTTAGGTGTCTAAAGGATTAATCAGTTGTCCAATGGATATTCACCCATCATTATTCAACTTTACTTTAGCCCAAAATACTATTTGGAAAATGATACACTTAAAAGTTAGTGTAAACTATGATTTTCGTCCCTGTGGTTTGGTGTTTATAACAATTTTCGTCCCTGTGGTTTAAAAATTGCTTTTTTCGTCCTTATGGTTTGCATTTCATTTCGCTTTTCATCCTTCATCATAACAAACTTTAAAAAAATCAGTTAAATTAGGGGAAATATGGACTTTTTACCTTTTTCATATTTAATTGCATATTTACTATTAACTAATACAAAAACTCAACCTACCACACAACCCCATGGCCCCACCCAAACCCATCTTCTTCCTCTCACCTAAAATAAACCCCATTACATAACTTCATCTTTGTCAATTTTATAAAGAAAATGTCCATGGCCATGACCCACAAAGCTTGGATTGAAAATTTTACATTACCTAAAACATATGATACCCAAACAACAAGGTTTATTGATGAGTGCAATTCAAATAGTAAAAAAATGATGTGAATTAATGTGTGTGTATATATATATGTTCAAAATCATCAAGAAAAACCATATATATAAACTAATTTTGTACTCACATACTCAAGTGTACTTGAATTTCAAACACATGTATATAAATTTCAAATACATTATATATATATATATCTGTGGGGTGGGAGATGAAAGGATTTGTAATTAGGTTAGATTAGGTTCTTTTTGTCAATATTATAAATTTTAAGTAAATATAAGAAGGTAAAAAGATAAAAAGACCAGAATACTCTTAATTTAGCTCATCTTTTTAACTTTGTTAGGATGAAGGATGAAAAGCGAAATGAAATGCAAACCACAGGGACGAAAAAAGCAACTTTTAAACCACAGGGACGAAAATCATTATAAAGACTAAACCACAGGGACGAAAATCGTAGTTTACTCTAAAAGTTATAAATTTAATATTTGACAAAAGGTTAATTATCCAAATTTTTTGGAGTGGATTATCAGTTACATTTCGTCAAACCATACTACGTGGTTTAGTTTGCATTCTCCAATTACAAAACCATGGTTTAAGCCTCAACGTATCGTATATTCACTTTTTATGAATTAATTTATAGGGTTAAGTACATCAAAATTTGTCAAAGTTGTCCATATTTATCATTGTATATACTCAACTTAAAAACTTACTATTGTATGTATTGAGCCTGCTAAAATTAAACTTACCATTTAATGTACTGATCCTGCTAAAATGACACTTTTTTAAGTTTATTACATATAATGGTATGTTTTTAAGTTGAATACATACAATGATAAAAGGTGACAACTTGAATACATTTCGATATCTTAAATCTAATATATATAGATTGATTGTAGTTTAGAATCATGTCAGGATTTTTTCTTCGTGAAACACATTGTAACCCCAGGATGAATTTATTTTTTGATGGTAGGCTGTAAAGGCACAACATAACAAAAAAAAGGAACTTCAATGATATCATTTTGTAAGGAATGCTAAATGTTCTTACAAATTAAGATACCACAAATATGTGAGTATAAAAATATTGATATAATTTAACACAAAGATGTTAACATACCTTAACATATGTAAAAATTACAATGAAAATATTAATTATATCTTTACACAATCGGTGATTGCTTAACAATACATGTTCAATCATTAGTCTTGGATAAAAAAACAATTGTTCTCGTTGATATAAAAGCTATCAACGATTGCACATAAATTTTCATAATTCTTACAAAAAAATATCAACATACTTACCTAACATTTTCCTCTCATTTTCCTTGATTTTGGTCCCTACTATTTAACGGCTATTGTTATGCTTGGAAATGGTCATCTCTCTCTTATGGCTTTTTATTTTGATAAGTTAAGTAAGAGATATTTATCTTAATTTCAATTCTAATGTTTTATATATACATTTACACACACACACATTCCAAGCCTCCCTCATCGACTCCATCCTCTTCATTGCTCCCCTTCTAACAACCTCCACCGTTGACCAACCAAATTTCCACCGTCTAAGTTTGCCCCGTCTACCACCGTGAGCCACTCCTCTTTTGTAAATAGTCAATGACAGCCGACCTCTAAATGAAAAGCTTTTCTCGGTGATGTTTAACTGATCTCTAGATATTGAACCTATTCTAAGCCTTGTCTTGGAAGCTTTTCTATGTTATGTTTAGGGGTTGGAAGACTAAGATGGAGGCTATGGTGGGTAGGGAGGAGTTCCATGACATGAAACAAAAGAGGAGGGGTGGAGTGTGAGGAAATACGAAACAAAAAAACATAAAAAGACGAAAATACCCTCACTTAACTAATAGAGGGACCAATTTCATGCATTTTTGTAAACCAGAAGCACAATGACCAAAAATACAATTACCATGTAACAATTTTTTGTTACCAAAAATATGATATTTAAAGGTAGAATTCAATATACATATTTACCATTTATGAAAACAACATGAAAAACTAAATCTATTGACATAAATAGCAATTTGACACCTTCATCTTAGTATGATCTTTACATCAACTCCCCACCATTCTTCAAATGTTTTCTCATCACATCAAGCAACATATACATCTCTTCACCTTTGATGTTTGATTTCTCCCCTTTTCGGAATTCATACGCTACACCATCGACTTCAATCGAACTATACCCAACAACCTTCTTCATCTTTCTTTGTTTCATCGTCTTCCTTAACTTCACGGCATCCCTAAACCTATAAAAAGACGAAAACAAGTTCGCCATAAGTACATACGCACCATCTTTCTCTTCATCCATCATATCCACTTTTTCCTTCGCTCTTTCTCCAATCTCGACATTCCCATGGACCCTACATGCGGCTAGCAACGCTCCCCAGACCAAACCATCCGGTTCCACAATCTTCTCCTGAATAAAATGTTCGGCCTCAGTTAACAACCCTGCACGGCCCAAGAGGTCAACCATGCACCCGTAGTGCTCTTTTTGTGGCTTTATTTTGTAAACCATCCACATTTCGACAAAATGGTTGCAACCTTCTTGTACAAGTCCAGCGTGGGCGCATGCCATGAGAACCCCTACGTATGTTACGTCGTTTGGCGCTATTCCCATTTTCGGCATTTCAGTGAAAATCTCGAGCGCCCTTTTTGCCTCCCCGTGGATGGCAAGGCCAAATATCATACTGGTGTATGAATATACGTCTTTACGTTTCATTTGGTTAAAGATGGTGTACGCTTTCTTTAAGTGTCCGCACTTCATGTACGCATCTAAAAGTGCGTTTCCTATGAATCCGTCGGGTTTAATGGCGTTTGTGTCCATATAAGAATGTACCCATTTGGACTCTTTGAGGGCGCCTAAATTAGCGCAACAATTAAGCACGCCGACTAAAGTGAATTCGTCGGGTTTGACACCTTGTTTCCGCATCTTTTTGAACAAGTTCAACGCGAGCTTGAACTTTTCTTGATGAACTAGGCCCGATATCATGGAATTCCAAGAAACGACGTTTTTCACTGGCATTTCGTTGAAGATTTCAAGAGCTAAACCAGCGTCACCGCATTTTAGATACATATCCACCAAAGCGTTTCCTATGTACACATCGAAGTTTAGTTTATAATCGCATATGTATTCATGAAGTTTCTTACCTAAGCTCAAATCTTGTAATCTGGCAGCGGCCGAAATCAAAACCGTCATTGTCATCTCATCGGCCCTAACACCCGCCTCACACATCTCGTAAAACACTTCCACTCCTTTCTCATAGAAACCCGTCTTTACGTAACCTTGAATCAAAGTAGTCCAAGTCACCAAATCTCTCTCAGGACTTTCATCGAACACCTTGCGTGCACGTTCCAAAACGCCGCATTCGCCATAAAACCTCACCAATACGTTCACGACATACAAATCCAACACGAACCCAGTTTTCACCACATGTGAATGCACCTGTTCACCTATATTTAAGTCACGTAAAAGCACACACGCCTTGAGGACGTAAGGGTACGTAAAACGATCCGCAACCAACCCTTTCGCGAGCAAATCACTATAGAAAAACAAACCCATCCGAGGGCGGTTACCATTTCCACGATTGAACGATCTTATGACTGCGTTATAAAGATCGATAGTCGGGTTCTCGAGCTTGCTAAAAAGAGAGTGTATGTAGGTGACATCTGATATGGGCGTGGAAGCTGTGGCGGAAATTGAGATGATTCTAGTGTACAAGAATTGTTGGGTTTGATGGGGTGATGATGGTGAGGTTTTGATGAGATAGGAATGGATTTGTTTGAGTTGTTTTAAGGATTTGCAGGATTCAAGTTTTTTGATGATTAAAGATTCTTGGAAGTGATTAGTATCATGGGTAAGTGGGATTGATGAAGATAAAGGGGAAGAATTAATGAGCATTTCCATTTCCTCCGGAAGGTTTTCTGGTGGAGAAGAACGATGATGAAATTTAGAAGGAAAAAAAATGAAAACGATGATGATGATGAAGAAAATACTTGGGCTTTTTATTTCTTTTCTTTCTTGGGTTGGACTTTGGAGTTCACAAAATAAACAATTTAAGTTAGCAGTTTTAATCCAAGAACAACAGAAATAACTGATTTTTTTAAGGGTGTCCGGGTCAAAGCCCGACTAGTCTCTAACAATTTTAAGGGATAAACGTGATCCCATTTAAAAGTCTCTAGGCATGCGCACAAAAAGGCTCGAACTCGGTTAGAGTGCTATAAACCCTCGAGTAATAACCAATCCACCCTAACATTTGACATAACTGACATAACTGATTCTTTTAGCTTCAATCATTAACCATTAATTAATAGGTTTTAGATTGTTGATGTATTATATCTTTTTGATTCCTATGCAACTTGTTGTGAATAAGTTTATTTGTTATATTTCTATATGGATGTCATTTTCATTCAAGTTATTAATGACTTTAATTTAGTTGATATTGTTGTTTTGGGAAAAATAGTTATTCAAGACTATAAATGATTGTTTAAGAATTTCGATAAAGTGTCGACTAAAATTGTTTGGCCTTAGTAAGGTTTTCAATGTTGTTTCTTGAATTCTTGCAATTAAAGTTCTAACATGACGATCATGTGAGCTTTCTTGCATTGAATTAGTGATTTTACTAACATGTTGATGTTAATCGTTCATAAGATGTCAGGATCTATAATCTCACGTACAAATAACACAACTCAGATTGCTAAGAATCACTTGTATATAAGTAACGCTTAACAGAGAATGAAACACAATAGAATGATCAAAAACTGTTTTGTATATATTGATTACAAACCAAAAGCCTCAATCTGATGATCACAGATTAATCACCAGACATGCACTACTTCTCTAATGCAGGGATTAAGAATCTTGAGGCTAAAAATTCAATGAACAATAATGATCAAAAGTTATATCAACTATACGAATCTACTCAGGCTATATACTACCAAGAATTACAGATAAGTGTATATCAAAACAGAATCAATTCAAACTCTATCATTATCTGCAATCTCAGCATTATCTTCAATCCTAGCTTGAGCCTTAAGTAATCTTCTCAATCTCGATCATTATCCACTCCAAAAACGACTTATCTTCTTCAGCAGTACTTTGAGTTATAAGCAGTAGAGTTGAAGACTTAGCAGCAGTTTCACCAACCTGCTGCTAGTTTAATCCAGCAGTAGTTTGACTCTGCTGCTTAAACCCAACAATCTCCCCCTAACTTAACTTCTTTTAAGGAGTTAAGTTTTGGATTTGATTGAGTACCTTTCTTACCAGATCTGCTCCCATCTCAGAACTTATGCTGCAGCTCAAACCTTTCTCTATCATCTTTTGAAGCTTTACCAAACTGTGATTGTAGTCACCTTCCACCAAATAATATTCACAGTTTGATCCATCACAGACTACAACATATACTCCACAGCTCTCATACAGCACCCATTGGTTAACTGTTTCAACTTCTTGAACAATCAAGTCTTGTACCCTGTTCATATAAAATAACATGCATAGCCACTCAAGGGCTTTCTTGATCTTGTCTACCATAGCATCCTCTACTTCTTCTTCATTCAGTACTTCCCCATACACAGCCATTCCATACTCAAAGATTTCCTTCAAATTATCTCTTGAGCAATGTTCCAAAAGATCAGAAAAAGTTTTCCAAAAATCCTTGTATCCTCCATGCCTGTCCAACTTGTAATACAACCTGTTACTTTGGCTGATTACTTCCCATTTTTCTACCTTCCCAAACGGATTATATGCTTCATCTTCTTGAACAGCTTCACCAATAATCCGTCTCTTCATTTCCTTCACCCTAGCCACATACTGCTTTTCCATCTCATTCAGCTTCAAGTACTTGTTGCTCTTCTTCAAAATTCCTTCTATTCTCAAGAGATTCATGTTGTACTCTCTTTCAAATAAATGGAATTCATCACTTCCATCTGTGAGTCTAAGCATGACCACCTCAGACTTTGGATATACCTTCCATAGGATTATCCCCAAAGGCCTTTGATTCATGTAGGATGGAGAGTAAGTACGATCCAAGCTCTCCATTACCATCTTGACTGTGGTGTTCAGCCTTTGAATGCTATTTCCATAAAAATCTGCTCCATACTGCTCCAGTCCAACTTTGTTGAAGTCATCCAAATCCTTTCTTGTGCAAACAGAGATGAACTTATCAAGATTGAAGTACACATCTTCTTTGCCATTTCTTCTAATCACCTTCAAATCATCCTTCTGGCCTGCCTTGACAGTTGTCCAGTGAATGATTGTATCATAAGATTCTTCCTCTATCTTTCTCTTCTTAGCTGATGGAGGCTTCTTGGCAATAGACTTCTTCCTTTTCATGGAAGACAGTCTTTCATTCAGCTCAGCATCTTCCTTTTCATCTTGATCCAAAATCTCTTGGATCTTAGCTGCAGACAATTGTGTATTGACCTCTTCAGAAATTCTTGAAGCTGCTTTCTGCTTTGGTTCTTCAATCATTATTCCTTTTCCCTTTGGATCTGCTGTAGTTGTACTCTGCTGCTTAGGTTGTAAAGATACTGCTTCTGAGCTTCCCACTTTTCTTGCATCTGCCATAAATCCTCTGTTTGGTAGGCCAACTAGCAGCACTTCTACAGCTTCCTTCTCCTTTTCCAACCTTTTTACAGTCTCAGCATCTTCTACAGCAATCTGCTGCTCAATTACTTTCTCAACTTGCAATTCCTCCTGTTGTGCACTCTGCTGTTGTGCATCCTGCTACTGTGTAGGTTGAGAACTCTCCCCCTTGGCCTGTGTAGGTTGAGAACTCTCCCCCTTGGCCTGTGAGCTCTCCCCCTTTGAGAAAGTAAATTGAGTAGCCTGAAAGGGATTTCTCTTCTTCTGAGCAACAAAAGAATATAACATTCTTCTTAGGATGGAAATCTGCATGTTTTGAGACATAATCTTGGAAGCTTGGATGGCCAATCTATTGTCATGCTCCTGCAGCAGAGTATCTTCAGCCTGCATCAGTCTCTGCTGCACTTTGACAACCTTCTGCAAGTCAGCAATCATGGAAGCTTGGGATTTGGCCAGACTGAGTGCCTCAGAACAATCTGCTGCTAGTTTGCTCAATGTCATCATCAATTCATCAGTAGTATATCTATCCTCACCATGTTTAGGGGTATCACCCACCTTAGATGGATCACTGGAAGAATTAGTAGTGGTCATTTGCCTAGCAGAGGCACCAGCTACCCCCATGGTTTCTTGGCACCTGGGTCCTCTAGATGATTGCTCATCTTGAGTTGCCGTGGAGAAGGTCTTAGTTATGTTCAACCTGGCCTGCCCTGCACCTTGTACAAGAGCAGTAGGTTGAGCCTTACCATCCACATGCCCTTCCTGCTCCTTATAGGGCACCTTCTGTGAGTGGGGAGAAACTCTGGGGGAATCCCTTTGTGGAAAATCCATTGGAGAGTGCTCCAATGAAGGGCTTAAAGGCTCAGGGATAGTGGCCATTGAGGAGGAAGGAACTCCTGAATGCCTTGATGGACTTTTTGAGAGTGAGGGGTGGGGGTTGATGAAGTAGGAATCTGAGGGAATTTTGCAGTGGAAGATGTGGGTAGGAGCTCAGAGGGTGTGCTTGAATGTGTTGGCTGCAAGCCTGAGTCCTCATCTTGTGGGTGGGTTACCCTCCTCATTGTAGGGAATAAGGGGGTAACAGATCCAGAGAAACCCTTGTTGGATTTTCTCAAAAATGCAAACATCTTAGAGGATGGATCAGTCCCCTTATAGATGTCCAAAGGAATAGCCAACCCTGGTAGTTCAGCATTAATGAAAGCCTGAATAAACCGAGGGTACAAAAATAGTTTCTTTGAAGTTTTGGGAAGAGGGGCTTTGATGTGAGAGACAATATCATCAAAAAGCATCTTTGAAAAGTTAAAACGTTGGTTGTTAGCTAAACAGATCAAAGCATAAGCAATGGTACTGCTAAACTCATTCCAACTTGTGGACTTCTTTGAAATGGAATGAATCAGGGTATGAACCAAAAACTTCCACTGAGGAGAGAATTTGGACTTGTCCAACTTCAAATTCCCAATGGTGCCTTCATACCCCCATCATCTGAAGGTTTTCAAAAAGATCAGATATAGAAAAAGAAGTGATACCATTCAGATCATCCAAGTGAAGATGAGCCCTAATCTTGGCTTCTGTGATGAATAATCGACGACCTCCAACTTTGCTTGAAATGGTTGGAACTCCATTTAGCTCTTCAGAAGTGGCATTTGTCCAAAACTGTTGCATATGACCCTTGTAAATCGTAGGGTTGATGGTAATAGCAGTAGCAATATGAGAGGATGTGAGAAAATCAATGATTTCATGAAAATCTTCATTACTGTCATCTTTCTTTAGATACGCCACCCGATTGTGTTCTTCTACAAAGTAAAAAGTTGCCATGAAGGATTAGACTGAGTGAAATCGTGAGCAGCAATGTAAGCAGTTAGGGTTTGAAAGCACAGAGAAGAAGAAGAGTATTGAAAGGCCGTTGAATGAAATGGCGGTTCATATGGTCCTTTTATACAACGGTTAGAAGCAGTAGGTTCAGCGCGTGTCCAGCAGTAGAGACAAGTCCAGCAGTAGAGTTACTAAAAAGCAGTATTCTCTATGCTGTGAGCAGCAGAGTCACTGTTCCTTAAACAAAGCAGTAGGTTAATGAAATACAAAGATAAAACATTACATATGAGATAGTCTGAGGTAACAAGAGACATTATTCAGGATTGATCATTCCCACATTGGTGATAAGAAAGATAAATCTTCCTATATCAAAGGATTTTGTAAACAAATCAGCAAGCTGATAATCTGTGTGAACTTTTAATACCTGAATTAATTTCTTCTCATTACAATCTCTAATGAAATGAAACCTAATCTCAATATGTTTTGTTTTTGAATGCTTAACAGGGTTATTCACAATACTTATTGCACTACTATTATCAATATAAATAGGAGTGTTAAGAAAGGTCAAACCATAGTCCAGCATTTGATTCTGTATCCCAAAAACCTGTGAGCAGCAGCTAGCAGCTGCAATATACTCTGCTTCAGTAGTAGAAGTAGAAACAGATGTTTGTTTCTTACACTGCCAAGATACCAATCTTGAGCCTAGGAATTGACATCCTCCAGTTGTGGATTTTCTGTCCATGTTGGCACCTCCATAGTCACTATCTGTATAAGCAATCAAATCAAAAGGTGAGTCATGAGGATACCACAATCCAAATTTAGAATGTCCCTTTAGGTATCTAAAGATCCTTTTTACTGCTTGTAAGTGAGAATCCTTAGGCTGCACTTGAAACCTTGCACATACACACACAGCAAACATTATATCAGGTCTAGAAGCAGTTAAATACATTAAAGAACCTATCATAGACCTATAATGATGCACATCAACTTCCTGTCCTTCTGGATCCACAGTAAGGTGTTTATGTGTCTCCATGGGTGTGCTTGCTGGTTTTACATCTGAAAATCCAAATTTGTGCAAAATGTCCTTCACATATTTGGATTGATGTATGAAGATTCCATCCTCCTTTTGTGCAACCTATAGTCCAAGAAAGAAAGTTAATTCTCCCATGGCACTCATCTTGAACTTTTTATGCATAAGATCTTCAAATTCCTTGCACATGCTTGATTTAGTAGAACCAAAAATGATGTCATCTACATAAATCTGAACCAATAGAATCTCCTGCTTCTCTCTCTTAATGAACAAAGTTTTGTCAATGACTCCTCTGGTAAAATCATTCTCCAACAGGTATGTTGACAAAGTGTCATACCATGCCCTTGGAGCCTGATGTAAACCATACAGTGCCTTGTTGAGTTTGTAAACTCTGTCAGGATATCTTGGGTCTTCAAATCCTGGTGGTTGGCATACATAAACTTCTTCTTCTATCTTTCCATACAGAAAAGCACTTTTTACATCCATTTGATACACCTTGAAGTTTTTGAAGGAAGCATAGGCTAGAAATAGCCTTATTGCTTCAATTCTTGCAACTGGAGCAAAAACTTCATCATAGTCAATGCCTTCCTCTTGTGTATAGCCTTGTGCCACCAATCTAGCTTTATTTTTGATGACTATTCCTCTTTCATCCTTCTTATTTCTGAAGATCCATTTGGTTCCAATTGCCCTGTGACCACTGGGCAAATCCACCAAATCCCATACATGTTGAAGAACAAATTGTAACAGTTCTTCCTGCATTGCCTCTATCCAACTTGGATCTTTCATTGCATCATGAGCTTTCTTTGGTTCCTCCTGTGACAGAAAACAAGAAATCAGACTCAAATGAGAACTTGAGGTTACTGTTTGCTTACTCTTGTGTCTAGTAAGCATTGGAGACTCCACATCTCCAATCACCAGTGTAGTGGGGTGGTTCTTTTGAGTTCTGGTCTGATAAGGTGCTTCTTCCTGTAATGAATCACTCAAATTTGTGTCTGCTTGTTCAGGAGTAGATTCATCTTCTTGTGAAGTCTGAGGTTGAGACAATGTCTCAACTGTCTGATCACCTGCCTGAGGTGTGATATCGCCTTCTTCTTGATCATCACTTGTGCAAAACTCAGCAGGGTCAATGGTTGGAATGGGGAACATCACAAATTGAGGCTGTACCTCTGATTCCTGTTGTGTACTAGGTCCTGTGCAATCCTGCTCACTAGTTTTAAAAGAATTAGTGAAAGAATCAATATCAAACAACCAATTAGGACCAGTACCTTGAGCATTTGGAGTGTGTTCATTACACTTCACATTTTCACTCTCCTCAATGATTCTGGTAACAGAATTAAAAACTCTGTAACCTTTGCACTGAGTTGCATAACCAACTAGAAATCCTTCTTCTGATTTGCTGTCAAACTTACCCAATTGAGATTTGGTATTGAGGATAGTACAAGGGCATCCAAAAGGTTTGAAAAATCCAATAAATGGTTTCTTCTTTTTGAAAATCTCATAAGGTGTTTTCCCTTGTGATTTGACAACCAGAGTTCTATTTTGCACATAACAAGCTGTGTTTACAGCCTCTGCCCAAAAGGTGATTGGTAATTTTGAATCAGCCAATAGAGATCTGGCAGCCTCAATTAGAGTCCTGTTCCTCCTCTCAGCAACACCATTGTGTTGAGGAGTCCTAGGAGCACTATATTGCTTCTCAATACCTTTCTCATCACAAAAAGAGTTGATATCAGAATTTTTGAATTCTGTACCATTATCAAATCTGATGACTTTGACTTTTAGATTAGACTGGTTTTCTATTCTAGTGACAAAAGATTTGATCAGTCCACTTGTCTCATTTTTTGTTTTTAGAAAGTAAACCCAGGTAAATCTGGAGAAGTCATCAACAATAACAAGGCAATAGGATTTCTTGCCAATGCTCATCACATTGGTTGGTCCAAAAAGATCCATATGAATCAACTGAAGAGGTGAAGATATGCTGTTTACTTCCTTAGACTTATGAGAAGATTTGTGTTGTTTTCCTTTGAGACATGCAACACAGTTGTCATTACAGAAAAATTCCTTTCTGGGTAAACCTCTAACAAGATTATTTTTGACCAGTTTGTTCATATTTTTAAAATTCATATGACACATCCTTCTGTGCCATAAGTTTGATTCATCATGAGAAGCTTTTGAGAACAAACAGTTCAGAGATTGATTAGAAGGAATTCTCTCCAAGTCTAAGCAGTAGACATTGCCTTTTCTAGGGGATCTCAACAAGACAAGATTTTCATCAATTTTGAACCCTGGAGATAGAATAAGACATTCTGAATCAGTAAAGAACACACCAAATTTCTTATCACATACCTGGGAGACACTTAACAGGTTGTATCTCAGCTGCTCAACATAAAACACATCTTCAAAGGACATTTTATCCTTTGAAATCTTACCTTTACCCTTGATTTTACCTCCTTTGGGATTATCTCCAAATGCAACATGTCCTCCTTCAAAGTGTTTAAAGTTCTGAAGTATGAACTTGTTGCCAGTCATGTGCCTAGAACAACCACTGTCAATATGCCAAATGCTTTTTCCAATCTGTTGGTTGTCCTGCACATGAGGTAAAAAGATTAGTTTCTGGATGGAACCCAAGCCAAAATGGTCTTGGGTTCTCCCTTATCATTAATATAATTGACTTCTGTAAGTCTGTTGAGTTTCAAGAGATAATCAGTGCTAGGAATTTCATGACTTGAGTACTTAGTTTTCAAGATAGGTGTGTGTGCATATCTTTTCAAAATAGTCTTCAAAGCAGCTGAATGATTTGAGTTGGTACTGTCAGCAGTAGGAATACTACTAGCAGTACCTTTCTTTGAGTTAGTACTGTTAGCAGTAGGAATACTACTAGCAATACTTTTCTTTGATTCTGCTGCTTTTGGCATCCATACCTGTTTAACAGTAGGTTCAGACTTTGGAGTACTTTTAGCAGTAGAATTACCACTGGCAGTACTTTTCTGTGACTCTACTGTTTTTGGTACCCACACCTTTTTGATAGTAGAATTAGACTTTGGCATTCTTGAGAAAGATGATTTAGTTTTTGCCAGTCTAATTACTTTGGGGTTTTTCATGTTTAAGTACTTGTCATGACCAGCTTTATCAGAAGAGTTTTCTTTTGAAGAATTTTGTCTATTGGTTCTGAAAGATCCAACAAACTTGTTTTTAGTAAAAGCTCTCTGATTTACTGGATTAAAGTAGCAATGTTTGGCCAAATGATTTAGATTACAGCATATAAAACAAGGTTTTGGTTTGTTGATTTTATTCAAATCAATCCCATGTTTTTGTGCCCATTGCTGATTCCAGTTTCTTTGATTACCTCTTTTCACTTCTTTTTCTCTCTTCTTTGAAGTACCCTCTTGAGATTTAACATCAGGTTTTGTGTTGCAGTTCTTTTGAAGATCCTTTTCATGCTTAGGATCAGGCTTATGAGGGTCATCCTTTTCGAATTCAGAGTTATTCAATAAAGGATCTTCTTCAAGAGCAGCTTTGGGAAGATCAGATTTATCTAACCTATCTAGGACATCAGTGGTTGGTGGAATGTAGTTGTTGTTGTATGGAGGTGGTGTGTTATGATATCCTATTCCCTTTTTGAGATCATCATGAACCTGAGACTTTAAGAGTTCATCCAAGGCTTTTGAGGACTTAGAGTATTATTCCAAATTTTCATTAGCCTTATTCAGATCCTCTCTAGTCTTTTCTAGTTCTGATGAAATTCTAGAAATTTTCAGTTCAAGCTCTTTCTTTTCCCAATTCCAGTAGTTTACGTCATAACCATACTGGACCTCATTAGCCTGATAAGCTTTAATTTGATCTTCTAGATTAGCTATAACCAAAGAGGACTCTCTCCTACTTAGTTCTAGCTTCTTGATACTATCACACATAACCTGGTTATGATCTCTATACTTCCTTACAGTTTCAAGACAAGATGAAGAACAAAGTTTAGATTTTACCTCTTGAGGAATCTCAGATATTGGTTCTTCTTTGATCTCAGCCATGAAAGCTTGATTCTGCACTTGATCTTCAGCCTGGTCGCTCCAGTCAAATCTAGCTCCTTCTTGTGATACCAGGGCTTGTGAGTATCCTGAATTAGGATTTCTATTGTTGTTGTTTGCCCTGTTTGAGCTGAAGGGATGCTGCTGTTGATTGTGCACATTCTGGTTCTGCTGCTGTTGATTGTGTTGTAGTGGATTCTGCTGCTGGTTCTGCTGGTTCTGCTGCTGATTATTCTGCTGGCCCTGCTGCTGGTTGTTGTAGATTCCTCTACACTCACGAGCAAAGTGTCCCAATCCATGACACTTATAACATTCCACCTTGGACTTATCAAATCCAAGCCTGTCATCTTTTCTCATACCAAAGTTTCTCCTGCCAGTTCTTCTCATGAACCTGTTTACCCTTACAGTTATCATGGCCATCTGCCATTTGAGATCCATCTCCTCCAAATCATCAGCATGGATCTGATCAAGGTCTTCATTCACAAATGGTACACCAGCATGACTGGAGAAAAGAGCTTCCATTACAGAATCTCCTTCAGTTTCTTGCTTTGAGATGGGTGTACTGGAATTGGATTCTTCATTGGTGATAGGTTCTCCACCAGAGAAAAGTGCTGTATTATGAGAATAACCAATGGGTTTCTTCTTGGCTTCAACTTCTGCTTCAAAAACTCTCAGATCATTATACAGATCATCAAGTTCTTTGTCTTCCAGGTTATCACTCTGTCTGAAAGGAACAGTGTAGATAACCCATTCTTCTCCAAGAGATCTCAGAAACTTTCTATTGAGATCATCATTATCCATCTTTACCCCAACAGTGGCTAGCTCTCCTATGAGTTTATTAAATCTGTCAAAGGTTTGAGTCATAGACTCATTCTTTGAGGACATAAAGTTCTCATATTGTTGCTTAAGAACAGCCTTCTGATTCCTCTTAGAACTCTTTGATCCAGCAAATCTCTTTTCTAGTGCTTCCCACAGAACTTTGGCATTCTCACATGTGGCAAACTGATGTTCGTATTCATTGGGAATAGCCAATAAGAGAGTACTCAGGGCTTTCATCTCAGATTGCCTTGTTTTTCTCTCTGCATCAGTTCTTGGTGGAGGCACAACTCCTCCTTCTCCAGCTTCTCTTCTGATAGGACCATTCTCAACAATGTCCCACATAGAATAATCAGTGAGCTGCATATACTGCTTGATCCTTAGTTTCCACATGTCAAACTCAGTGGGTTTGAGCATGGGAACCTTTGAAACCATCATACTTTCCATTCCTTCCATTGTGTTTATCAGATCTGAGTTTCTAGCTCTGATACCACTTGTCAGGATCTATAATCTCACGTACAAATAACACAACTCAGATTGCTAAGAATCACTTGTATATAAGTAACGCTTAACAGAGAATGAAACACAATAGAATGATCAAAAACTGTTTTGTATATATTGATTACAAACCAAAAGCCTCAATCTGATGATCACAGATTAATCACCAGACATGCACTACTTCTCTAATGCAGGGATTAAGAATCTTGAGGCTAAGAATTCTATGAACAATAATGATCAAAAGTTATATCAACTATACGAATCTACTCAGGCTATATACTACCAAGAATTACAGATAAGTGTATATCAAAACAGAATCAATTCAAACTCTATCATTATCTGCAATCTCAGCATTATCTTCAATCCTTAGCTTGAGCCTTAAGTAATCTTCTCAATCTCGATCATTATCCACTCCAAAAACGACTTATCTTCTTCAGCAGTACTTTGAGTTATAAGCAGTAGAGTTGAAGACTTAGCAGCAGTTTCACCAACCTGCTGCTAGTTTAATCCAGCAGTAGTTTGACTCTGCTGCTTAAACCCAACATAAGAATTTGAATAAGCTGAGTTTTTGAACTTAAGCTTATTGCTTCAAAGTGGTGAATTTTTAATGCTTCTGTTTATCCGCCATCGATCTCTCCTTATTTTGTAAAAGTAGTTCTCTTTTCTATATGTAGTTTTGCTTGGCAATGATAAATTTTGGTTGTGATAGAATAAATAGAACTTAAGAGGTATATATAAGTCTAATGGTTCCCTAGCTAACCTCGTTTGTTTGTGTGTGCATGAATTGACCATAAAAAATAATTAAAGATGGGATGGCTGATTAACATCTCATGGTGTTTATATCCTTATGAAATTTTAATCGAAGTAATTCTTTAATGACATGCGATTAAAGTTGACTGAAAATAATTTTAGTTAACATAGCTTTGTTTAACTATATGAAATACAAATCAAACATTTTTTTTTGAAACAATACAAAAAATAACTCTACGTGGGAAGAAAGATCATGTAAAAGAATATCTTAATGAAAAAAGTTCTTAGGAGGTTATTTTCTTCGTTAAGCCCCATATATGTATAATATAATATGTGTGTGTGCGTGCGGGTAGAGAACTATAATAACCGTGATTTTGGAAATGTAATTACTTTGGCAATGGGGATTTGTTTTAAACCTTTTTAAATTCAGGGAGCAAATGTGCCCTTTTTGAGAAATTTGAAAACTTATTGAGGTTGGGCTTATATTGTTAAGGAAAAGAGATTAAGGCCAGGGGCCCAAGCCCAATTATATAAATAGAGGATGACCTAAGATTTTACCATTTTAGGGTAAAAATTAACTGTCTGTGCGTGTATTTGGAAAGTAGCAACAACAGCAATCATCATCATCTTCGTCATCGCCTTTACCATCAAATTTGGGTAAGTTATATCTAATCTTTGATGAAAACTGATCTATTTGGATTAAGATTGATTTGAGGACTCCATAATGTGATTAAGCTGTGATATTAGAGTTGTAATGAATGGATTTTGGGGTACCAAGTTCGATCTCCTCGAACCTGGAAAAACCTCGAATCGGACTTTTTCTCTGAGTCGGACTACTCCTCGAGTAGTCCAAGTCGAACCACTCCTCCAGTAGTCCGAGTCGGACTAATCGGAAAATCCGAGTCGGATTTTGGGCTGTTCCCTGAGTCAGACTTTGGTAAAGGCCGAGTCGGACTTGGTAAAAGTTTGAGTCGGACTTTGGGTTATTTTCCGGGTCGGACTTTGGTCAAATCTCGAGTCGGATTTGGGAAATTTCGACCCTAGGGTTAGATTTATGAGGAAGATCCTATAGTGATTATTTGTATAGAAAGAATTTTTTTTTTGAGGCGAATCCCCGTCTAAGTCTGCCTAGGGGGTCATTGTCTTAAGGGTTTAGTCGTTCTCTAAGTGAGGTTTATAATGTTTTATATCGGTTGCTGATCCGATAGGCGGGTATTAGCGGTAGTGAGGGATATTGGAGATAGGCTTAGGTGAGTTCCCTTACCAAACCTTTTTGGAATAACTGGATTGTTTGTGAATTGTATACTATGATAAATTGCTACTTTTAAAGTAACTTATAAGCATGCTTATATTTAATTAAATGCGTATTGTGTATTGGTGTGTCGTGTAGTGGACTTAGGGTACCAAGGTTCGGTGCACGTCCTTGAAAGTTGTGTTGTAGCCTAGAAAACGTCTTTGACGTGTGACCCTGAAGGGCAATAGCCTGGGGCCCAAATCTATTTTGAGTGACCTTAAGGGCAGTTGCGGCATGGGTGTATTCTGTGTGACCCGTTATAATATCCAAGTCCACAATGCACCACCGAAAACTTATTGATTATATTTAGGCCAGCGGGCCGACTGCCTTTTAAACTGTTATGAGGGATTCACTAGACCTTATAGTCTAACCCTCGTTTTCAAAATCTTTCAAACATTTTCATAGGAAGTACGTAGAGGAGGCTCCTCTAAGGGAAAGGAAAAGGTTCAGAGCTAGACAAGAGGTCGGTATCGAATGTTAGATAGACGGTCTCTAGTAATAAATTTATCTCAGGTGTGGAGGGTTGTTCTACTGGCATAACGTTTAGATTTTAACTCTGTTGAACTATAATGCTAGGCTATGGGCTTTAGTTGCTATCTATTTAATTTTTCGATGGATTAGATCACTGGGATATGTTTGCTATATGTGTTTGAGTTGTTACAAATTGGTATCAGAGCTTTAGTTTAAGTGAATTAGCTGACTGGACGGGCCTAGTCTTAAATTATAGGGTTAGGGACACAACTGAGATATTAGGTGACCATAAGTTTTGCATAACATTGAGTCGTCGGGGAAAGGAGTACGGGGGCTAGCATGTGTTGTGAATGCGTGCCTACACCTGGCCAGTGTAGTTGCGAGTTCATGTATGCATGTGAATACTCGTATTACCCTTGAACCCAGTTTTTAGGATTATTTTAGTCTTTGTTGTCATTTCAGTAATCGATGGCTGATGAAGTTTACGAAGCAGAGTTGTACCAGAGGGTGGTTGGGAGACTGAAGCCTCACCTGTGCGACCCCCGCCGGATGCGGCGACAAGGAGTAGGACTGGAGCTAGAGGTCGTAGACGGGGAAGAGGGAGGAGGCCTCGTAAGGCTGTGACAGAAGCTGGTTCCGGGACTTGGTGTCAGACCCGAGGTAGGCATAGGGTGCATAGCAAGGAAATGCCTGTTCACCCCGAACCTCCCAACAAGAGAGTTCTGCAGTCAACCTGTTGCCTTTGTTAATCGGGAGGCGTTCCAGGCGGAAATAGGATAGATTCAAGATGCTCTACAAACTTTGATGAACCAGCAAGAGAAGACAAAGTCTGATGGAGACTGAGAGGATTCTAGAATGACCACCCCGCCAGTTACTATGGTCGGTGGTCAGTCGCTGTTGATGCCGCATGTGGTTGTAGCTTCACCCAAACCGATTCACGGGTGTAGTTACAAGGCGTTTGCTGCTTGTAAGCCCCCTGTCTACAAGGGATAGCGTGATCCGGTGCTAGCTATGAGGTGGATCGAACAGATTGAGATGGTATTTGAGACATGTAGATGTGTCGCTGAAGATAAGCTGGTTTATGCCTGATCTATGCTGAAGGTCGTCGCTTTACACTGGTTGAACATGGAGACTGGGGGAAAAGGAACTGAGACGGTTAGGGCTATGACTTGGGAGAGGTTTGTGACAAAGTTTAATTCACAATTCTGTCCATTGGCTGCGACAAAAAAGATGGAAGAAGAGTTTCTACGCTTGGAGCAAGGGAGTTCTACTGTGCAAGAGTACACCACCAAATTCATTGAGGAGGCCAGGTTCACTGAGGTCTACGTTCCATCTGAGGAACGGCGAGTGGAAAGGTACATCTAGGGACTAAGGGAAAATATCCATGAGTTTGTTATGGGCAAGGAACCAGCTACATTCCAAGCGGCTATCAATACTGATGAGATACTTAAGCGTAAAAAGAGTCGACAAATGACTGAGCGTGCGGGAGAGAAGAGGAAGTGGGATGGATCTAGGAACCATGTTAGCTACGGGAAAGCCCCTCGAATCGATTATCGGGGAAGTCAGAATTCGAGGAGCAAGCCGTGCGGGAAATGCCACAGTGTCCATCGTGTGGCATGCCGGAGTGGGCCATTGACGTGTTATCGTTGTGGACTTCCACGGAACATGTCGAAGGATTGCCCGGGAAAGAGGTTGTGTTACCAATGTAGGTCGCCTGATCATTTTAGGATTGATTGCCCACAGCTGAAGCAAGGTGGAGCGCCTGCGATTGGGAGGCGAACGACTGAAGTGAAAGATGATCGAAAGATGGAACCGATACAGGTTAAGGGGCGAGCCTTTCGGATGACCATTGAGGAAGCAGAGAACGCGTCCGATGTGGTGACAGGTACCTTCACGATTAACTCTTTGCAAGCAAAAATGTTATTTGATACTGGGGTAGATTACTCGTATGCCACCCCTGACCTTATTAAACAGCAAGCAAAAATGTTATTTAAGGTAGCTCCTTTTATCTTTTAAGAACTATGGTGATATTTGTGACATTAAAAAGTTTATAAATAGCTTCGATGAATGTTGAAAGGGTTGCCAAGCAAAAGACTATTGGTTAGAGAATATTTTTTTTCATTTTACTTTCTCTTTTTTTTTTGCTCTGCGTTGGGTAATAGAAATGCTACGGTTTACAAGGAGATAGAGTATTTCGTTTAATCTTGAATTGCACTATTTTTGGGGAAAAAAATATGAAGTATTATTTTCGTTTAGTCTTTTTGTAATGGAAATAAAAAACTTGACATTCTTTGTTACAGACTAATATCTCTTATTTTTAATGCAATAAGAATATTAATAAAAATAGTAACAAATAGTTTTCTTAATTTGTTAAACTGGTGGCGACTTTTCTTTGGTCTGCAACATGACCGTAGCAAATGTAGTTTTTTTTAAATTATGTTGAGACGGATTTAGTGTAACACCTTAGGCATATCCCATATCGGCCGTGGACAGAACTGATGCTGGATGTTATAAGTAAAATCTTTAACTTTCTAACAACAACGCGTTTTGGGGCTTAATGCATGGCAGGTTCTTGGAACGCTACAATTAAGCGTGCTATGGTGGGAGTAGTAACAGGATGAGTGACCTCCAGTGAACTCCTCACCAGGTTGCCAGAAACAAAGCCGTGAGCCGGTGGGGCAAAGCGGACAATATTGTTGTCGAGGTAGGCGGGATGTTACTTTTTTGCAGCTCTTTAATTTAAGTTTTTTATTTGTTTAAACAATATAAGATTTTTTAATCCGTCGCTAATCCGTAGTTAATATGTATAATTTTCCCTTATATAGCGACAAATATTACATGCATAGCAAAAAATGTGACTAAGAATTCAATAAATTGTATCCATTGTTGATCTATAGCAAATGAAAACGAGATGGGTTTACTTTTCAAAAGTAAACTTTTATTCAAATTCATTTACAATTATCCTTGCTTTTATAAGAAAATTAAAATACGGTTTGAGGACATTTAGCTTGATTCAAATGCACATCAAGTAGTACTTCAATCTCCTTTTAAACTAATAGTGTAACCAAAATGATATATATATATATATATATATATATATATATATAAACAAGTAATTGACATCTTTACTAGGAAAAAAAATAAAAATGATTTTGGAGCAAGGACACAAATATGGGATAGTTCTCCGAAATGTATTAAACTATCCCCAAAAATCTATTGTGTGTATCCAACTACCAAAAATGTTTTTTAATGTATCAAACTTTATTTTTTATTCTATTGTGTGTATCGGTTTACCAAAATTACAAGTCATTTTGTAACACAATAATAGAAAAAATAAAGTTTGATACATTAAAAAGCATTTTTGGTAGGGTGATACACACAATAAATTTTTGGGGATAGTTGGATAAATTTTGGTGTACTATCCCCACACAAATATTAACAAATAGTATTTCTAGGTCTTTATAAACCAATAGTGTAACCAAAACGAGACATATATAAACAAGTAATTGACATCTTAATTAGGAATGAACAGGAAAGCAATTCAAGAGCAGGGTCACAATTCACAAATATAATCAAAACATACACAAAGGGGTATTGCAAGAAGCCATGTCTACAACACTATAATATTGGCTACTTGTTTACATATCATCATTTTTAGTTTCGTCAAGCCGGATTTATCTTATTCTTGTTCTTGATACTTTTGGCAGTTGATTGAACAACTTTTACAACACGCTCTGCCATCATAGTTGACACATGTTTTTTGCTGCTGGAATCACAGTTACCTCCTTGGCTTTCGATGTCTGTCCTCCTGTGAAATTTCCCCATTGCTGCCTGTTATCCGCCATTGATCTCCCCTTGTTTTGAAAAAGAAGTTATCCTTTCAAAATATAGTTTTGCTTGGCAATAAACTAAATCTTGTTAGTGATACAAGAAATCCATCTTCAAGGTATATATAAGGCAAAGGACTCCCTAACCTCTATTACGTGTGTGTGCATAAATCGAAATATCTAGGAAGTAAGTCCTAATCTTCTTAGTTATTTGTTAAGAGTGTGGATGTGGTGAGGTGTGTGCTATTGAGATATGCATGAAAACACTAAGCAAAAGTTGAAATTGGAGATGTTTCATTATGTATGTGGATGGGTGTTGAAAAGTGTAGGTGAAATGTGGTATATAATCGCTTGCATCTTTATATTATTATGATTAATTAGTTCCCCTAATATCTTTTTCATTATTTTCTTTTTATTATATTAGAATTTATGATGAGTTTTAAAGGCAAAAATTTCTATATACTACCATTATTAAGCAAATAGTAGGTTAACTATTATAAATCTTCGGTAAGTTTCTCCGTCACCATGAAAAATAATTAACATGGGATGGCTAATTCACATTTCATGGTGTTTCTATCTTTATGAAATTATACGTAATTCTCCAACGACTTATAATTAAAGTTGACTAAAAATAAATTTTATTTGCATAGTTATATTTAAGTATATGAAATACGAGTTGAACACTTTTTAAAACAATAAAAATACTCTATGTAGAAAAAGGGTCATGCCAATTAATTAGTACCTTGATGAAAAGTTCTTAGGGTTATGAGTTTTGTTTAGTTATGCACCATACATGAATAGTATATATAACATAAATATATATACATATATATAAATATATATGTATATGCGTGTGTGGGTAGGGACAACATCGAGAGGAAGCCCACGAAAAGGAAATGTACTTATTTTTGAAAAGAATGGAAAGATAATCTACTTTCATTAAGTGATTTATTAGATAATCGAAAACAGAGAATCTTGAATACTATTAGAAATTCTAAAGAATTGCGCGAATAATATGTTTTTGTGTTCTTTATGTAAATTTATATTTATTATTTCAAATTGGTAATAGAAAATCTTCTAAATTTCTAAGCACTTGCTAAATATATACGTAGTAAAAAACTTTCTTGAAATAATTGTCTTCAAACTGTCGAACACGTACAAAAGTTTGCAAATATAAAACAAACAATGAGCATATAAGTAAATAGTATGTCGAACACATAAGTAATTTGCTTTTTTTCTATGTGGGTACAGCATATAAGTAAATCTCTATTGGCCAAATAGAAAAAAAAGATATTAGATGACTTAAAACTTAATATATATGTATTCTAAAAATTCTAAAAAATTTCAACTTTTGTTGAGACGGATTTAGGCAACTCTTTGACTTAAATTTTTTATTTATTTAAACAATATAAAGTTTTTTTAGTCTGTCGCTAATTCGTAGCAAATATGTACAGTTTTCCCCTATATAGCTACAAATATTACATGCATAGCAAAAAATGTGACTAAGAATTCAAAAAATTGTATCCATTGTTGATCTATAGCAAATTAAAACGAGATGGATTTACTTTCCGAAAGTAAACTTTTACTCAAATTCAATTACATTTAACTTTGCTTTTATAAGAAAATGAAAATGCGGTTTGAGGAACTTTAGCTCGATTCAAATGCACATCAACTGGTACTTCAAGCTCCTTTTAAACTAATACTATAACCAAAATGACATATATATATAAACAAGTAATTGACATGTTTATTAGGAAAAAAAAGGAAAATGATTTTGGAGTAAGGACATAAATATTATCAAATACTATTTCTAGGTCTTTATAAACCAATAGTGTAACCAAAACGAGATATATATAAACAAGTAATTGACATCTTAATTAGGAATAAACGAGAAAACCAATTCAAGAGTTGGGTCACAAATATAATCAAAACATACACAAAGGGGTATTACAAGAAGCCATGTCTACAACACTATAATATTGGCTACTTGTTTACATATCATCATTTTAGCTTCCTCAAGCCGGATTTATCTTGTTCTTGTTCTTGATATTTTTGGCAGTTGATTGAACAACTTTTACAGCACGCTCTGCCATCATAGTTGACACATGTTTTTTCCTTGCTGGAATCACAGTTGCCTCCTTGGCTTTCGATGCCTGTCCTCCTGTGAAATTGCCCAATTGCTGCCTGTTATCCGCCATTGATCTCCCCTTGTTTTGAAAAAGAAGTTCTCCTTTCAAAATATAGTTTTGCTTGGCAATAAACTAAAGAAATCCATCTTCAATGTATATATAAGGCAAGGGACTCCCTAACCTCTATTACGTGTGTGTGCATAAATCGAAATATCTAGGAAGTATGTCCTAATCTTCCTAGTTATTTGTTAAGAGTGTGGATGTGGTGAGGTGTGTGTTATTGAGTTATGCATGAAAACGCTAAGCAAAAGTTGAAATTGGAGATGTTTCATTATGTATGTGGATGGGTGTTGAAAAGTGTAGATGAGATGTGGTATATAATCGCTTGCATCTTTATATTATTATGATTAATTAGTTCCCCTTATATATTTTTAATTATTTTCTTTTTATTATATTAGAATTTATGATGAGTTTTAAAGGCAAAAATTTATACTACCATTATAAAGCAAATACTAGTTAACTATTATAGATCTTCGGTAAGTTTCACCGCCACCATGAAAAATAATTAACATGGGATGGCTAATTAACATTTCATGCCGTTTCTATCTTTATGAAATTATACGTAATTCTCCAACGACTTATGATTAGAGTTGACTAAAAATAAATTTTATTGGCATAGTTATATTTAACTATTTGAAATACGAATTGAACACTTTTGAAACAATAAAAATACTCTATTTGGAAAAAAGATCCTGCCAATTAATTAGTACCATGATGAAAAGTTGTCAGGATTATGATTTTTGTTTAATTATGCATCATACATGAATAGTATATATAACATAAATATATATATGCGTGTGTTGGTAGGGACAACATCGAGAGGAGCCCACGAAAAGGAAATGTATTTATTATAATATGATTTTGTGTTATTTAAGTAAATTTATATTTATTATTTCAAAGTGGTAATAGAAAATGTTCTAAATTTCTAAGCACTTGCTAAATATATACGTAGTAAAAAACTTTCTTGAAATAATTGTCTTCAAACTGTTGAACACGTACATAAGTTTGCAAATATAAAACAAACAATGAGCATATAAGTAGACAGTATGTACTAATATAAACACATAAGTAAATTTGCTTTTTTTCTACATAGGTACAACATATGAGTAAATCTGTATTGGCAAAATAGAAAAAAAAGATATTAGATGACTTAAAAGTTAATATATATGTATTATCGATTTAAATTATTAAGTAAAAATTAGTAAAGAAAGTTAGCAAGGTAAGGTAGCTCCTTCTATCTTTTTGGAATTATGGTGATATTTGTGAAATTGCGAAGTTTGTAAATAGCTTCGATGAAGTGTTGAATGGGTTGCCAAGCAAAAGACTATTGGTTAGAGAACTCTTTGTTTTTTTTTTTTCATTTTACTTTCTCTTTTTTTTCTTTGCGTTGGGTTATAGAAATGCTACGGTTTACAGGAGATAGATTATTTCGTTTAATCTTGAATTGCACTATTTTTGGGGAAAAATAAGAATATGAAGTATTATTTTCAGTTAGTCTTTTTGTAATGGAATTAAAAATTTTGATATTCATTGTTACATACTAATATCTGGTATCTTTAATACAATAAGAATATTAATAAAAACAGTAACAAATACTTTTCTTAATTTGTTAACTAGTGACGGCTTTTCTTTTTTCTGCAATATGACCGTAGCAAATGTAGTTTTTATTTTTAAATTTTGTTGAGACGGATTTAGGCAGCTCTTTAACTTAAGTTTTATATTTATTTAAACAATATAAAGTTTTTTAGTCAGTCGCTAATCCGTAGCAAATATGTACAATTTTTCCCTATATAGCGACAAATATTACATGCATAGCAAAAAATGTGACTAAGTATTCAAAGAATTGTATCCATTGTTGATCTATAGCGAATTAAAACGAGATAGATTTACTTTCCGAAAGTAAACTTTTATTCAAATTCAATTACATTTAACTTTGCTTTTATAAGAAAATTAAAATGTGGCTTGAGGACCTTTAGCTTGATTCAAATGCACATCAAGTAGTACTTCAAGCTCCTTTTAAACTAATACTATAATCAAAATGACATATATATATATATATATATATATAAACAAGTAATTGACATCTTTAGTAGGAAAAAAAAAGGAAAATGATTTTGGAGTAAGGACACAAATATTATCAAATAGTATTTCTAGGTCTTTATAAACCAATAGTGTAACCAAAACGAGACATATATAAACAAGTAATTGACATCTTAATTAGGAATGAACAGGAAAGCAATTCAAGAGTAGGGTCACAAATATAATCAAAAGATACACAAAGGGGTATTGCAACTTTGCAAGAAGCCATGTCTACAACACTATAATATTGGCTACTTGTTTACATATTATCATTTTTAGCTTCGTCAAGCCGGATTTATTTTGTTCTTGTTCTTGATACTTTTGGCAGTTGATTGAACAACTTTTACAACACGTTCTGCCATCATAGTTGACACATGTTTTTTGCTTGCTGGAATCACAGTTGCCTCCTTGACTTTCGATGTCTGTCCTCCTATGAAATTTCCCCATTGCTGCTTGTTATCCGCCATTGATCTCCCCTTGTTTTGAAAAAGAAGTTCTTTCAAAATATAGTTTTGCTTGGCTATAAACTAAATCTTGTTTGTGATACAAGAAATACATCTTCAAGGTATATTATATAAGCAAGGGACTCCCCAACCTCTATTAGGTGTGTGTGCATAAATCGAAATATCTAGGAAGTAAGTCCTAATCTTCCTAGTTATTTGTTAAGAGTGTGGGTGTGGTGAGGTGTGTGTATTGGGATATGCATGAAAACGCTAAGCAAAAGTTGAAATAGGAGATGTTTCATTATGTATGTGGTTGGGTGTTGAAAAGTGTAGGTAGGATGTGGTATATAATCGCTTGCATCTTTATATTATTATGATTAATTAGTTCCCGTAACATCTTTGTCATCTTTATATATATATATATATATATATATATATATATAGGAAGGATCAGATACAATGGATAACCTCAAATAAACAAAAAATCGAGGAACACCTTCATAGCCTCTATCTGGACGATATGACTTTTGCATATAATTGATTCTGTAATACGCATACGTGCCTATGCATAGGTGCATAATGCACTTGTGCATGAAAACCCAAACAGAACTCAAATTACCTGTATGCACAAAGTCCATACACTCTAGATGGAGGGCTATGCGGGTGTTCTTCGGTTTTCCCTTGAACCTCTCTATCTCTATATATACATAGGAGTGAGTGTAGTTCCAGATTCAAGTTCTAATCATGATACAAACAAGTAGAGATGAATTGAATAGCCAAATGTCATTGATCTTGATGAAAATGGTTACACCTAGTATTTACACCAAGAACACACACTTAAGCTCCAAAGCTACCAACTCATTCTCACTTTACTATTCAGCACGTACATGATTCACTCTTTACAAATGACATCATATTGGGTATTTATACCCAAACACCTAAACCCTCAAGGTTTACAAGAATTACACAATCTACCCTAAGAATACAAAACTATTACAAACAAACATATAAAGCAAGTAAACAATAAAAGCAAACTTTGACTTTGTAGACCACTTTGACTTTGCCTTTGTCTTCACTTTGAGCACCAACTTGTGATCTCGGATACAATCCGATTTTGCACCCAACAATCTCCCCCTTTGAATTTGAGATCACAAAAAGAATTAGGCAAACGTCTTCAAGCAAGCATCAACACTTTGAACACCAACAATAAGCTTTCTTTGAACAATAAGCTTCGATAATAATCTTCAAGAATCATCCAAATCTTCATGAAGCTTTAACACACTTTGAACAAGAAGCTTTAACGAACGAATCATCTCTCGCCATATCTTGTAATCTTCTCCTTGACTTGACATTTCGGAACCATCTCCCCAAAATATCTTCAAAAAACATTTATAAACCATCTCCCCCTTTTTGATGAAATATGAAATAATCATCAAAACTCTAGAAATGTATGATCAGATAAATCGTCTCGTAAAGATACAAACATGTGAACAAACCACCAAGGAAATCAAAAACCATCTCACATAACCATCTCCTCCTTGTTAACCCAGAATTCCCTTTTTTACTCCAAAGAAAAACCGTCAATTCCATAAAGTAATCCGAATCTTTTCAAATTCAGATTTAATCGGGAAAATCCTGAAACAACTAATGAATTAGTTAGAATGCCTGTGAGAAGCACAAAGCAACTCAGTACAACAAATGCACTATATAAAGAGCTTTAGTAATGATCACTCCCCAGGGCTTCCGTTCAATCATCGCAAATACTATGAGTATTACTACGAACTTTGCTGGCTTTTTGACTTCTTTTTGTTTCTTTTTCTAAATTCTCTCTCCGGCTCCTCAAATGGCTCTAACAAGTCTGCCGTGATTGAAACCACAACAAACGGTTACGGGCAACTTGCGGGAAACAAAGAGATTAACAAAACTAATAAAGACTAAAATCTAACAACTACCGTTCCCCGGCAGCGGCGCCAAAAACTTGATGCGGTAATTATTATATATAAAAAACGAAACAAGTTTTAACCTCTAAAAGCCTAGCCACTGTCTTACCACATATACAGGCAAGCGTACCTGATCGTGAGTAATATAGTGTAGGAAAGTCCAGTGTTGTTCCAGATTCAAGTTCTAATCAACATGCAAACAAGTAGAGAATGATTTGAAAGCCATATGTCATTGATTCTTGATGAATTGATTACACACACTATACACACCAAGAACACACACACACTTAAGAACACAAACTCTCAATTCACTCTCTTTACACAATGATACGTACATGCATGTCACAACTACCAAACTAACTCACTTTGGGTATTTATACCCAAACATCTAAACCCTCAAGGTTTACAAGAATTACACAAACTACCCTATTATTACAAAACTATTACAAAGTACATATAAAAGGACTAAAACTATAAAGCAAGGTTTGACTTCTTTGACCAATTTGACTTTGCCTTTGTCTTCACTTTTAGCACCAACTTGTGATCTCGGATACAATCCGATTTTGCACCCAACAATCTCCCCCTTTGGATTCGAGATCACAAAAAGAATTAGGCAAACGTCTACTAGAAAGCATCAACACTTTAAACATCAACGATAAGCTTCCTTAAACGATAAGCTTCCGTAATAATCTTCACGAATCATCCAAATCTTCATGAAGCTTTAACAATCTTTGAATGCGAAGCTTTAACGAACAAATCATCTATCGTCATATCTCGTAACCTTCTCTTCATCTTGACATTTCAGAACCATGTCCCCAAAGTATCTTCAAAGCATTTCTCTACTTTACGTTTCTAAACCATCTCCCCCTTTTTGATGAAATATGAAATAATCATCAAAACTATAGAAATGTATGATCAGAACAACTCGGCTCGTAAAAATACAAACATGTGAAAGTACCACCATAGATATCAAAAACCATCTCACATAACCATCTCCTCCTTGTTACTCCAGAATTTCCCCATTTTTACTCCAAATAAATCCGTCAATTCCATAAAGTAACCTGAATCTTTTCATATTCAGATATAAGTGGGAAAATCCTGAAACAACTAATGAATCAGTTGGAATGCCTGTGAGAAGCACAAAGCAACTCAGTACAACGAATGCACTATATAAGGAGCTTTAGTGATGATCACTCCCCAGGGCTTCCGTTCAATCATCGCAAATACAAAAAGTATCACTATGAACGTTCCGACAAAGAAACAAATTCCTTGTGTGTATTTGTGATGAAAGAAAATAGCATCAAGTGCTTTCATAACGCTCAAAATGTGAAAACATTTCACGACTCGATGTGTAGAAATGAAGTTCGAAGGCAGGGCAGCTTCCTTCTGTTTCAATATCAATTTTCCAAATGAAAACCTGATAGAGTATGTGCTGCGTCCCCGTGATGAATGAAACATCTCCTTGTTAAGAAGGAAATGAGTAGCTAGTGGGGTAAAAACAAGAATCGGCATTGGGCTTTGCCTTGTTTCAATATCGGTCACCAAAGAGTGTGAACCAATAGATTATGTGGCTGCCCGGCTTAGAAAAGGTTGGTGCAGAGTTTTATGTTTCTTTTAACTCTGTTCTCACACCCTCCAATTCTTTTAATCCTCACTTCTAACCAATCTCTCATATAATAGTTTTTCGCTCAATCACTATGAGAATAACTCGACCACCTGAGTTATCTCCCCCACTTTTTTATGGAGACCCCTCACTCATTTCTCAAGGATAACTTCTTGGGTAGGATTGCCGGTTCTGGAAATCCATAGAAGTTCTGTTAAGCTCACACATCCCATGAAATAAGTTTCCTAAACATGAAAGTACAATGATTCATCGAGTGAATCAATGAGCCAATATGAAAAATATAGGAGCATGCTTCAAACAAATATATATATGAACAATATAGGAGCATAAGAATTTCGTCAAACAAGTATATGAAATGAAGAACATGAATGATATAAACTTGTTTGAGAAAACTGATTCATCATTTGATGTGAGATATGTTCTTGAAAAGCTTTGGTGTACACAAAATGAATGAATGTTATCTATACGATCAAGATATAGATATAGCAATGAAGAACGTATCTGATCAAATAAACGATGAAGTACAAATAGGAAGATATCAAGCGAGTGTATTACCACCGAAAAATATGGTCATATAGAGACGTAGTAATAACAAAGACAAAAGAAGCTAAACCGGTGTGTATGAATACTTGAAAAGTATATGAAAAGATAATACGCAAGTATTAATCTTTGGAAACACACGGTTAGAAAATATCCGTCAACTCATCATGATATGAAAACATGGAAAATCACACTTCTAATTCGAAAAAAAACATTTGAGAATCGAGAAGTGAGTTTGAACATTTAAAACCAATTCGCATACCTGAGAGTTGTTCATCTTTCAAATATGTAAGCATTAAAGCATATTTAAACACTCCCCCTAAAAATAATATCTCTTTTAAGTACTCCCCCTCAAATGGATAATCAAACATTGATATTTAAAGCTTTCTCGCAAAGTAAGTAGAATACCTTGAAATACCATTGAGTTTCGTCACAGTTAATATGAAATGTGTGTAGCTATTAATATAGTTAAAACCAAGACTAAAATAATTCTATTGTTACTAAAAGCTGACTAATAGCTACGATTCAACATAATCAATTGTGTGACTAATAAATAGTTAAACGTCATGATTTTTAATATTTCGCATGACCGAAAGGCATTTAATACTCACACTTCAAAAATATAAGTGTAAGTATATGTCTTGAATTAGCCATTGTTTATTATGTGTGTGACCAAAACGATACATATAGCCATGTTTCTAAAAATTAAGTGTAACTATATGTCATGAATTTGCCCATGGTTTTTAATATTTAATGAGATAATTTTAACAAAATCAATATTGTCCTAGTGGTTGGTCCATTCCTTATCAAAGATGAGGTCTCAAGTTCGAGCCTTGGCCACATCAAAAAAATATACATGATTATAGAGCGATCATCGGCTACATTAAAAAAAATTATGTGGCTATAGATAGTTTATTGTCATGTTTTTTTTATATTGTGTGACCAAAAGATAACTAAATGCTATGTTTAATGTGAGTTTGTGTGGCAAAAGGTACTTTATGGCCACGATTTTAGGTAAAATTCTCCAATACCATAAAAATTGGATATGTCTATAGCTACGGTTTTCAAACTATGGCTATGGTTTTTCATTTCATTTGGTGACACATTTTAAGCGTGGCCAAGAGGGTATCAATGGTCACGAGAGAATAGGCTACGCTTTGATAAAAATGAAAAATCGTGACTAAAGGCCTATGGCCACGGTTTTTAACCGTGGCAAATGTGAATTTTTATACTAGTGTATTTGGTCAATTTCCGAATCGGAAAATGAGGTTTTCCGAATCGGAAATTGATTAATACCAAGTCGGAAAACGAGTAAGATCAGATCTAAACAGCAATTCGAGTCCAAAAAAAATTTTCCGATTCGGAAAACTTCAAAAAATCCGATTCGGAAAACTTGTATTTTCCGATTCGGAATTTATGAATATTCCGATTCGGAAAATATGAACAGTAATTCGGAAAACGAGTGAAAAACCGAGCAGAAGGTAAAAAACTCAAAAATTACAGCTCTAAACACTAAATTTTGACTCTAAATCACTCCTAAACACAATAAAAACATCATATTAACCACAAACAATCAAATTCAGATCCAAACAATGGTCAAATGAAGAACATCAAAACTCAAAATACCCCAACTTCGAAAAAACATAAAAAAACTCAAGAAATCATACCAAATTTCAATGAATTTCCAGCTCTGATACCACTTGTTGTTCCAGATTCAAGTTCTAATCAACATGCAAACAAGTAGAGAATGATTTGAAAGCCATATGTCATTGATTCTTGATGAATTGATTACACACACTATACACACCAAGAACACACACACTTAAGAACACAAACTCTCAATTCACTCTCTTTACACAATGATACGTACATGCATGTCACAACTACCAAACTAACTCACTTTGGGTATTTATACCCAAACATCTAAACCCTCAAGGTTTACAAGAATTACAAAAACTACCCTATTATTACAAAACTATTACAAAGTACATATAAAAGGACTAAAACTATAAAGCAAAGTTTGACTTCTTTGACCAATTTGACTTTGCCTTTGTCTTCACTTTTAGCACCAACTTGTGATCTCGGATACAATCCGATTTCGCACCCAACATCCAGGTATCGTATCTACCACTGGGAACGGTCAAGTTATCGTAGATTGTTAATCTAGATCAACTTAATTAACCTAAAGCTTTGGGGGGTTTTTATGAAAAAGGTTTTAATAACTAAAAAGACAACTATATTAACTAAGAACTAAGAAAGCAATTAAAAAGATTGATGAAGAACTATATAAGAAAAAATAGTAGTACTTATCATTGTATAATGAATCCCCAAGTGGATGATTAAAATAGGCCGAAGGTTTGGTTTGTTTTGGTTATTGTAGGAATTTAAGTCTAGGACACCCTAACATGTAATGACTATGGCTGTTAACTAGGTCTTGATCCTCCTAGTCCCAATACTTAGGTCGTTTGTCAGACAATCTAGTACCGGTCATCCGATCCTATTTCTATTGCATGGTTTTCTACTACCTGGTCGCTCTCGGTCTGAGTAACCACTTAACACAACTCTCCGAGACGAAGGGTAGGTCAAGGTAGGTTGATTATTGATAACACCAAAATTATACATGTTTTGGTTGAGCTTAATTGTATGACTTTACCCCATTTCTCACTCATTTCTGATCATTTCACTCACCGAATGAGCTTATTATTGTTTATGTAGGATTTGGAGGCCGTGGAACGGAAAAGTACGAAAAAGGCGAGAAAACGTGAAAAATGTGCAACATCAATCCAGTAGCCATCTGGCGTCCGCGAAGTTCAGGATCTGGCGCCGCCAAGTTCGACAAAGATGAAGACCAGGGTTTGACCTAAGTGTCTGGCGCTGCGAAACTCGCAGTCTGGCGATCGCCAAATGGGCCCTGGACGTTTTCTTTTAAATACCAGCCTCCTCCTTCAATTCAAAACACGTGAGACACGACGAGAAATAGATACGAAGAAGAGACGAGAGTGAAAGTTAGAGTGGTGCCGATACGCCGCGGGGTTCGATCTTTGATCATCCGTCGTTGTATTGTCGGTATCATGTCTACTATCATGTTTTCTGTTTCTATTATGTTTAGTGAGTAGTCTTTTAATAGTGGTACTTGTCTTGGTCGATGAACCACTGTGGATGATGATTTTATAATTAATGTTTATTGGTTTGTTTTTGGTTGATTGAATGTGTGTTATGGTTCCGTTCTGATTATTATTGTTTGGTTATTTAAACTCATTGGTTGGGTGTATCTGTTTGACCAAAATAGATAGACTCCGATAGGATAATCAACCTACCTTAACCTACCCTTTGACCAAGAGAGTTGTGTTAAGTGGTTACTTGGACCGAGAGTGACCTGGAGGTAGAAAACCATGCAATAGAATTAGGATCGGATTTCCGGTACTAGGTTGCCTGACAAACGACCTAAGTATTGGATCTAGGAGGACCAAGACCTAGTTAAAGACCGTAATCACTACATGTTAGGGTGTCCTTGACTTAAATTCCTATAATAACCAAAACAACCAAACCTTTGGCCTATTTAAATCATTCACTTGGGGATTCACTATACCATGATAAGTGCTACTGTTTTCCTTCATATAGTTCTTAATTAATCTTTTAATCGCTTTCTTAGTTTGTAGTTAATTTAATTGTCTTTTTAGTATTAAAACCTTTTTCATAGAAACCCCCCCAAAAAGCTTTAGGTTAATTAAACTGATTTAGATTAACAATCTACGATAACTTGAACGTTCCCAGTGGTAGATACGATACCTGGACTTTCCTACACTATATTACTCACGATCAGGTACGCTTGCCTGTATATGTGGTAAGATAGTGGCTAGGCATTAGACGTTAAAACTTGTTACGCTTTTTATGTATGATAATTACCGCATCAAGTTTTTGGCGCCGTTGCCGGGGAACGGTAGTTGTTAGATTTTAGTCTTTATTAGTTTTGTTAATCGATCCTTGTGAGGGATTCTTTCCCTTGCAAGTTTTTTGCTTTCTAGTTTAATTAGTTATTTATATTTTTATTTTATCTCTTTGTTTCCCGCAAGTTACCCGTAATCGTTTGTTGAGTTGTCAGGATGGCAGACGATCAACCCATGTGGGATAAGCGATCTGAAGTACAATTCACCCCGAGATCCGCAATCAAGAAGACAGATGGTAAAATGGTGGAAATCAACAAAGGGCTGATCAAAATGATCAACACCATTTCATTTGACGGAGAACCATCAAAGAAGAAGTGGACGGACATTTACACAAAGAAGTATGTGGAGAGCGATAGTGGTAGTGAGCCCGATTATGCCACGGATTATGACTCGGAGGGGTTCACCATTTCGTTCGAACATGTAGGACTTAAAGGACCCATCGCTTCAAGTGATGATGAGGAGGAAGATGGAAAGCAAGGTGGATACGCGGAATTCATGATACTGAAGAAAGAAGACAAAGGCAAGGAGAAAGAGAAGGAAAAAGCACCAGAGGATGACCTCATCTACATTGCACCTATCAAGCATGATCTAGGGAGTTACAACTTACCTATTTCTTGTCATAAATTTAAAGGTCTTGCTTTGGTAGATTTAGGTGCCGCACATAACATGATGCCTGTTGGTTATTGCAGGAAAATGGGAGTTAAAAAGATCATTCCAACAGACTATCAATACCGAGGAGTGAACGGATACACGACAAAGCCGTTAGGAATAGCGGAAGGAGTCCCAATTCGCATTGGCAACTTTGTCTACTATACGGACTTTGTTATAGCTAACCTTCCACAGAACACGGAGATCCCAATAATCCTCGGGAGATCTTTCTTGCACACCGCTCAAGTGAATACCGATATGCGAAACCAAGTCACAAGCTTAGGGTATGGAGAAAATCCGATTTACTTTGATCCTAACAGAGAGCCGGTCACACATCTCGATGAACCATATGAAGATCCTTCTCTGGCCTACAAGAAGAGCATGAACCGCTCGTTACTCCCTCATGAACGTGGAAAGAAAACGGAAGATTATCCGAACCCGATACGTCAAAAGGAGCAAACAACCAATGGGTCGGGACCCTCAAAGAAGGAGTACAGGAAGAAGAAGGGCTTGTCATCCCGACGTGCCAAGAAATGAGCCGAAAAGGGGTCGAGCTCTAGACCCATTAAAAAACGAAGCGCTTCTCGGGAGGCAACCCGAGCTTTTTCTTTCTTTTTACATTTTTAGGTTTTTTGTGTGTGTTTTCGTTAATCTTTTTTTTTGATATTTCTTAGGTGACCATACGGAGGAGATAAGAGTAAGAATCGAGCGAATCCTATGCGCGATGTAATTTTCGAAAAGTTGGAAACAGAAGCCAACTCGCGATCGCCAGATTTCAAGTTTGGCGACGCGAGGTTGGTAATGCTTGGTACATGTAAAATTGTTCGAATCTCGTGACGCAAAACTTTAAAAATTAGGGTTATATTTCAGAAACTGCCTGTTTTGCGACGCGAAACTCTGGGTTTGGCGACGCGAAGTCGGGACAGACGGGTTTTTAACCCTCTTTTCTCACTTTTTCAAAAGAACACAACCCTAATTTCTCTTAGGCGCCGCGAACCCCTCTCACGTCTTTGCGAAATCCGACCTTCTTGAGCTTCAATTTCATCATTCACCATGACTAAGGTATGTTTCCCAACTTTAATTTCATGAGGATAGCTTGATTTGGTAATTGTAGATCTTGTTTTGGGCATCAATGGTGTTTTTATGCTTCTATGGATTTAACATTATTCTTGATACACCATTGATTGTTTACTGCTTATGAGTTGATGCATGCCTATATTGTGATTGAAATTTTACTCTAGCATGCTTGTTGATTGTTTAATCTAGTGATTGTGCTTTTGATGATAAGTGTGGGGATCTTGATGACATCAAAATCCCCCATTCTTCTTTAGCTAGATTAGTTTGTAATTGAAGTTGGACTAAAAGTTCAAGTGTGGGGATGTTCCACATCCCCTTTGATCTTTGTTCTTGGTTTATCATTTGCTAGTTGAACTTTTTAGTCGTGGAAGTTTTGTCTCGTTGAGTTTTTGATGTGAATGAACCTTGTCTTGTGTTTATGGATTAAATCTTCTAAGACAATGGTATTTGGATTTTGTAGAGACAAAGAACCCGATCGTCAACTTCCACCGCAACCAACTTCTATGCACCGGATGGGAGCCACATTTTCACCTATTTTATGAATGACCCAACTTTGAACGGTCCGAAACGGGAGGAGTACCGGGATACTGTTAACCGGCTTCTCACCCATCAGGTTTTGATATCGAGGAGAGTCGACTGGAACCTTCTTCGATCGATGAGTGTTGAGAACACAATCAAGGCGATACTCGAGAAGCACGCCTAAAATGAGGATGGCACCGAGTACTATATCTGCCATGCATGGGAACGAGTCTTCGACATTTCCGAGACCCTCTATCGCGAGCTTATTGTTGAGTTCGTGGCCACGTTCCGTTTCGACGCAATCAAGGTCCTTGAGGAGTTCTATCAGTCGTGCATGACATTCTAACTCGGTGGAGTTTGGAGATCGCTTTCCTTGGTCGAATTTGCCGTTGCCTTGGGGATATATACCCAAGATGAGGTTGATGCTCCCGGATTCGTGGAGTACATGTGGGCGACCGCAAAAAGGCCGGATGGTTTTAATCCTCAGTTGGCTTGGGCGATTCTTGGTGAAGGTGATTATGGCGGCAATCTCAAGGTGAAGGGTTTTCTTGCTTCTCTGGATCGACTTTTGCACCGTATGCTCATTCAAGCGGTGAATGCTCGTTCCTCAAGTGAGGAGAAAGTTTCTGTTTATGATCTATGGCTTCTTGAGCAACTCACCACAGATGACAAATATCCGAATGCTCCGTATCTCATCGCCGTTCAACTTGCTAAAGGAGGTGGTTATCGAGAGGGTAGACGAATGGTTGGTGGCCAGTACGTGACGCTCTTAGCCAAGCACTTCGGTATTTTAACCGATGGTGCCATTGCCTTGATGACTGTTCTTGGCGAGATGGGGTTGATTGACATGGACCAACTCCGAGGTATGGGGATAGCAGCGGTGGAGCATATGACTGGTCAGGACCAGAACGTGTGGATTCGAGATCCTCAAGCTTATGGGACGAGGAATCAACCAAGGAGTCAAGCAAGGAGAGCACCGAGGAGCACGCATGAGACCGGTGGAACAAGCGGGACGAATGCGGAAGAACAACCGGCGGAATGGACGACATATTCGGGTTACCAAGACTTAAGTAACCGACTCTCGGAGATGTCATTATCTTATGGCCGTCATCATCAGCATGTGGAGTACAACACCGTGGAGGCTCTTCACCAAGCCAACTGACAAAGTGGAGTGATGAACCAGATGGCCTCCCACTTCGGTATTCAACCAAATACCGCGTATGCTCCATCACCTTTTTTGCCATACTCCGAGGATGCTCCGCCCGGTTACCCGACATTTGAGGATTGGCAAAACCAACCTCGTGGCCCTTATTGATCTCTCTCGTTTACCTCTCTCATTCGATATGGTTGTTTAAGACAATTTTATTTTTCGTTTGTGTGGTTTGGTTTGGTTGAACACTTTTTATTTTTGTTGGTTTGTTTAGGATTTTAAGTACTTTTTAATTGCTTTAATTTTCTTTAGTTCGTTTTTACTTTTTCTTTTTCTTTTTGGTAGTAGATACAGCGATCTATGATCTATGATCGAGCACGATACTTGGAACACTCTCTCAGATCTGAACAGATTTCGTCACATAACCCGGGAAGTTTCTCTTTTTCCCGATTACTCCATAATTGTTTTGATTGTTGCATTGAGGACACTACAAATTTTAAGTATGGGGAGCGGGTTATGTAGACTTATCTGTTTAAATGGGTTCACTTTTTGCTTTATGGATTGTCGTTTTTCAAATTTTTGAATGCTTTGAGATTTGACCCCAATTTTTTTCGAAATCTGAGATTGTTTTTGGGACTGAGTTGCTTGCATAGGAGAACACTGAATAGGATTAGTTGAGTAAAAGGATGCCTTGGAATACTGATTACCATGAGTGCCTCACCCAATTCCATTGAGAGTTTGAGCCTTAATTGTTATTTTATTCGTGAGGAATACCGACTTTGACCCAAGGTAGAACTTGTCATTTGAATGCTTGTCGAGACCACATAAGAGAAGTATTTATCACCATTGCACTGATAGAGGCCTTCGTTTCTAACCCATTTAGCCTTCGTCAGATAACCTCACCATAAGGTTATTTGATTTGCCTAGCCTTTAATTAAAAAGTACTTATCATTAGTACTTCATCCCTTGTAACCATTTTGAGCCTTAGCCTTTTCATTTCTTTACCCACCATATCCTTTATCCTTTAGCCTAATTTTTATCTATCTTTTGGCCGTAACTTAAATTTGATTCTTGAGATGTTTTGATCCAGTTTTTCAAATCTGACAGTTTTTATGGGATTGAGATTTAAAAGAGCCCAAAAGCAACATAGTTGCTGCTCTGAAAAAATAGAGGAAAAGAAAAGAAAGAGAAAAATATTTGAGACTCAGAAAAGAAAAAGAAAATATCAAAAGAGTCGAGAAAAAAGAAAAGAATGTGAGCTGAAAAGATTGAAAAAGAATTTGTGCCCAAAATAAGCCATAGACTTAGGCCAATTCTAAAAAAGAAAAGAGAGGAAATGTTCATCCCAAAAGTTTCATTGTTCGAAAGTCAGATTGCTTCGTTGTTTGGATCATTACTGATTGAGTTTTCAAGTTTTTGTTGCAAAAACCCTTAGTCACTTATATATCCTTTATCCTACCCTTAACCCTTAGGCTAAAGTTGCAACCCTAAAGTCCTCATGACGGTTGACAACTTCTCAGTGGTGGAGATTAGATTTGGTGACAAGCTTATGCATGCGGGAATTAGTCGAGTATAGGTGTGATCACTTACATATACACTTTTACCCCCGAGAGATACACTTTATATGATTATTCATACTATGTGAGGGTGAAAGGTTGATCTTGGTATCCGATTGCTTGATGTATCTTGTTTGTGTGTTCGATTGTGTGAGTATTCTTTGTTCTCTTCGATGATCTTGGTTGGAGATAATTTTGGAGTTATCTTTCTTATCTTTTAGTCTTTTGATTGAGGACAATCAAAGCTTAAGTGTGGGGATTTTGATAACACCAAAATTATACATGTTTTGGTTGAGCTTAATTGTATGACTTTACCCCATTTCTCACCCATTTCTGATCATTTCACTCACCGAATGAGCTTATTATTGTTTATGTAGGATTTGGAGGCCGTGGAACGGAAAAGTACGAAAAAAGGCGAGAAAACGTGAAAAATGTGCAACATCAATCCAGTAGCCATCTGGCGTCCGCGAAGTTCAGGATTTGGCGCCGCCAAGTTCGACAAAGATGAAGACCAGGGTTTGACCTAAATGTCTGGCGCCGCGAAACTCGCAGTCTGGCATCGCCAAATGGGCCTTGGACGTTTTCTTTTAAATACCAGCCTCCTCCTTCAATTCAAAACACGTGAGACACGACGAGAAATAGATACGAAGCAGAGACGAGAGTGAAAGTCAGAGTGGTGCCGATACGCCGCGGGGTTCGATCTTTGATCATCCGTCGTTGTATTGTCGGTATCATGTCTACTATCATGTTTTCTGTTTTTATTATGTTTAGTGAGTAGTCTTTTAATAGTGGTACTTGTCATGGTCGATGAACCACTGTGGATGATGATTTTATAATTAATGTTTATTGGTTTGTTTTTGGTTGATTGAATGTGTGTTATGGTTCCGTTTTGATTATTATTGTTTGGTTATTTGAACTTATTGGTTGGGTGTATCTGTTTGACCAAAATAGATAGACTCCGATAGGATAATCAACCTACCTTAACCTACCCTTTGACCAAGAGAGTTGTGTTAAGTGGTTACTTGGACCGAGAGTGACCTGGAGGTAGAAAACCATGCAATAGAATTAGGATCGGATTTCCAGTACTAGGTTGCCTGACAAACGACCTAAGTATTGGAGCTAGGAGGACCAAGACCTAGTTAAAGACCGTAATCACTACATGTTAGGGTGTCCTTGACTTAAATTCCTACAATAACCAAAACAACCAAACCTTTGGCCTATTTAAATCATCCACTTGGGGATTCACTATACCATGATAAGTGCTACTGTTTTCCTTCATATAGTTCTTAATTAATCTTTTATCGCTTTCTTAGTTTGTAGTTAATTTAATTGTCTTTTTAGTATTAAAACCTTTTTCGTAAAAACCCCCCTAAAAAGCTTTAGGTTAATTAAACTGATTTAGATTAACAATCTACGATAACTTGACCGTTCCCAGTGGTAGATACGATACCTGGACTTTCCTACACTATATTACTCACGATCAGGTACGCTTGCCTGTATATGTGGTAAGACAGTGGCTAGGCATTAGAGGTTAAAACTTGTTACGCTTTTTATGTATGATAATTACCGCATCAATTATCCTATCGGAGTCTATCTATTTTGGTCAAAACAGATACACCCAACCAACGAGTTCAAATAACCAAACAATATAAATCAGAACGACACCATAACACACATTCAATTAACCAAAAGCAAAGCAATAATCATTAATTATAAAATCATCATCCACAATGGTTCATCGACCACAATAATTACCACTATAAAAGATTACTCACTAGACATGATCAAAACAGAAAACATGATAGTAGACATAGACATGATACCGACAGTACAACGACGGATGATCGAAGATCGAACCCCGCAGCGTATCAGCACCACTCTCTACCTAGATGTTTCTCTCACAAGCTCTCTATCTAACTCTATACGTGTATGCCTCTCTTGAACTGAAGGAGGAGGCTGGTATTTAAAAGAAGCGTCCAGATCCTGTTTCGCGATCGCCAGAAGGCTGCTTCGCGGCGCAAGACACTTAGGTCAAACCCTGGTCTTCATCTTTATCGAACTTGGCGGCGCCAGATCTGGTATTTCGCGATCGCTAAGAAGCCCCTGGATTGAGGTTGTGCATTTTTCACGTTTTTTCGGCTTTTTTCGTACTTTTCCGTTCCACGGCCTCCAAATCCTACAAAAGCAATAATAAACTCAATTGGTGAGTGAAATGATCAGAAACGGGTGAGAAATGGGGTAAAGTCATATAATTAAGCTCAACCAAAACATGTATAATTTTGGTGTTATCAATCTGTAACTAATCTGAACACTTCTTTTGATCAACGAAAAGGTTAGTAACAAAAATCAAAAAGTCAACCGAAAAGTCAACCAATAAATAGTGAAATCCCGAGAAAAAATATTTTTAAAAAATTTGAAAGTTGATTTTGACTGCGAAATTGAAATCTTAGTCCAAAAATGCAACCTCTCGGAAATCACGAAAATCTCGGAAAAATCGGCATTTTTCGGGAAAAAATGACCTTAAAAACCACTTAAGTTTTTCACCGTAAAATCAGATAAGAAGTCTAAGAAAGTTTACATGAAAAAGTGCCCGAAAAATGCTTCCAGGCTTTTTTTAACTCTTAAAATAACCCGATTCGGAAAACATTATATTCCGAATCGGATTTTTTCAATTTTCCGAATCGGAAGAAATTTTTTTGACAGAGTTCCGAGATAAATTTCGAGTTGGTATTTGTTCAAATTCCGAATCGGGAAATGAAGTTTTCCGAATCGGAATTTGATTAATACCAAGTCGGAAAATGAGTAAGATCAGATCCAAACAACAATTTCGAGTCCAAAAATTTTCCGAATCGGAAAACTTCAAAAATTCCGATTCGGAATTTTTCACAAATTCCAATTCAGATTTTATGAATATTCCGAATCGGATTTTATGAATACCAATTCGGAAAACCGAGCAAAAACCGAGCAGAAGGTTAAAAAACTCAAAAATTACTTCTCAAAACACCAAAATTTGACTTAAAATCACTCACAAACACAGTAAAACATCATTTTAACCATATAAAATCAAATTCACATGCAAACAATGATCAAAAGAAGAACATCAATACCTCAAAACCTCTTTTTCGAAAAAACATAAAAAGCTCAAGAAATCATACCGAATTTCAGCGAATTTCCAGCTCTGATACCACTCGTAGTTCCAGATTCAAGTTCTAATCATGATACAAGCAAGTAGATATGAATTGAATAGCCAAATGTCATTGATCTTGATGAAAATGGTTACACCTAGTATTTACACCAAGAACGCACACACTTAAGCTCCAAAGCTACCAACTCATTCTCACTTTACAATTCAGCACGTACATGATTCACTCTTTACAAATGACATCACATTGGGTATTTATACCCAAACACCTAAACCCTCAAGGTTTACAAGAATTACACAATCTACTCTAAGAATACAAAACTATTACAAAGTAATATAAAAGCAACTAAACAAACAACTAACCTTGACTTTATTAACAACTTTGACTTTGCCTTTGTCTTCACTTTGAGCACCAACTTGTGATCCCGGATACAATCCGATTTTGCACCCAACAGTGAGTTCAAGTGGAAACTCATCTTTCAATGCAAATGTGAAGATAGTGCAACACATGTCTCATTTAGTATGAATAATATAAGATTATTCAGACTATTGTATTATTCAAAATGAATATTGGATTATTCATCATGAATAATGCATCTGTGTTCGAGATGGATCGAGGTGAAGTATTATTAAGCTCGAGCTCGAGCTCGAGTAGCTCGTTAAAAGATCGACTCGCTTACACCCCTAGATAGGTAGGTGTGTATGTGTTTGTATGTATGTATGTATCTTTAACCCGATAAGTGCTAGCCGAGTAAGATTCTCGTCCCTTGTGATGGTTCTTAGGCTATGCGTACCGCGAGCTAGGGCTCAGCGGGCTGTGGTACGTGGCCGCTGATGCTGGCGGGCTAGGTGGTGGGAGGGTTGGCCAACCCGTTGCTCTTGTGTGTGTCTCGTGCGTGTCTTGTGTGTTTTATATGAGAGGGTTGGGAGGGTTGGGGTACGGGTTGTTGATGATTGCAGAGGGTTATGAGAGGGTTAAGAGAGGGTTGGAGAAAAGCTGATGTGTTAGCTGATGTGACATGTTAGGTTGAGAGGGTTACGGTACTAATAGCCTTAGTGAGCAAGATTTCTAGATGGTTTCCGTGTTCAATTGATAAGGATTGTGAGGTAAGCGATACCAACAAGCTCGGATAAACATTTAATAAACTTCGCCTTAGTTTTTGAAATGATCAAAATATTCCACGTCATTATCGCATGTTGTCATGCTGATTTTGTATAACAATATACTTGCCTTTTCTTTCAAACAAATCATCATTTTAATAAAAAGGAAGATTGCATAAAAAAACTTATTTTACAGAATCTACTTTTCTAAGCCCAAATTTAAAAATATGTAGTCTTATATAACTAATCTCATGAACAAAAATAGAAACCTTTTATAATTTGTGAGAGATCTTCAGGATTTGAAATGTTTTATTAGACTTCAGGATTTGAAATGTTTTGTTGCAGACATGAAGAACAAAAAAAGTTTAGAAAATAAATTTAATAAAATAACATAAAAAACAGAATATATTTTATATCAATATAATTTGCTAGCTCTTTCATAAAAAAACACAAAAAAAGAGAGAGAGAGAAGAAATGCTGGTGTTTGCTATTTAAGTTGGTTTAGACTTCGGAGTTAGGAACTAGGATTGGGACAAAAAAGTTTAGGTGTCTAAAGGATTAATCAATTGCCCAATGGATATTCACCCATCATTATTCAACTCTACTTTAGCCCAAAATACTATTTGGAAAATGATACACTTAAAAGTTAGAGTAAACTACGATTTTCGTCCCTGTGGTTTGGTGTTTATAACGATTTTCGTCCATGTGGTTTAAAAATTGATTTTTTCGTCCTTATAGTTTGCATTTCATTTCGCTTTTCATCCTTCATCATAACAAACTTTAAAAAAATCAGTTAAATTAGGGGAAATAAGGACTTTTTACCTTTTTCATATTTAATTGCATATTTACTATTAACTAATACAAAAACTCAACCTACCGCACAACCCCATGGCCCCACCCAAACCCATCTTCTTCCTCTCACCTAAAATAAACCCCATTACATAACTTCATCTTTGTCAATTTTATAAAAAAAAATGTCCATGGCCATTACCCACAAAGCTTGTATTGAAAAATTTACATTACCTAAAACATATGATACCCAAACAACAAGGTTTATTGATAAGTGCAATTCAAATAGTAAAAAAATGATGTGAATTAATGTGTGTATATATATGTTCAAAATCATCAAGAAAAACCATATATATAAACTAGGGGGAGGTTCAAACGAGAAGCATATGAATTTAAGAGAATACGAGAAGCAATCTCAGCCACTCATCTGGGGCCAATCATATATGAGAATGACTTTTGTATACAAAATCATGTATGATTAACAAAGGAAAAGTCCAGGTACAAAAAACATGTACAAAATCATATATGATTCATATGGTAAACCATATAGAAAATCACATGTGATTAACAACGTGCGCGACTTGCCCCGCGACCAGAGGTCGCTCGTGTGCTTTTTTTCGTGACTTTTGTGTACGAAATCATATATGATTAACAAAGGAAAAGTTCAGGTACAAAAAACATGTACAAAATCATATATGATTCGTGTTGTTAATCATGTCTAAAACTCATGTATTGCACTTCAAAACTCATGTCTAAAACTGAAGGAGGAGGCTGATATTTAAAGAAAAACGACCAGGCGCCATCTGGTGATCGCCAAACTGCTCACTTGGCGACGCCAAACACTTAATAAAACCCTAATCTTCACTTCAGTCGCATTTGGCGGCGCCAAATTGGGCACTTCGCGATCGCCAAGTGTCTTCTGTGTTGACCTTGTGCATTTTTCTCGTTTTCTCACCTTTTTCCGTACTTTTCCGTTCCACGGCCTCCAAATCCTTCATAATCAATAAAAAGCTCAATTAGTGCATGAAATGATCATAAACGGGTGAGAAATGGGGTAAAGTCATACGATTACGCGCAACCAAAACATGTATAATTTTGGTGTTATCAAGCCATTTTTGGCAAAGTTTAAGTGTGTTGTGTGCGTGTTCTTGGAAGAGAGGCATCATCATCATCTTCGGGAATCATCGAAACCAAGGTATGAATAGGTGTTTTATACTTAAAAGTTATTGTAGATTGATTAGAAAATGTATTAGAATCAATTAAAATCATTTTGGATTGATTAAGAGCCTTAAAAATCGAGTTTTATGCTGTTTTGGTAAATCTGCGAAATTTCCCGAGTCGGTGAATAGTGATTTCCCGACTCGGTGAACAGTGATTTCCCGACTCGGTGAACAGTGATTTCCCGACTCGGTGAACAGTGATTTCCCGACTCGGTGAACAGTGATTTCCCGACTCGATGAACAGTGATTTCCCGACTCGGTGAACAGTGATTTCCCGACTCGGTGAACAGTGATTTCCCGACTCGGTGAACAGTGATTTCCCGACTCGGTGAACAGTGATTTCCCGACTCGGTGAACAGTGATTTCCCGACTCGGTGAACAGTGATTTCCCGACTCGGTGAACAGTGATTCCCCGACTCGGATGAATAGTGAATAGTGATTCCCCGACTCGGTGAATAGTGATTTCCCGACACGGATGAATGGTAAAAAAAAATTAAAATTTAAAAATTTAAAAATTAATCCCGGTGAATAGAAATTTTATAAAAACTCTAAGTAGATTTTATTAAGCGAAAATCGCTAATGCCTTAGAATATTTATAGATTCACTAGGCGAAGTACCTGGGAGAACTGAGAGATAGGCTCAGGTGAGTTCCCTTGCCTGAAATGAATGGATTATGTTATACATGCTTTTAAGATATCCGTTCCGTTTTGAAATGTTTTACATGGCAAATAACTAATGTTTTACATGATGAATGTTATGATATGATAATTACGTTAAGCATGCTTAAGTCTGTAATAAATATGTTGATTGTTGATATGTTGGGTGGGTTGCATAGTGGACAACAGTACTAGGGGACCGTACATCCCCTGAGGGTGAACGGGTGGTGGGAGCACGGATGAGATCCGTCCTCTCTTAAAAGAGCATCTACAGGTTGGGCCTACCACGTATGTTCCGAGGGATCCGCTGTCACGGGGTGACGTTTCGGTTGTCCACAATGCCCCGCCAGTATTTATTTATATGGATTGGGCCATTGGGCCAATGTTTGTGAAATAAACTGTTTTGAGGGAATTCACTAGACCTTATGGTCTAACCCTCGCTTTCAAAACCTTTAAATAAAATTTCAGGTGCCGAGCGCAACGCTAGGAAGGGGAAGGAGAAGGTTTGACTTCTAGATAAATTTCAGACTTAGTAAATAATACCGTTTAGAGACTGATTTTTGATATCTCAGCCGTGGAGGGATGTTCCGCGTGCAACTGACACTTGAATTTTGATCATATTAGTATATTTTCGCTGCGTTAGATCTCTGGGATTGTTTAATTATGCTTTATTTATCTATTACGGGAAATTGAGTTGTTACAGATATTTTCGTCTACAACGGAGTCCACCTATCTAAGTCATCTTTAAAGGGGTGCAAGGAGCCATAGAGAAAGAAGACTTGTTCAAGTAATCTTAGTTGAACATGATTTGGTGGTTATCTAAGTCATCTTTAAAGGGGTGCAAGGAGCCATAGAGGAAGAAGACTTGTTCAATTAATCTTAGTTGAACATGATTTGGTGGTTCAATTAAAATTGAGAAAGACAAAATCGTGAGATAACGTTCCTTCATATGTATGAGTTGTGACTAGTATGAATGAGACAATACCATTATGGGTATGAAATAAATGTGAAGATTTTAATTGATAGGTGACGTAATGGTATAGTGGTTGTGTGGTCATGATGATGTCATATTATGTCGGATTAGACATGCAAGTCAGTGGCACGAGAGAGCTTGTTTTGAGGTAATATGGTGGTTGTGTTATTGTTACGATATGAGAGTGAGGGTAAATTTTACTTAGGAAATTTTTGATAAGTTATCCGAAAGCGACAAGCATTTTATATGTATAGATGTTTGACTGGTATCATGAGATTGTTAACTTGAGGAAATAAAGATCAAGTGGCAACTAGTGACCACTTAAAGGAGGAACCCAACTCCTTTGTAGGCATGGCAAGTTGTGGGATGGGACTATCCTACTCTAACGAATGATGACAAGAATATCGTATCTTATTACTTTTTGATTTCTTGATGAATATGGAAGGGTGGAGTTGAAGAGTAGGAGTATTCCCTGGATATGAAGGAATTCTATTGGCCAGACAAACTTTACTTGAAGAACAAGCAATGTATAGTGTTAGTGGTAGTGGAACAATGAAAATGGTTATCCTAAGCGTAAAGTGTAACATCGTTTGATTATGCATAGTAATATAAAGGTATTGGTGTACGAAAAAGAGGTAACTAGCGTCGTTGGGTGAGTAGAGAGTCATGTCAGTAAGCACACAATTATACATTATCAGAGTTAAAAAAGTAGACTAGAGGTGAGAAGTTGGGCAAGTAAGAAATATGCAGAGTCGCATTTACGAATTGTCTTTGGGAACGTGTAATCTTCCTGTATCATAATTCAAATTCTGGAGAAAGCGAGATGGGCAACCTAGAGCTTGAATTCAAGTGAGTCAGTTTAGGGAGCAGGTCTTATGTTTTCAAGGAGGAAAAGGTGAGGTAGTCGAATATGGTGCTCAGGTTGAAGGGCCCTAGGATTAGACTTTGTACCTATAAAGGAGTGGTTACTAGTGAGTTTGTTATTCAGTATTTAGATGGTTAATAATAATTTCGAGTAACGCTAGATGCGTACTCTTTTTGACCAAATGAAACATGAGTTTAACTTGAAAATGGTTGGACGATTGTTGAGTTGTGGCAAAGCCTGAGAGTATGTCTTCGGTTTGGAGTAGCGGGAACCTTCTTCTAAAAGTCGTGAAATTAAGGATGGTAATTCTAGGAGCAATGCCTAAATTGTTAGGATTATGTGCAAGATAGTAACAGGGTTTACCGTGTCCAATGTTATAAGACACTAGTGGGTCACACTGCTACACACCCAATTGGAGATCAAGTGGTTTGATGGAATAATTAATTAGTACAAATTAATTATTGAGTGAGAAATAAATAATAAATAGTTATTTATTATTTAGTCATATATATAAAATATCAGTTGGAATATTTTATTGGATTAATTAATAGTTAATTAATTAATTAAAGGGTTAAGTTATTTAATTAATAGTTTATTAATTAAATAAAGAGTTTGCGTTTGATTAAATAAGCTTAATGGACCTTTTAATCAAACGGGCTTTCTTTATTGGGTACTGCCATATTTAATTTTATAAATATGGCAAACCCTGGTCAGTTTTATTCATTCGATCAATCTTAACTGAAAAGAAACCCCAAAGAAAAACCAAAAACCCTCTCATCTCTCTCTCTCCATCGATTTCAAGGAGGAACCCGAGGTGGTCTAGCAGCCAATCTCACGGTGGTGCAGTAGTGGTGTATTCCCCACCAGCAGTCCAGTTTCGTTCGCTAAACCAACAACGAGGTAATTTTTCGTAACCCTCTTTTGTGTCTGTATGAGTTTAGGATTGGATCCTCGATTGGGAATCGGGCAATTCTTTTCCGCTGTGCATGTTTTGTAGCCTACGATTCCCAACAGTGGTATCAGAGCCACTTCCTAAACCTACAGATCAGGTTTATATATAATTGTTGGTTAAATAGGTTTTATAAAAATTGTGTTTTTATCGTAAACCTATCAAATTGAAAAACCGTGGTGGAACGACGGCAGTTAGCCGATCGAACCACCAACCACCGAGAAAAACAACGCCGACCGCACCACCGATTGTGGTTGCGGCGTCCGCTGTCGTGATCGCCGGCCGCACCACCCGATTGGTGGTTGCGGCGTCGGTTGCAGTCGAAGGCCACCACCGCACCACCGATAGTGGTGGTGGTGGCGATTCCCGAATCGGGACCACTGGTCGATGGCGGCAGCCGTAGCTGCTGTCGGTCGATGGTGGCGGTGGTGGTTAATTGAGATCGACGTAGCCACACCACCGATTGTGGTGGTGGCGGTCGATGGTGGTTGTTTCACGAGAGCCGATCGAGCGGCGATGGTGGTGGCTGTGGCCGCTACTGTCGTCGCGTCCGCGGCGATGGTGGTGGATGTGGCTGCTGCTGTCGTCGCAACCACGGCGACGGTGGTGGCGCTAAGCTGCTGCCGTCGTTGGTGGTTTAGCGATGGCGGTGGCGTGTTTTGTTTTCGCCGGAACGGCGGCGGCGATGGCGGCGATTGCTGCTGTCGTCGTCGCGATCGAGAGCGACAGCCACGGCGGCGGTCGATGGCTGCCGTTGGGTGGCGTCGGCTGTTGCCGGTTGTTCTCGAGCAGGCGGCGATGGTGGCATTCGTCGTCATCGTCGTTAGCGGAAACAAACCATTGTTCGATGGTCACGATTAGTTGATCAATTGATTAACGAGATCGTAACCAATATGTTTTCCGATAAGTTTTGTAAACGGGTCCCGTGCGAGATTCGTTTTCAGATAAGGTCTAGAATTAAGAATCGTTTTTACCAGATAGGTTAAAACGGTTCAAGATTGATTTAATTTTAAGTTTCCAAAATTAAATATTAGTTTTATAATTATCTAATTGCCTATAATTATTTAATTATATTGAGTCATAGCTGAACCCTTTTAGACCCGTGTTTGTGTTTTTATCCGTTTTAAGAATAGTTGGGAGGCCTGCGTGCCATTTACAACCCTTTTGTAATTTTAATTATTTTGTTAGACTAGTTGGGAGGCCTGCGTGCCATTTAAAGCCCATTTGTAATAGTTATTTTTAATTACATCGAGACGGAGACAAGACGACGGCCATGGATCTCGGAGCCAGTGGGAGTGCCAGAAGTTGAAGACTTTTGTCACTTAGGGTTGAGACCGTTGTTTTGTGTTGGCTCACAAAACAACATTAGTTTAAGGGTTTAGGCTATGACTATGCTTTTTATATTTAAATTGCGTGGTTGTTTAATTTACGTAATTGCTATTAAATATAAATTGCCTTTTTGAACAAATTGTTTAAAAATTAAAAGGATACAAATACAGTTAGTGTTTGGATCCAGTTTTTCAAAGATTTTGAAAAAGGAAACTGGCAATTTTGACCCTTGTTCAAATCATAGATTAGCAAGTGCAACCCACTTTGGGGGCACCTCCGGTGTAAGGTACATAGGGCGTTGTAAGTGCTCACACTATGAACGCCCGTGTTCAAACCGAAACTGGAGGGTGATAAAACTCTGCGAATTATCTCCGGGTGGTACCGGCCAGAGTTTGTCCAGGTCCCGGGTGGTGCAATCTATTTTGCTAATTATTTATTCACTGGGTGGTACCAGGCCAAAATGCACTAGAGGGACTAAATATGCACGGACTATAAATATCCGATGTCCCGACGATCTAGAAGTCGTATTTTCGAGATTGGAATACGATTGGTATAGTTTTACCTACCATAGATCGCATGAGTCGGTTTGACATGATCACATGCTTCCCGACACATGTGAAGTATGGATTCTAGTCTAATAAATTTATTTTAAGGGTAATAATTTATTAGAATTATATAATTATAAACTAAATTGGAATTTATATTCTTCTGTAGATGTCTCCAATTAGCATTCCGTTTTATTCACCTGAGGAATCACTTCGCCTTATCACGGGCAAGTGGAAGCTTACGGGCCAGAACTTTCCAGTTTGGAAGTTACACTTACAGAATGTTTTGAGTGCCCAGGGTAAGCTTTATGTGATCAATAAGCCCATGTCACGACCTAAAAGCAATGCCCCTGAAGAGGAATTTGCTGAATATTTCAGATTCACGGCAGATGAATCGGATGTAATGTCCATTCTAGTTTTCTCTATGTCACCCGAGTTCACAGGAGACTTAAGAGTGAAATTCTGTCACGAGGTTGTGAGAAATGTAGAGAACCAGTTAGGTTTCTACAAGCATACGGGCAAGCTTTTGATCATGCAAGAGATTCTCTCCCTGAAGCTGCAAAAGGGTCAGTCAGTTAAAAACCATCTTATTGAAATGAGAAGGCTTTTTAAATGTTTATCACGTCTGGGGTACAAGATGACTCAGGAAGAGTTAGTGTATCTCATGTGGTTCTCCCTCACAAAGGAAGTTCAGGACACAGTTAGTGCCTACATGAAGGAACCAAAGAACGACGTGGATAAAGTTCATGAAGATATCCTGGCCAGTCTAGAGCCAGCACCCGAACCTGCGAATCTCATGGACACTGATATAATTGATGAGCTGGGAGATCTGAGTTGCCCAGAGTGCGGCAGCGAGGATATTTGCGAGCACTCGATGAATATCGACCAGATAGAGATCGGTTTACCCGATGCTCCAGGTATCTTTATGATAGATTGCTTAATCACTTCTTATGAATCATGGGTAATTGATACAGGCAGTGGTAACCACATTTGTAATCATTTACAGGGATTCACTAGAAGAAAGACTCTGAGGAAGGACCGTTCGAACCTACGAGTTGGCGAAGGCACTCCGTTGATTGCTGAAGCCGTGGGATCTTATAGTCTTAGTTTACCCTCGGGTCTAGTTTTGGAACTGGATAATTGTTATTACATTCCAAATATGATTAAGAATGTTTTGTCTTTTGATTTATTAGTAGACCAAGGTTTTTATTATAAATATGATTATAAAATGATTTCAGTCTTTAAAGATAATATTTTCTATTTTAAAGCTACACCCGTGAATGGTCTATACACTGTAAATCTACAAGACAACAGTAGCGAAATCTATCATATAAGTAAACGATCCAAGGATATTGAGGATCAGACTTACCTCTGGCATTGTCGTTTGGGCCACATAAACAAGAAACGCGTTGAACTACTCCTCAAAGGAGGATTTCTTGGTAACTTCGATTATAAACCTTTTGATAATTGCGAGTCTTGTTTATCTGGCAAAATGACAAAGCAGCCTTTCAACAATGAAAATGAAAGGGCCACTGACTTGCTTGAAATAATCCACACAGATGTATGTGGACCTTTCAGTCATGTGGCAAGAGGAGGATACCGGTACTTCATTACCTTTACTGACGACTTCAGTAGGTATGGTTATGTCTACTTGATGAGACATAAATCTGAAACCTTTGAGAAATTCAAGGAATATCAGAATGAAGTACAGAATCTACTTGACAAGAGGATCAAGTTCTTACGGTCGGATCGTGGTGGCGAATATCTACGTGATGAGTTTGACAATCATCTAATGGAGTGTGGGATTGTATCCCAACTCACTCCTCCGTATACACCTCAGATGAACGGTGTATCAGAAAGGAGAAATCGTACTTTGCTTGACATGGTACGAACGATGATGTGTCATTCTTCGCTACCAATATCATTCTGGGGACATGCTGAACAGAGCGCCAACAAAGTCGGTAGAAAAGACTCCATACGAGTTGTGGAAGGGTAAGAAACCCAACATATCTTTTCTGAAAATTTGGGGTTGTGAGGTTTACGTCAAACGACCCACCTCAGAAAAACTCAAACCCAAATCCGACAAGTGTTTCTTCGTTGGATATCCCAAGAGCACCGTGGGATATTATTTCTATAACCCTGAAGAGAACAAAGTTTTTGTTGCTCGAAATGGAAAATTTCTGGAAGAAAAGTTTCTCAGTCTAGAGAACACCAGAAAGGATGTAGATCTACAGGTAGTAGACGAAGAAAACACTACACCAGTTGTTGAGCCAGAAATTCAACATAACAATGTTGAACCTCAATCAGAGCCGATTGAGGAAGTGCAAACACAGGACCTTCGCAGATCCAACAGGGTAAGGCAAGAACCAGATAGGTATCTTGGGTTCCTAGTCTCTCAAGATAGCGGAGACTTAAATGAACCAACATCCTATGGAGAAGCTGTGTCAGGCAGTGAGTCTGAACAATGGCAGGGAGCCATGAAGGCCGAGATGCAATCCATGTACGACAACCAAGTTTGGGAGTTGACTGATTTGCCACAACACTGTAAGGCTGTTGGACGCAAATGGGTTTTCAAGAAGAAAACCGACATGGATGGGAACGTACACACCTTCAAAGCCAGACTGGTTGCAAAAGGATTCACGCAAACTCATGGCATTGACTATGATGAAACCTTTTCACCAGTGGCCATGTTAAAGTCAATTAGGATTCTTATGGCCATTTCAGCGTATTTTAACTACGAGATTTGGCAAATGGACGTCAAGACAGCCTTTCTGAATGGAAAGTTAACAGAAGACGTCTATATGGAACAACCAGAGGGGTTTGAAGATCTTAAGAATCCTAATAAGGTGTGTAAGCTGCTAAAATCCATTTATGGATTGAAGCAAGCATCTCGAAGCTGGAACTTACACTTTGATGAGCGAATCAAAGAGTTTGGTTTTACCAAAAGTGAGTTCGAGCCGTGTGTCTACACTAAGTTCAGTGGGAGCATAGTAACCTTCTTGGTCTTATACGTAGATGACATTCTACTCATAGGAAACGATGTACCAACTTTACAGAGTGTTAAGAGTTGGTTAAGCAAATGTTTCCAGATGAAAGACCTTGGAGAAGCCGCTTATATACTCGGTATAAAGATCTATAGAAATAGATCTAAGCGGCTTATCGGGCTTAGCCAAAGTACGTATATCGATAAAATCCTGAAGAAATTCAGGATGGATGAATCCAAGAAAGGATTTATCCCGATGCAACATGGCATAGTGTTAAGTAAAACACAGTGTCCTATTTCTAGTCAAGAACAGGACAAGATGAAATCGGTCCCATATGCTTCTGCAATTGGATCGATTATGTATGACATGCTGTGTACTAGGCCCGATGTTGCTTACTCAGTAAGTGTTACGAGCAGATACCAACAGAATCCGGGTGAACCCCATTGGGTGGCTGTCAAGAACATTCTTAAATATCTGAGAAGAACGAAAGAAATGTTCTTGGTCTTTGGAGGTTCTGAGGATGAAATTAGTGTCACCGGATACTCTGACGCTAGTTTCCAGACCGACAGAGATGACTTCAGGTCACAGTCAGGGTACGTCTTTACCCTAAACGGAGGTGCGATCTCATGGAAGAGCTCGAAGCAGGACACAATTGCAGATTCAACTACAGAAGCAGAGTACATTGCAGCATCTGATGCGGCAAAGGAAGCTGTCTGGCTAAAGAATTTTCTATCGGATCTAAGAGTGGTTGCCAGTATCTCTAGACCGATTGATATATTCTGTGATAACTCTGGAGCCGTGGCGCAAGCAAAGGAACCAAGAGAGCATCACAAGTCAAGACACGTGCTCAGGAAATATCACCTCATCCGAGAGATTATTGGAAGAGGAGATGTAAGAATATGCAAGATTCCAACAGAAGACAATGTCGCAGATCCGCTGACAAAGCCACTAGCAAGGGTGAAGCATGAGGCACATGCGAATTCCATTGGGATGCAGTACCTGGAAGCCAGTAGCTAGTTCTTGGTTTATTAATTATTACTATAGTTTAATTTAGAAACAATGTAATCATGTAAAGTTTTATTTCACAGTGTGTTGGAAATAAATGGAGGTTTTATTTTCATGATTGTTCTAAATTAACTATTTTTTGCATATTTAACGTATCCATGATTTTACAAAGTTTTGTATGAAATCTAAATTTCCGTAGCCACTTATTGAAATGGGAATTTCAATAGGGAGTTTAACGCTATTATAAATACTTGATGATTTATTCAAAGTAGAGAATAAAAGCACAAGTGATGTGACCAAGTGTTTATAGATACTCATCAGAGTGTTTGGGTATTGGAAGTGACCAGTAATCAAATCTGCTTCATGGAGCCTCAGTCATAAGCACTGATTTGATAGGTTGTCCTTAGACCTGAGATACTTGGTTTGGGAACGCGAGGACTACTGTATTCTTAGCACGTACTAACGCTGCACCATAACAGGGCGGCCATACGGGACGTGACTAGATGCAGCGGAAGCCGTGGATCCAAATGCAAGTAGTCAAGAAGGGATTTGCACCTCTTTCAAAAGAGAGATATTTCTTGGCCCCTTGACGATTAAGATTGGCAGAAAACGCGTGGCCACGCTCGGATAGAATAACAGGGGTTATTTAGTAATATCCGTTACTGCAGGCAATCAAAATCAGAGTCAAGAAATACTTGATTTTAAGAAATGAATTCTCCACTCCATGTCTTAAATCACTTTAGAAATATCGTGTGCAAAAGGAATGAACCTGTGTACAAATTCAAGCGTGAATTGTATCTCTGGAATAAGAGATCTTATAACCTGCTTAACCTAAGTGTCTGGCTAGGGACCTCCTAAGGCTAATGGTAACAGTACAGTTACTAGTCTGGCACAAGTGGGAGTCTGTTAGGATTATGTGCAAGATAGTAACAGGGTTTACCGTGTCCAATGTTATAAGACACTAGTGGGTCACACTGCTACACACCCAATTGGAGATCAAGTGGTTTGATGGAATAATTAATTAGTACAAATTAATTATTGAGTGAGAAATAAATAATAAATAGTTATTTATTATTTAGTCATATATATAAAATATCAGTTGGAATATTTTATTGGATTAATTAATAGTTAATTAATTAATTAAAGGGTTAAGTTATTTAATTAATAGTTTATTAATTAAATAAAGAGTTTGAGTTTGATTAAATAAGCTTAATGGACCTTTTAATCAAACGGGCTTTCTTTATTGGGTACTGCCATATTTAATTTTATAAATATGGCAAACCCTGGTCAGTTTTATTCATTCGATCAATCTTAACTGAAAAGAAACCCCAAAGAAAAACCAAAAACCCTCTCATCTCTCTCTCTCCATCGATTTCAAGGAGGAACCCGAGGTGGTCTAGCAGCCAATCTCACGGTGGTGCAGTAGTGGTGTATTCCCCACCAGCAGTCCAGTTTCGTTCGCTAAACCAACAATGAGGTAATTTTTCGTAACCCTCTTTTGTGTCTGTATGAGTTTAGGATTGGATCCTCGATTGGGAATCGGGCAATTCTTTTCCGCTGTGCATGTTTTGTAGCCTACGATTCCCAACATAAATAATGCGTAAGAGTTGGTTGAAATTATAAATTAGTATTATGTATTCGGGATATGCCTTGCCTTTTTGGTTTAGACGTAGCGTCATGTAAAAAAGATGATTATTATGGAATTGCTTGTTATCCGATGAAGAAGCTCATAACGGTGGGTTATTATGATATTCAAGGTTGACTTAGTATGGAATCGGTAACTTTAGCGGTGGTCAAATTAGTAAAGTAGTTATTGTTGGTTGTAACATCTACTTTGTAAGGATTGTATTAAGAAATTTGAGGTGCGTGAACCCTCGATGCGGTGTCTTCTTTAAGAATCGAGTGTAGATGGTTGAACATGGTACATGATATCCAGTGAAGTTGGTTGATGATGTTGCAAGCATATCATAAAGACTTCTAGAACTATACGAGTTGAGGTTAATCGAAAAACGAATCTAAGAGATGTTGTATGAATGTAAGAGGGGTTCACTACATGTTTCACGTTTCAAGTTAGGGGAGATGTTTGGCGGAACCCGAACTTGCAATACCTCTATAAGGGATCGAGGTTGATCAGAAGTTGAACTTTGTGAAAGAGCCAATAGCTATCGTGGATCGTAAAGTCCGCAAGCTGAGGAACAAAGAGATCAACTTGATGAAGGTCCAATGGAAATTTCATAAGGGACAAGAAGCTACATACGAAACAGAGTTGGACATGAGGGTAAAGTACCCGCAACTTTGCTGCGATTGAATTACGGGACGAAATTCTTTTAAGGGGGAGGTGATGTAATAACCGGGATTTAAGGAACATGTATAGGTTTAATTCTATCTAACGGTCAGGAGTCTATTTTGAAAATTTCTTGTAAGTTGGGGACCAAATGTGACTTTTAAGAAAGTTGATTTAGGTAAATAGGCTTTGGCCATTTTAGGCAGGGATTAAAGAAGCCATGGGCTTAAGCCCATGGTATATATTGATAAATAGGGCAAAATTTTTGCCATTTAGGGTAAATTTCTGAAGGTGTTGTTTGTGTGTTTTGGGAATCAGGAGACAAAAAGAGAAAAGAAGCTTCCATCATCATTATCATCATCATTATTCGATCTCCTTTGGGTAAGTTCTTAATCCAATTCATAGCTTTCCTTTGTTACAATAAGAACCACTTGATAGGATTGATTTTGAGTAGAAATCCGAGGTTTTGAACTGTTATGGACTGTAAAACTCAAAATCCCGACTCTTTGAAACCAGATTCCAACCACCTCGGAATTTGGAATCCCGACCTAGATTTTAGACGAATCCTGAGTCGGATTTTTGATATTGAATCCCGACTCGGATTTTGGGGTAAATCCCGACCCATGGTTAGTTTTCCGAGAAGAGCCTGTAGTCATTTTTTTCTATAAAAGGAAAATTTTCTCTAGGGGCGTTGCCCCTCGACCCCTATGGGTGGTCCATCTTGACCCCATCCGCTAACCGGGTAGCGGAACCCTCGTGCTAATTCTGCCTAGGCAGACAATACTTTAAGGAATTATCTGTTTCCTAAGGATAAATTTTTAATGTTATAGATCGATTGTTGATTTGATAGGCGAGTGTTAACTGTGGTGAGCTGATGTTGGAGATAGACTCAGGTGAGTTCCTTTGCCAAACCCTTTTGATAAACTGAAATGTTTTGTCGAACTGTTGTGAACTGTTTACAATATTTGATAAACTGATCATTTTACCGTGTATTATAAGCATGCTTGTAATATTTGGTTGACTATAAATGTTTGATGTGTGTCGCAAAATAGACATAGTGTACCAAGGGACACTGTGTACCTTAGGAGTGAGGGCGTGGCATAAAGCACACGTATATGTTTTGTGCTTCCTAGAAAGGGGTGATCGGATGTCCCCGATCTAACGCCACAGGTGACCGGATGGTCCCTGATCTAACGTCACGGGTGACCGGATGGGCTTGTGTCTATGTCCATGATACACCACCTGTGTTGATTTAAATGTTTTATAATTGGGCTAGTGGGCTTTGTGATAAATTGTTTTTGAGGGAATCACTATACCTTAGGGTCTAACCCTCACTTTTCAAAAACCTTTAAGCATTTTCAGGAAAGCTAGTGTTTCTTGATCAGGAAAGGGTAAGGAGAAGGTGCACGGTTAGACGACGACCTATTCTTAGTTTTAGTTACTGAATTTGGTTATTTAGAATATATCTCTGTTGTAGAGGCTTGCTCCACTGGCACTACTCTAGTTTATGCTTCTTAAATCGATGTATTAGGCTTAAGGCCAAATTTTGAGATTTATATTTATTTCCGCTGCATTAGATCACTGGGATTTGCATTATTTCTGTTATGGCATTTTCGATCGTTACAAAATGCACATCAAATAGTATTTCTAGGCCTTGTTAAACTAAGATTGGAACAAAAACTACTTATATATAAAGAAGTAACTTACATCTTAATTAGGGACGAAAAGGAAAACAATATAAGTGTAAGGACACAAATATAATGAGAACATACAAAGGGATATTGAAGGAAGCCATATCTACAAGATGAAAATATCGGATACTTGTCTACGTATTATCATTTTTAGTGTTCCTCAAGCCGGTTTTATCTTGTTCTTGATACTTTTGGCAGTCGATTGTACAACGCTTGCAACACGCACAACCATCAACTCTTTATTGGAATCACAGTTGCCTCCTTGGCTTTCAATGTGTGTCCTCCCGTGAAATTTCCCCAATGCTGCTGGTTATCAACCATCGACCTCTCCTTGTTTTGAAAAGGAAGTTCTCCTTTCAAAGTATAGTTTTACTTGTCAATGAATTAAATTTTGGTTGTGATGCAAGAAATATAACTTAGAGGTATTGATGCAATAAAATATATATATAAATTATGAACCAAGTTTTACCTTTTTGAAAATCACCCAACTAGATTACCACATACAGGCAAGTGTACCTGATCGGGAATAATATAGTGTAGGTAAGTCTAGGTATCGTTCTTACCACAAGGAACAATGAAGCTATTTATCTTTAGTCTATTATTCTACCAATTAATCTAACAATCGTACTTAAAAGGAGGGGTTTTGGTAATCGAAGAGAAATACTGAAAACAAGTAAATAAAGATTGAAACTTTTTATAAAGAGAAGCAAGTACTCATTGTGGTTATTTAAGAATCCATTTTCAGATGATTTTGACCTTATTAATGAAAATTTTAGATAAATGACGACTGTATGAATTTAAGTATAAGCACCCTAAGAATATCATGTGATTGTCAATCAAAAGGTCTTCTAGCCCACAATATAAGAATATAAATTCAGATACTGGTTACCCTATCTATGGCCAAGTCGTAGGACCCTACTATCCAATCTACTTCAATCAAAGGATTACTTACCATGTCATAAAAGTGAAAGGTAAAGGAGATTGATTAACTGATAGGAGTGTTTGTCAAATAACAAATAAATCCAACCAACGAGTTTAAGTAGCCACAGTTAAAACCAACAGATAGGAATCAAAAGACAAACATTTAAAAATCAAAGATCTATTAAATAAAATACCAAACCATAATTAAATAAAATACCAAACCATAATCATTCAAGTTCACCAAACCATAGCAATCACTATAAGAGTACTAGCCACTAAACATAATGATAAAAAGAACATAATAGATATATGAACACATTAAGCAGACCGTGCAACAACTAAATATAGGGCACTAGCAAGACGACTCCGGGTGTAGACCGGGATGTTTCAATGCATTTAAGCATCTTCAATCGTAGGTTCATACGCTACTCCTCCGCCTTTGAACTCTCCTCAAGATTTTCTGTAGTATTATGATATATGATCATCATAATCGATAGGCTGAAGGCGGTATTTAAAGGCATGTTCGGCGCACCTCGCGATCGTTAGACCGGGCTTCGCGACGCGAGGCCTAGATAAGCTTCCCAAATTAATGCTTCTATTCTGTTCTTGAATATTCTAGAATCCCTAATCCTTGTTGCGACGCCAAACTCCTATTGCAATGAAACTTCTTGTTAGTTTAACAAGATGAATCAAAACAAGTAGATCTTGTTTAGGTCATGAATCTAAACATAAAAGAGATAGAAAATATAGAGAGAGAAAGTAGAGAGAGAATGAGATCAAGTCGTATGTCATATCTATTCAAAACGCGTAATACAATACAAGGCATAGAGGTATTTATACCTCTACCCTAAGAAATGAAACATTACACACAATAAGTCCCTCAACTTATTGCATAAAATAATGCACTAACAATCTCCCCATTTTATGAACAAGGAGGGACTAGAACAAAAGAAATAAAGTGATTCTATATAAGGTCTAGTTTGGAAACTGGCTTCTAATCTTGAACTTCACTTCTTCAATCTTGAGATCCTTCCTTGTTCTAAGTCTTACATCAATCTCTTTTACAAAGTACCTGATTAGATGTCTCTTAGCAGGGTCAATCTCATCCAATTTATTCTTATCCAACTGAAGTCTCTTTTTCAGCTCATTCACCTAATATACATACATTCTCTTCTTCTCACCCATAGAATCTGGATATACACATGTAATCTTCTTTTCTCCATCATCAAAGACTATGTATAAAGCAAAATCCTTTTCAACACCAACTAAATTTCTTTTGGGTTTATGACAAAACAACTTTGAACTCCAATTTTCAAGACCCAACTGAAAGTCATAGAAGTGAGACAAAGTGATTGAAGCTTTGAGATGTCTTGTGATAGCAACCAAGGCAACGACCTCTTCTTCAGTTTTGAATGTTTTCCTTCTAAGCTCATCCAAGATCTTCAAGAACACATCCAATTCTACATTCTAAAAGTCAGCTTCAGTGATTACATACTCCTTTTTGACCTCTTTGATAATTGTAATCACTGGATAGTAGTATGACTTCATATCGTTAGACTTGTAACTCTTGACCCGCAAAAACTTCTTATCAGACTCTACAAACTCCAGCCTTTGCTTCTTTGTTTTCCTCATGTAAATATATTCATTCTTCAAGCTTGGTTTGAGATTTTCTATCCCATACAACTTCTCATAACTCAAGCTTTTCTCATGAATGACAAACCTGGACTTGTATCTTGCTTCTAAGTATGGACCTCTAGCTTTGGTAAATCTGTCCCATTATGTCTTCTTTAAGAATCTGTCAGAGCTAGCTTCCATTTTCTCCCACAATTAAGCTCTTTTTGGATCCAAAGGCATTAAATCATCTTTCTCAACATTTACAAGCCTTGGTCCTTCAACATCATCTTCTATCTCCTCTTGTTTAAAGTCAAACACAATACCATCACACACGTCCTCTAGATTCTTATCTTCACTTGACCTTGCAACCTCCATTTCATTATCTAGCACTTGATAATCATGAATCTCATTAGCTACATGTTTAAGGAGCTCCAAGACTCTATCTATTTTAGACTTTGTCGTAGAACCCCTGGATGATGCCACATCCATTCTGAATTGTCTTTCATCTTATCTATGTTCACCTCTTGGCTCATACATATCTTCCTGAACTGAACTCAAAAATTCCAATGTATACTGCATGCCTACATCTGTATCAAGATCTTGACCCCCCACTAAGTGAATAACATCATAATGTCTTCTTAGCCCTTTTTCCCTTCGAGGTCTCTCCTCAAATCTGTCCATTATCTGAAAATTATGAGTTGAGAACCCTTTGTTGACATCTGGACTCCTATCAAGTCTTTTCCTCTTCATATCCCCCTCATGACGATCATGATCATCAGGGTCGTCATGTCTTCTAGTAGACTTGTTTGCTGCAGCTTGACACGATTCCTCTACTATTCGGACCCGATCAGATAATTGTTTCATACCATCCATAAAAGTCTTCATCATTTTTTAGAGAGAAGATTCAATCGACTGTTGAAAGTTCTGAAAATCTGTATTAGTGACCAGATGACTTTGCCTCTGTTGTTCTTGTAAAGCTAAGGACTGAATTTGAGCTTGTCTCTGTAGAGGTTAAACTAACTCAGTATCTTCAGCAGAACCGGTATCCAGAAGCTTGGCCAAGAGAATTGTTTTAAGCTTTCAGATAAAAGGATCAATAGCCAACTGTTGAGGAGGTGGAGGAGTTAGATCAGCCATTGAGGCTTTTCCTTAACCTAAAACAACAACATGTTGCTTTAGAGCTGCAATCTCTTGAGTTTGCTCATGCATCTTCTAAGCAATAGCCATGTTGTTGTTTCGGAACAGATTATGAGTTATCAGATTGTCCACAGATACAGTATCCATGAATTGAGACAAATATGTTGGTGCTGAAGAAGAAGCCGGTTGTGATGCTAGAATAGCAGATGAAGAAGATAATGTGGATGCTGAGGAAGTGCCAACAATGTGGAGCTCTATGAGATAAAACTCATAATAAAACTGGGTAAACTAACACCAGGGTCACGTAGAATTCCTGTTAAACCAAGAGTATAACTCAAGGTACCCATGTTCAGCGTTGGCGTGATGTTAGCAATGATGAGTTTTCCTTCTGGTCCTCGTAAACCACCAACAAATGATGAATTTACTCCAGAAGTTCTGGCAAGGCTACTAAAGTAACCTGCAAATGAAGTAATCGGTTGTGTCCTGGCCAAAGAATGTGTATTTACACTATGTATAATTGGCTCTAGACTCGATGTGCTCAGAAATGAAGTCGTCGACTGGGGTAACTACGCGACTGTGTCGGTACCACCAAACTCCGAATGAGTTATAGGTACAAGTTGTGCTTGGACCCCATGTGAAAGTGAAACTGGCATCTGTTGAGAGATGACAGAGTGGCTGACTGGGGTTCTGCTATGCATGGTTGGGTGGACCATGTCTATTTCAATGGTAGGCAGCAATATATGCTCACCCCCGGATAATGTGGTTGTTCGGGTAAACTCTGTTTGGGAAGAGGTTTGTACATCTTCTCTGACCTCTATCTCAGTCTCACCATGTTCTTTTCCTTCCCCTTCTCTCAAACTCATATTTGAATTTTCAACTAAAGCTCCCTCATCCGTCCTTATGACATCCTCTTGCGATATGATTGGATCACAAGGAATTACAGATTTCTGAATGAAGTTGGATCCTTGGTTGTCATCCATAGGATCATCATCAGAACCAAAAAACTCCACTGTTGGATCATCTTCAGCAACATCAGCATCTGTCTCAAGAGTTCCAATATCAGTATTAGCCGTGAGGAGTTGAGTGTCCTCAAATGATGGATTAGCAAAGACACTAGGTATATCATCAGATATAGATGACTCAGATCCCAACATCATAGTAAGCCTTTGAGCCATTTCATCTTCAGTACAAGAGATACCACAGTCCATATCTTGAGGAGTTGATTGTTGAAAAAAACCTTTTGAAGACATAACTATATTGTCATCAAAGGAATCCAAAGTTTGTTGATCCAATGGAGACAGTTCATAATCAACCAATTGCTCATCATCTTGTTCTTCAATCATTGGGGATATTTGATTCACAAAATTTTCTTGTTCTGCTGCCTCAAACAATTCATCCATGTGAGCTTCAAAACTAATTTCACCTATTTGTATAGCCACATTCCCTGTTGAGGAATGAGTTGGCTTAAAAAACATAAGGTTTAATGAATTCACCTTCCAAATCTCAAAAGATTCCTTCTACTCAAGATAACCATCAGTTCTGACATGATATCTTTATACAAGACATGATATCTTTATACAAAATCTTATTTGAGTCAACTATCTTAGAATTACATGTTGAGAGATTTTCAGTTTTGGAAATTAAATCTTCATTTTGAGATAACAAAGTTTTAGTTTTCTCTTCCGAAACAAATATTTTTTCTTTCTCAACATTTGATTCTTGACATAGTGTACAATCAGGATATATGAATGTCTCAGAAAGATCAAAAGATAGTTTTGATTTAATCTTCAAGTTATCTAAACTGTATACAAATTTGACTTTATGATATGTGTTATCTTGAAACATAGGATTATTTTCCTTCATTTCCTTCATTTCAGAATATTCATCTTTCATAGTAAAACATTTCATTCTTACAGAATGAAAGTTTTATAAAACTTCTATAAAAGAAATCCTATGTTTTAGAAAACATAGTAAAACAAAGTTTTCTTACAGAAACAGGGGAGAAGATCAGAGATGCTTCTTTATAAAACTTTACGGGGATAATGTTAGGACAATAAATGTCCTAATATGTAGAAAGTTTTATAAAGATATCTTTTGTGTAAATAAGATGAGTGTGAGGGCTTATTTTGTAAATGTTGTAAAGTTGGAGGGTTTTGTGAGTAGAAGTATAAATAGAGGTAAATAGGCAAATTAGAGAGTTATGAGAGTCGTATCACATTCTTAACTGTGTGTTATGTAATTAAGGTGTTTTCTCCATTGTTTAATAAAGTGAGATCTATGACTCTCTTCCTCTAAATTCCTCTTAATTGTTTGATTTCTTGCACTAACAATTCTTCAAAGTGTAGCACACCTCGGTGTTATCAAATCCCCACACTTAAGCTTTGATTACCCCTAATCAAAAACTTGTAAAATAAGAAAAGATGGCGCCAAAATTATCTGCATCAATGATCATAACTTTATATGCTTCAAAGAAATCGAGTGTCACTCAGACACACCATAAGGTACAATGAGTCATCAAGACCAAGTTCAACCTCTTACCCTCACTTTTTTTGTAGTGTGTATCTCTCATGTGGTAAAATGTTATATAGTGATCACACCGATACAAGATCTCTTCCCGAATGCATAAGCTTGTTACCAAATCTCATCTCCACCACTGGAAAGTTTTCAACCCTCAAGAGGACTTTAAGGATGTAATGTTAGGCTAAGGGTAAAAGGTAGGGAAAATGATTTATTTTAGTGGCTAAAAAGGGTGTAGAAAAAACTTGGAACCTATCAGTTAAGATCCTAACTTCTTTTATCTGACTTTTGGAACTTTATTTTCTACACTTTTTGACTTTCTAATACTGGCTTCAATTATTTCTTTTTTTTCTTTTTGCTCGGATACATAAGGATAAGGGTATTACTAACCTCATTTGCGTGTGAGTAATGAATTGAAATATCTGAGAAGTGAGCCTTAATCTTCCTAGTTATATGTTAAGAGTGTGGGTGTGGCGAGGTGTGTGTTATTGACAGATGCATGAAAACACTAAGTAAAGGTTGAAATTGGAGATGCGTCATTATGTATGTGGATTGGTGTTGAGAAGTGTAGGTGAATGTGGTATATAATTAGTTTCACTAGTGTCTTTTTTGTTATATTCTTGTTTATCATATTAGTTTTAATGAAGAGATTTAACGAGGAGAGATTTAACCAAGGAATTTAATTTGGTTAGTTAAGTTAATTTAGGATGATGTACCCAGTTTGTAAGAATTTGGAAGGAGGAGGGGTAAATTGTGTCAATCTTTAAAGTTTCAATGATGATAGGCTTTGTCCAAATGTGGTATGGGCTTGGCCCCTAATCTAGGTATTTAAGTAATAATTTTAGGGTTTTACCTATTTTGGCAAACAATTAGTGTGTGAGTGTGTGTTTTAGCTTGAAGAAGAGAAAAAAGAGGTGTTTTGGGCAAGATCTTCATCAACAAGTAAGTTTTCACTACTTTCTCGTTGTTTATTCGTTATAGTTCAATCTCTATATCGATTAGGGTTAATTAGGAAGTTCAATTAGACTTTTAAGAGATAAAAATCAAAGTTTTTTTATGTTGTATGGTTGTTGTGTTCGAAATCCCGACCCCCGGGGTTGTAGAATCCCGACTCGGACTTTCCTTAGTCCGACTCGGTGTATTTTGTTTACCGAGCCAGGATTCTCGTCTCGTCCGACTAAGACTAGTCTATTGTCCGACTCGGACTAGTCTGAAGTCCGACTTGGGCTTTGTGTGTTGTCCGACTCGGACTAGTCTGTTGTCCGACTCGGACTAGTCCATTATCCGACTCGGGCTTTGCGTGTTGTTCGACTCGGACTTTGTCCTTTCCGGGTCAGATTTTTGGGTGGTTTCGACTTTAGAGTTAGTTTTCGGAGACGATTTTCCCTAATGATTTATTCCGATAGACCCCCACAAGGGCGGCTCCCCTTGACCCCGTCCGCTAACCGGGTTGCGGAAGCCCCGTGCTAAGTCTGCCTACGGGTATCAAAGTTAGAGGATCATATAAGCGTGAATCATTAATGCCGTAGGATATTATAGATTCACTAGAAGGAGGAATACTTGGAGGATCGTGAGCTGTGAGATAAGCTCAGGTGAGTTCCCTTGTCTGAAAGGAATGGATTATGTGTCAAATGCTATCAAATATCCATTCCGTTTTGAAATGTTTCACATGACAAATAACTGATGATTTACATGATGATTGATATGAAATGATAATTACGTTAAGCATGCTAAAGTCTGTAATTTATATGTTGATTTGGTGATATGTGGGGTGGGTTGCATAGTGGACAACAATACTAGGGGACCGTATCTCCCCTGGGAGAGAACGAGTGGTGGGAGCACGGATGAGATCCGTCCTCCCTTAAAAGAGCATCTACAGGTTGGGCCTGCCACGTTATGATTCGGGGGATCCGTCATCACTGGGTGGCGTTTTAGTTGTCCATGTTGGGATTTTGAGCGATCCTCGTATCGAACTGACACGAGAAAAACCGTGATCTCAACCTAACTGGTCGAGGTACACGACAAAACCATATGAAACAAACTGTTCCAAAAAGGTTTAACAATCAAACCTAACTGGTTCAATTTAGCGGAAGCAATAACGATTAAAATCCCGAAAACATCACAGATCTTATTTGTTTATCTTATTACAGTTAATATGTAGGTTTAGGGTTATTACCTGGATTGCTTGAGATAGATCCACCCGTAAACGACCAAACAGAATTCCCTCTAGCTGGATCTAACCCCGGAACGCTTCACGAACAAACGATACGCGAAGAACACGATCAATCAAAAACGAAACCGGATCTGGTTTCTTGCTTGGTGAGATCGACAAAGAGAGAGAGAGGAGAAAGAGAGGTTTCTTGGTGAGAAGGTTACTATTCAGTTCAATGAATAATAGATGGCCTAGCACATCTATTTATATGGAAAAACTACCATATAGCTTTATTCTTTCTTTCTCTCTAAGAAAGAATAATTTCCATAATTATCTTTATTCTTTCTTTCTCCTTAAGAAAGAATATTTACCATAATTATATTTTCCATATAATTACTTCTAGATAATTATAAACCAAATTAATTAACCCTTTTTATATATTTATTTAACTAATAAATATATAACTGTAATTAATTATCAGAAACCTTTTTCTTTGGGTTTTTACAGAAAACACCCAACAGTTTTATAATTCACTATTATAAAACTAAACTCTCCAAACTGGGGTTATTATACTATCCGAATTATAGGTCCTCACAGGTGTGACCCTCAAGTGACTTATAACGTTGGATGTGCGATCAAACGGTTTGTCAACTTATGCACATAATGCCAACAGACTCCCACTTGTGCAAGTTGGCAATACCAGATTGATGACACGGACCCAAGGAGGCCCCTAGACAGGCACTTAGGCTAACCAGGTTATAAGCACCCTTATACCCAGGTAGGTGATAAAACGTTCCTAAAAAGGAAACAACATTTATGAACAAACTGTCCACAAATCGGGTATAAACTAGGCTTTTCCTTTTGCATCACGATATTTCAATTTTGAGTATGAGCATGGATACAGTCAACTCTGAATACTCAAAGATTATGTTTCTCGACTATCCGACCTCTACTGATTGGTAAACGACAAAGAACAAATCAGTTCGTTTGGGCATGGCCATGCACTTCATCAGTCTTTTCAGTCAGTCAAGGGGCCCAGGAAATATCTCTCTTCGAAGAAGAGGTGCAAATCCCATCTTGCATATCTGCATTTGTCACCACGGCTTCCGCTGAATCTAGTTACGCCCCGTATGACCACCCTGTTACGGCGTGATGTTAGAACGTACTAAGTATCCAACAGTCCTCGTAATGCCAAACCAAATACCTCAGGTGCTAAGGACAACCTCTGGGAGTCTTACTCATGACTAAATCCATGGAGTAATCTCAACCGGCGGATCACCTCCGATATTCGCTGCTCTATCGAATATCCGTGTAGTTTTTGGTCTACATCACTTGTAGCTGTTATTGAACGACTGATCATAACCACCCAAAAACTCCACGATGACTTTATAGCCCTACCAAGGTTCCCACCTTGATAAGTTGTCACGGATAATTTCAAATAAAAACTGAAACTAGTTTTTATTCCCGGATCAAAACATGCTAAGTGTAAAAGAGACAAAGAAACTAATTTCGTTTAGTCCTCCATATTCCACTCTGTAATAAGAACGAAATTAATAGCATTTCTAAGCTACTTTTATGGTGTCTACTCAACGTATACTAAATACTGATTTAAACGAAGTATCACCCTTCTTCAGTTTAAACCCTTTGATTAGCGTTTACCATACTAATCAAAGAAATAACCAAAAATAGTACAAGCTTAGTATCATCTGATACTTTCCACTTGACTATGCTAATTTTGTTCTTGCAAACACCCTTAAAACAAAATTAGACTTTTACCATATTCCCTGAACCTGGAGATACTGGAAAAACTCCTGGTTTCCCTGAATATGAAACATCAAACTGCAACTTCCCTTAGTTGCTGTGTAGATACATGATTTCGACCTGAAATCTAACAAAATTTCCATTTACCAAGTCTGGTAAATCCAGGAAATTTACTCTAGTGTTTTATAACACTTTGGAGTCAAAAAGATATTTAATATCTTTAGTTCATTCCAACACTATTTAATTATTGATCACCTCAAAGTCAATTATGACTTTATACTGTCTCAACATATGAAACTATTTATCTATCCTTTTGACTAAAAGGTAGATCTTATATCTTATGAATTTATATCCTACCTGGATTATAATTCCGAGATATATTGAATCAATAATTAGCACATACAGACATATATACTTATATATATATCTTTTATTCTTTATCACGGAACTGGATATAGAAAAAACTGGGCTCCCACTAACCTGTATGAAAACTGACCATTACTTAAAATTAACTATTGACTTTAGTCAAAACTTGACTTCCTAGTCAATACTATTTCAAGTAATACTAGAATTTAACATTTACAAAACTTAACTGGATTTTATCAAATCCCAATTCCAAAACTTGGAATTTCCTAGTTTTATAAATACTGATGTTGTCAACGTCATCTGAGACAACATCCTAAATTCTCTCTAAAACATGTGAGTAATATTTTATAATCCTTTTACTCATGTATGTTTTATTCTTAAAAACACATTCCTAAAATAATAGTACTTCGGTGTTTTTGACAGTTTTCATATAACTATTACTTCAAATCAGTTAATTAAAACATTGAAGTAATTCTGTTAGTGTAATACATGACATCTAGGATCTACTTATTTGAATCAAGTCAATCTCGACTTTAAACAGATTCAACAACATCATCATGCACAAGATATTAAATCAAGACAATAAGTTTAAAACCAATTTTAATATACCATAAATATCCAAAAGATCACAACCATTCAAAATTGTTTTAAAACCACAAACATAAATTTAAAATTGTCTTGTCTTGATAAATATCTAATGATAAACTAGCACGTAGATCCTCGCAATCTTGGGCTCCTCACTTCTGACCACCTGCAATTAGAATATTTGCACTAGGTGTCAACATACTTGTAAACTAACAAGTGAAAGTGCTAAACTAAAGCAATCACAAATACCTGAGGCGTTATTGCCTTCTTTGTGACGCTTTGGACAGTTTCGCCTCCAATGACCAAGTTCATGGCATATGAAACACCTATTCTCGGTCTTGGCTTTGTTAGGCTTCACTTTCTTGCCCTTGCCCTTGCGATCGTCATCGACCTTGGTCACACTCTGGCTAGCCTGAGGGTGGCTTTTGCCCTTACTAGTGTTTCCATGCCCACGCTTCCTCTTCGCTCTACCATCTCCGACCATGAGCACATCCTTGGTCTTGGTCCCGGTCCCCATACTCAACTCAGCAGTTTTCAACATGGAATGCAACTCTGCAATTGTCTTTTCCATGTTATTCATATTATAGTTAATTACAAACTGCTTATAATCCTCAGTCAATGAGTTGAGTATCGTATCCGTTGCTAACTGCAACGGAACTGGGTGACCAAGCCTCTCTAGGTGATCAATATGCTTCTTCATTTTCATGACGTGATCGCTGACCGAGGTCCCCTTGGCCATCTTGCACGCGTTCAGTGCCCGAGTGGCATCATAACGCTCTGTGCGTGCTTGCGTCTGAAACATGTCCCTCAACTGGCGGATCATGTCATAGGCATTGGTGTTCATGAGCCCTGTTTGCAGATCTGGGCTCATAGTCGCAAGCATGAGACAGCCAACATCCAGCAAATCATCAGAATGCTTTCTATAAGCATTTCTTACATTGGCAGTAGCATTTGCTGGAGGGGCCTCACCTAGAGGCTCTTCAAGGACGTACCACTTCCTCTCGTGCCTGAGCACAATCATCAGATTGCGCTCCCAGTCAAGGAAGTTAGCTCCAGTGAGCTTGTCCTTTTCAAGAATGGAGCGAAGAGACAGGTTATTAGTGTTGGTTACAGTGTTTGCCATCTACACATATAAAACATTTGGCTTTAGTAACTGTGAATAGACTCCCAACAAATATCAATAAACCCTTAAATGATAAATATTGGGCTAGGATCCTTATTTCATACGTCCTGATGTACGGCTTGCTCACGTCACACCAGGCCCGTACTATTTCGGTAGGTAAGGACTTATACCAATCATGTCTAACTGACATGACTCCTAGATCTTTTTCGGGACATCGGATGAAACCGTACATGTTTTAGTCCCTCAGTGCATTTTGGCCCGATACGACACGGTGAATTGTTACAAAACCAAAATAGATCACACCATTTGGGACTGGTGTACTTATCACACCCCTTTCAGCTTGGGGTTTGAACGCGGACGTCCAAGGCTTGTTCACTTCCAACGCCCGCGTACCTTACGCCGTTAGGTATCCCAAGTGGGTTGCACTACTGATCTATGATTTTCGGGGTTTTTAACTAAGTTTTGAGAAACCTTTTATTTTCCAGTATTTTTAGAAAACTTTGCAATTTTAAAACTGACTGTTTTAAAAGGCAACCAATGTTTAAAACTAACTGTTATTAAACATACACGCTATTTAAAACTAACTGTTTTAAAAGCACCTGCTAATTAAAACTAACTGTTTTAATAGCATGACTGCTAACCAAAAACTAACTGTTTTTGAAAGTCTTCTTGCTGACCAAAACTAACTGTTTTGTCAACATGCCTTTATAAGAAAAACAATCTTATAAACATAAGGTTTTAAAATGAAATTTACCGTTTAAAAAGGTTTGGAAAAAACTGGCAATTTTAATTTTTAAAACCTAACAGATTTCATGATTGTAAAGTTTTAAAACTCTCTCTAAATTTTAAAACGTTTGATAAAATAAACATGCAATAATTATCAACCAATCATGAGCAGGCAGTTAAACACATCTACGCAGTTAAAGATTAACAACTACGCATTTAAAACATCTAATTACAGATTTGCCAATTAAATGACCTATTATAAATTTTCTCTCGTAGCTCCCACTGGCCTTGGCATGTCTGATGGAACTCCGGGAAAAGAAAATATTGAAAAACTATCCTAAGGTCATTCACGTTTATAGCATACAGGCCTTAATGTACTAGGTCGGCAATTACTGTAATAGATACAACCAATATACACAACAGGTATAATTCATGCAATCATATAAAGCATTTAAGCAAGCAGAGAACAATCCTAGATCCGTTAAAGATTATCTTGTTTGGTTTATCGTAAAACATGGTTTTAACTGATTTATAAAACAAACTGTTTTATAAATCAAAACTAATAATTTAATCTGAAATCGGTTTTACTATAAATTTATTATATAAAACCAACTTTCTAAAATATTTGCTTTTATCCAAAACATATCAAACCGGACATTCCGAACCAGCTGTTCGAAATTATAGACACTGGCCTAAAAACTGTGTCGTGGTTTGACCAACTGGTCAAACATGACATTTGGCCCATTTGACCAAAACTGAGTCAAATAACTGGTTTGATAAACGCATGTTTAATAAAATCTTAAATCAATTTTATAAGATAAAATTATCTAAATAAAATTAATTTGGATAAAAGCCTAAAACCATCAAACCCTTTTGGGCCTCAAACTGGGTCCAAAATTTCTGGGTCTTGGGCCTCGGATAGGTTAGGCCCAATAAAACGAAAAACCCAAAAACACGATGTTCGATCGTCATCTTGTCGTTGATCACGTAATCACCGCCTTTGGTGATGGTAACAACAAACGGTCGCTACCGTGATCATCGCAACACTACGCGCCTGCGACGACGGTTGCAAAAACAAACACCGCCACCGTTGCCACCAAGTGGCCGGCGGTAGCAATAGCAAATCCGCCATCGCTACCACCGCTGGCCGAAACACCAACCACCATTGCCACGATCAACGCCATAGCGCCGCCGCTGCCATCTGGTGGCCGGCGGCAGCAATAGCAAAATCGCTATCACCACCGCCGGTGGTCGGCTAACGCAACAAACCACCAACCGCCGCCGCCATCGTCTTCTGACGACAGCAGCAGCCACGCCACCATCGCCGGTGACGTTCGGCGATTCAATTGACTTTGGCCGAAACCCACGTCCGGCGACGATAACGCCAAAGCGCCACCGCCGCTACCGCAAAACGACGCCACCGTCCGGCGACAGCAGCAACACCACCGTTCGGTGGTTTCGGCTTGACCAGCGACGATGACGACGGTCGCCGCCGCCACCGTTTTCTGTCGATCAACAGCGATCGCTGCCACCACCATTCTTGGTGGCTTGGCGATTCATAAAACCGACCACCGCCGCCGCCTTGGCGTGGCCGTGAGGCAGCCGGCGGCCTAGCGGGTGGTCCGCGGTGTTCGTACCGCTGCTGCTACCGATAACAGTCGCCACCACCGTCGCTGGTGGTCAACGACAGAAACCACCGCTACCACTATCGTGATCGGCGGTCTAGCCTAGCCGCGGCTTCGACGATCCAGGTGGCGGTTCGGTCGGCCTTGGCCGCCGTTCCGCCGCCTTCGCGGTTTGTCCGGTGATCGGTGGGATGGTCCGGTTGCGATGTGCCACCGTTCCGCCACCGATCCATTATCGTGTGTGTTTTTCGTGTTTTTTAGTTTCAATGAGATAAACGATAAACAAAAACTGATAAAAATAAATTTTTACACAACTGATAAAGATTAAACCTTTATCTAACTGATAAAGATTAAATCTTTACCTAACTGATAAAGTTTTAGTTTTTATTGAAAAAACTGATAATTACCCAAAATCTTTACCAAACTGATAAAGATAAAACTAAATAAAATCAAATCTTTACCTAACTGATAAAGATTATATTTTATTCAAAACTGATAATTATCAAACTGATTAAATCTAAACTGATAAAGATTAAATCCAAACTTTATTCACAAGAAACAATTTCAACGGATCTAATAACAAATAAATAAAATAAACAATTAAACCTGTGGCTCTGATACCACTGTTGGGATTTTGAGCGATCCTCGTATCGAACTGACACGAGAAAAACCGTGATCTCAACCTAACTGGTCGAGGTACACGACAAAACCATATGAAACAAACTGTTCCAAAAAGGTTTAACAATCAAACCTAACTGGTTCAATTTAGCGGAAGCAATAACGATTAAAATCCCGAAAACATCACAGATCTTATTTGTTTATCTTATTACAGTTAATATGTAGGTTTAGGGTTATTACCTGGATTGCTTGAGATAGATCCACCCGTAAACGACCAAACAGAATTCCCTCTAGCTGGATCTAACCCCGGAACGCTTCACGAACAAACGATACGCGAAGAACACGATCAATCAAAAACGAAACCGGATCTGGTTTCTTGCTTGGTGAGATCGACAAAGAGAGAGAGAGAGGAGAAAGAGAGGTTTCTTGGTGAGAAGGTTACTATTCAGTTCAATGAATAATAGATGGCCTAGCACATCTATTTATATGGAAAAACTACCATATAGCTTTATTCTTTCTTTCTCTCTAAGAAAGAATAATTTCCATAATTATCTTTATTCTTTCTTTCTCCTTAAGAAAGAATATTTACCATAATTATATTTTCCATATAATTACTTCTAGATAATTATAAACCAAATTAATTAACCCTTTTTATATATTTATTTAACTAATAAATATATAACTGTAATTAATTATCAGAAACCTTTTTCTTTGGGTTTTTACAGAAAACACCCAACAGTTTTATAATTCACTATTATAAAACTAAACTCTCCAAACTGGGGTTATTATACTATCCGAATTATAGGTCCTCACAGGTGTGACCCTCAAGTGACTTATAACGTTGGATGTGCGATCAAACGGTTTGTCAACTTATGCACATAATGCCAACAGTCCACAATGGCCCACCGGTATTGATTTATTCGGATTGGGCCATTGGGTCGATGTTTGCAAAATAAACTGTTTTGAGGGAATTCACTATACCTTATGGTCTAACCCTCGCTTTCAAACCTATTTAAACATTTTTCAAGTGTCGAGCGTGACACTAGAAAGGGGAAAGAGAGGGTATAAAGTCTAAGTTGAGTTAGATTTTGTAAGAATATCTCAGTCGTGGAGGGATGCTCCATGTGCAATTGACATTGCATTTATTTTATATTAGAATATTTTCGTTGCGGTAGATCACTGGGATTGCTTATTTATGCTTTAAATATCTGTTTTGGGAAATCGGGGTGTTACAAATTGGTATCAGAGCCTTAGTTTAAATGAATTAGGTGACCAGGATTGGGCCAAGTCTTAAACTTCAAGGTTAGGGACACAGATGAGATATTAGGTGAACACAACGCTTAAGTGAGTCGTCGGGGAAGGAAGTATGGGGACTAGCATGCGTATGAAAGCGTAAGTGTAGATATGAGTTCATGCATGCATGTGAATACTCGTACCGTCCATATACCCAGTTTGTAGGGATAACCTAAGTTACTGTTGTTATTACAGTATTCGATGGTTGGATGTAATCTTGGAAGTAGAGTGATACGAGAGGCGGACAATGGGCCAGTAGAACCTATTGTGCAACTTAGATCGACTGCGGTAAGAGGAAGTGCCGAGAGTCAAGGTTGTGGTCGAGGACGGGGAAGAGCCAGTAGGGCTGCGACTGAAGTGGGCGCCAGGACCCAGCCTCGTGCTAGAGGTCGCCGTAGGGCGCACAGTGAGAGACCACCCATCATACCTGAGCCCTCCTAGCAGGAGAGTTCTGCGAGTCAGCCTACTGCCTTCATCACTAGGGAGGCATTCCAAGCGGAGATGGGGAAAATCCAGGATACGACTGCAAACCTTGTTGAATCAGCAAGAGAGATCGAAATTTGCGGGAGAGAATGAGGATTCCGGGATGACTAGCCCGCCACCCACTATGGTTGGTGGCCACTCGCAGCTGACGCCATTGGAAACGGTGGTACCGCCCTGGCCAGTGCACGAGTGTAGTTACAAGGCTTTTGCTGCCTGCAAGCCTCCCACCTACAAAGGGGAGCGAGATCCCATGCTGGCCATGAGATGGGTCGAGGAAATGGAAATGGTATTTGAGACTTCCCGATGTTCACCCGAAGACAAGGTGGTGTATGCTCGGTCGATGTTGAAGGCGATGCCTTAAACTGGTGGAACGTGGAGACAGGGGGGAAGGGAGCTGAGGCGGTTAGAGCGATGACTTGGGAAGGATTTGTGGCGAAGTTTAAGTTGCAGTTTTGCCCTTTGACGGCAACCAAGAAGATGGAGGACAGTTCTTGCTTCTGGATCAGGGTGGATCGTCTGTGCAAGATTACATCACCAAGTTTATTGAGAAGGCCCATTTTGCTTAGGTTTACGTCACGGAGGAACGGAAGGTGGAGCGGTTTATTTGGGGCTTGAGGGGCAACCTTAGAGAGTTTGTATTGAGTAAGGAGCATGCTACCTTCCAGGCAGCCATCAATGCTGCCGAGACGATCGAGCGTGAGAAGAACCGTCAGGTGACGGAGAGGATGGGAAAGAAGAGGAAATGGGACGGACCGGTTAGTGATCCCAGGAAAGAAAAGGCCTCGAGAGTCGAATATCGTGGAGGACAGAGTTTGGGAGTTAAGCCTTGCGGAAAATGCCACCGGGTGCACCGTGGAAACTGTCAGACAGGACCGATGACATGCTTTCAATATGGACAACCAGGTCATATGTCGAGGGATTGCACCAGTAAGAAGTCGTGTTATCAGCGTGGTTCGCCGGATCACCTCAGGCCGGATTGCCCACAGCTGAAGCAGGGAGGAGCACCATCCCTAGGAGGACGAATAACTGTAGCAAGGGATGAACGAAGGACAGCATCGGCTCCGACAAGGGGGCGAGCTTTTAGGATGACAGAGGAGGAGGCGGTGGAGGCACCCGACATAGTGACAGGTACATTCCCGATTAACTCTATACGTGCAAAAGTGTTGTTTGATAAGGGAGCAGACTATTCGTATGCTACCCCTGATCTTCTTAAACTAATATGTGTAAAACTTGAGCCTCTGGACCATCCATATGAGGCAGACACCGCCAATGGCGTGTGTGGGTTAGAGAGTTCACTAGGGGTTGTACGATTGAAATAGACGGATGCTTGGTACCGGTAGCGTTAAGACCAATTCCTATGGAGGGACTAGATGTGATATTAGGCATGGATTGGTTAATCCGATATAAGGTGAAAATAGATTGTGAACAAAACATGGTGCACGTCCAATTACCAGACGGAAGGTCTACCGTAACTTATGGGGCGAAGCGAAATAGGAATACTAGATTAATTTCAGTAATTAAGGCAAACCGATGCATTAGGAAGGGATGTACTTGGTACATGGCTTATGTTGTAGACTCGAGGACAGAAAAGTTGGGGATAAATGACGTTAAGGTTGTGTGTGAATACCCGGAGGTGTTTCCGGATGACCTAGATAGTTTACCACCTGAATGAGAGATCGAGTTCCAGGTTGATTTAATGCCTGGTGCGACACCTATCGCCCGAGCGCCATATCGACTCGCACCATCCGAGATGAAAGAAATGCAGGCTCAGTAGCAAGAACTTTTAGATAAAGGGTTTATCCGACCTAGTACCTCACCATGGGGAGCGCCGGTCCTATTTGTTAAAAATAAAGACATCACTTTGAGGATGTGTATAGATTAGCGGGAACTCAATAAGGGCACTGTTAAGAAAAAGTACCTGCTACCTAGGATCAACGATCTATTTGACTAGTTTCAAGGTGCTAAATGTTTCCCTAAGATCGACTTACGTTCGGGGTATCATCAGCTTAGCGTTAGAGAGGAGGATGTGCCTAAGACGGCATTCTGTACCCATTATGGGCATTATGAATTCCTGGTGATGTCATTCGGATTAACGAATGTGCCAGCGGCTTTCATGGATCTGATGAATAGGGTTTGTCAACCCTACCTAGATAAGTTCTTCATCGTCTTCATCGACGACATTTTGATCTACTCAAAGACTGCTGAGGAACACAGCAAGCACCTGCGTAAGGTTTTGGAACTGCTAAAGCACGAGCGGCTCTACGCGAAGTTCTTAAAGGGTGAATTTTGGCTTAATGAAGTTCAGTTTTTGGGGCATATTGTGACGCAAGAAGGAATCAAAGTGGATCCAGCTAAGGCTGAGGCCATCCAGAACTGGGAGTCGCCAAAGTCTCCCACGGAAGTGCGAAGTTTCCTCAGTCTGGAAGGATACTACCGGAGGTTCATCAAGCACTTCTCGGCGATCGCCACACCACTCACGACGCTTACAAAGAAGAACATCAAGTTCGAATGGACACCTACAAGTGAGTACGCGTTCAACAATCTGAAGGGGAAATTAACTTGTGCGCCTATTCTCGCTCTGCCCAATGGGACTGATGGATTCGTAGTCTACTGTGATGCATCAAAGTTAGGCTTGGGGTGCGTACTCATGCAAGAGGGTAAAGTAATTGCGTATGCATCTTGGAAACTGAAGGTGCATGAGCTCAACTACCCATCACAAGATATGGAACTAGCAGCAGTAGTCTTTGCTCTAAAGATTTTTAGACACTACCTTTACGACGTGAAGTGTCAGATTTATATGGATCATAAGAGTCTCCAACATCTTCTCAATCAGAAGGAGCTGAACATGAGGCAGAGACGGTGGATCGAGCTACTTAGTGATTACGACTATGAGATCCTTTACCATCCGGGTAAAGCGAATGTAGTAGCGGATGCCTTAAGTCGAAAAGGAGGTGTAGTGACGCCTGACACTGTGGCTTCCCGAATAGGCATCGTGATTTCCCGAATAAGCATCGTACTGGACATCAGGTCCGAAATTAGATAGTAGCAAGAGGAAGCAACGTAAGAGTAAAATTTGAGGAGCAAACGATTGGTAGGAATTTTGGACATGTTAGTAGCGAACACCGAAGGCTTAAAGTGTTTTAGGGGTCGCGTCTGGGTCCTAAAACTCGGAGATTTGTGAAAGAAAGTCTTAGCTGAGGCACACAAATCAAAGTATTTGGTTCATCTTGGAACGAACAAGATGTACCGTGATCTGAAGCTTTCTAATTGGTGGCCGGGAATGAAGAAGGATATAACTCATTTCGTCGAAAGATGTGTTACCTGTTTGCAAGTGAAGATCAAGCATCAGCGACCGTATGAGAAACTGCAGCAGCTACCGATCCCGGAGTGGACTTGGGAACACGTTAAAATGGACTTTGTGACGAAACTACCACGAACGCAGAAGGGTTACGATGCAATCTGGGTGGTAGTCGATCGGCTCTCGAAATTGGCGCATTTCTTGCCACTGAAGGAGACTTTTACTATGGAGAGACTTGCAAAACTTTATACAGCATATGTGGTACGGCTGCATGGTGTGTCGCGGTCTATCGTATCAGATCGAGATGCCAGATTCACTTCGACCTTCTGGCAGCATTTTCAACGGGAGCTAGGAACACAAGTCAAATTGAGTACAACTTATCATCCTCAGACCGATGGCCAGAGTGAGCGGACCATTCAGACGTTAGAAGACATGCTGAGGGCATGTGCCTTAGACTTTACAGGATCATGAGAGGATCATCTTCCATTGATCGAGTTCGCCTACAACAACAGTTACCATGCGAGCCTCAAGGCGGCTTCGTACGAAATACTCTACGGAGGAAAGTGTAGAACACTCTTGTGTTGGAACGAGGTCGGTGAGAGACAACTTGCCGGACCAGAAATAGTTTAGGTCACATCAGATAAAATTCAGCAAGTTAGAGAGAGGCTGAAGACCGCCAGGGATAGGCAAAAGAGTTATGCGGATAAGAGGAGAAAGGATATAGAATTCCAAGTAGGAGATCGTGTGATGCTTAAAGTGTCACCCTGGAAAGGGGTGATACGCTTTGGGAAAAAGGGAAAGTTGAGCCCTCGTTATATTGGGCCGTATAAGATAATCGAACGGATTGGAGCCGTAGCTTATAAGCTAGAGTTGCCAAGCGAACTGAGTGGAGTGCATAGCACGTTTCATGTGTCGAACCTACGGAACTGTTTGGCGGAACTGGATACCACCATACCTCAACAAGAGATAAGTGTTGACCCAAAGTTCAATTTTATGGAGGAACCAGTAGCCGTATTGAATTAGGGTTAATTAGGAAGTTCAATTAGACTTTTAAGAGATAAAAATCGAATTTTTTTTTATGTTGTATGGTTGTTGTGTTCGAAATCCCGACCCCCGGGGTTGTAGAATCCCGACTCGGTTTATTTTGTTTCCCGAGCCAGGATTCTCGTCTTGTCCGACTAAGACTAGTCTGTTGTCCGACTCGGACTAGTCTGAAGTCCGACTCGGGCTTTGCGTGTTGTCCGACTCGGACTAGTCTGTTGTCCGACTCAGACTAGTCCATTGTCCGACTCGGGCTTTACGTGTTGTTCGACTCGGACTTTGTCCTTTTCGGATCAGATTTTTGGGTGGTTTCGACTTTAGAGTTAGTTTTCGGAGAGGATTTTCCCTAGTGATTTATTCCCATAGACCCCCACAAGGGCGGCTCCCCTTGACCCCGTCCGCTAACCGGGTTGCGGAACCCCCATGCTAAGTCTGCCTAGGGATATCATAGTTAGAGGATCATACAAGCGTGAATCATTAATGCCTTAGGATATTACAGATTCAATGGAAGGAGGAATACTTGGAGGATCGTGAGCTGTGAGATAAGCTCAGGTGAGTTCCCTTGTCTGAAAGGAATGGATTATGTGTCAAATGCTTTCAAATATCCATTCCGTTTTGAAATGTTTCACATGAAAAATAACTGATGATTTACATGATGATTGATATGAAATGATAATTACGTTAAGCATGCTAAAGTCTGTAATTTATATGTTGATTTGTTGATATGTGGGGTGGGTTGCATAGTGGACAACAATACTAGGGGACTATATCTCCCCTGGGAGAGAACGGGTGGCGGGAGCACGGATGAGATCCGTCCTCCCTTAAAAGAGCATCTACAGGTTGGGCCTGCCACGTTATGATTCGGGGGATCCGTCATCACTGGGTGGCGTTTTAGTTGTCCACAATGGCCCACCGGTATTGATTTATTCGGATTGGGCCATTGGGTCGATGTTTGCAAAATAAACTGTTTTAAGGGAATTCACTATACCTTATGGTCTAACCCTCGCTTTCAAACCTATTTAAACATTTTTCAAGTGTCGAGCGTGACACTAGAAAGGGGAAAGAGAGGGTATGAAGTCTAGGTTGAGTTAGACTTAGTAAGTAATACCGTTATAGATTTTGTAAGAGTACCTCAGTCGTGGAGGGATGTTCCACGTGCAATTGACATTGCATTTATCTTATATTAGAATATTTCCGTTACGGTAGATCACTAGGATTGCTTATTTATGCTTTAAATATCTGTTTTGGGAAATCGGGGTGTTACAAATTGGTATCAGAGCCTTAATTTAATTGAATTAGGTGACCAGGATTGGGCAAGTCTTAAACTTCAAGGTTAGGGAGACAGATGAGATATTAGGTGAACACAACGCTTAAGTGAGTCGTCGGGGAAGGGAGTATGGGGACTAGCATGCGTATGAAAGTGTAAACACATCTGGCCAGTGTAGATACGAGTTCATGCATGCATGTGAATACTCGTATCGTCCATATACCCAGTTTGTAGGGATAACCTAAGTTACTGTTGTTATTACAGTATTCGATGGCTGGATGTAATCTTCGAAGTAGAGTGATACGAGAGGCGGACGGTGGGCCAGTAAAACCTATTGTGCAACTACGATCGACTGCGGTAAGAGGAAGGGCCGGGAGTGAAGGTTGTGGTCGAGGACGGGGAAGAGCCAGTAGGGCTGCGACTGAAGTGGGCGCCAGGACCCATCCTCGTGCTAGAGGTCGCCGTAGGGCGCACAGTGAGAGACCACCCATCATACCTGAGCCCTCCTAGCAGGAGAGTTCTGCGAGTCAACCTACTGCCTTCGTCACTAGGGAGGCATTCCAAGAGGAGATGGGGAAAATCCAGGATACCCTGCAAACCTTGTTGAATCAGCAAGAGAGATCGAAATCTACGTGAGAGAATGAGGATTCCGGGATGACTAGCCCGCCACCCACTATTGTTGGTCGCCACTCGCAGCTGACGCCATTGGAAATGGTGGTACTGCCCAGGCCAGTGCATGAGTGTAGTTACAAGGCTTTTGTTGCCTTGCAAGCCGCCCACCAACAAAGGGGAGCAAGATCCTGTGCTGGCCATGAGATGGGTCGAGGAAATGGAAATGGTATTTGAGACTTCCCGATGTTCACCCGAAGACAAGGTGGTGTATGCTCGGTCGATGTTGAAGGCGATGCCTTAAACTAGTGGAACGTGGAGACAGGGGGAAAGGGAGCTGAGGCGGTTAGAGCAATGACTTGGGAAGGATTTGTGACGAAGTTTAAGTTGCAGTTTTGCCCTTTGACGGCAACCAAGAAGATGGAGGACAGTTCTTGCTTCTAGATCAGGGTGGATCGTCTGTGCAAGATTACATCACCAAGTTTATTGAGAAGGCCCGTTTTGCTGAGGTTTACGTCACGGAGGAACGGAAGGTGGAGCGGTTTATTTGGGGCTTGAGGGGGAACCTTAGAGAGTTTGTATTGAGTAAGGAGCATGCTACCTTCCAGGCAGCCATCAATGCTGCCGAGACGATCGAGCGTGAGAAGAACCGTCAGGTGACGGAGAGGATGGCAGAGAAGAGGAAATGGGACGGACCGGTTAGTGATCCCAGGAAAGGAAAGGCCTCGAGAGTCGAATATCGTGGAGGACAGAGTTCGGGGGTTAAGCCTTGTGGAAAATGCCACCGGGTGCACCGTGGAAACTGTCAGACAGGACCGATGACATGCTTTCAATATGGACAACCAGGTCATATGTCGAGGGATTGCACCAGTAAGAAGTCGTGTTATCAGCGTGGTTCGCCGGATCACCTCAGGCCGGATTGCCCACAGCTAAAGCAGGGAGGAGCACCATCCCTAGGAGGACGAATAACTGTAGCAAGGGATGAACGAAGGACAGCATCGGCTCCGACAAGGGGGCGAGCTTTTAGGATGACAGAGGAGGAGGCGGTGGAGGCACCCGACGTAGTGACAGGTACATTCCCGATTAACTCTATACGTGCAAAAGTGTTGTTTGATAAGGGAGCAGACTATTCGTATTGCTCAAAACCTTTTATCTCATTCTTTAAAAGGTGTTCTTTTCTTTTAAAAGCACTTCTTTCATCCGAAAGTTGCACTTCTAAATTAGCAATCTTCTTCCTAAATAGAACACTTTTTTCTTCAAAAGATTTTCTTTCTTTTTCAAAACCTTTACTCTCTTCCTCAAAATCAAACTCAACATGTCTATCTCTTTCAACACGGAGAGACTTTTTCTTCAAATCCTTCTTCTTGCTTTCAAATATACTCTTCTTTTTCTCAAAATCTTTTCTTTCACTCACAATCTGTTTCTCCAAACCAGAAATCTTCTTTGAAAGTTTATCACTTTTCAATTCAAAAGATTTTCTCTCTTTTTCAAACACTTTTCTCTCTTCTTCAAACACTTTTCTCTCATCTTGTAACATCTTTTCAAAATCAACCAACTCACTATCCACAACATTTTTCTTGTTGGTACAAGAATCAAGAGAATTAAAAACATTCATTTCGTCATAAGAGTTAGAATCATCATCATCATAACAACAGTTAACATAACAATTGGATTAAGAAAACTCTTTGAAAATCTCGTTGTCTTTTGGTTTATCAAAAACTGATGTCTTCAAAGAAAGTTCGTTAACCTTTGCTTCAAAAGCTCGTCTTTCTTTCTCAAAGTTACTTCTCTCGATGATCACGATTTTCTCAAAATCATTTACTTGGTTTGAAAGTTCTATCACTCTCGAATGAGAAGATATAAGTTTGTTTTCAAAGACTTTCTTATCTTCTTCAAGATTAGTAACTTTAAGAATAAGTTCAGCTTTTTCAGCATTCAAAACGGATAAACTTTGCTGAAGCTCAGTAATTTGATTTGACAACTTTGAATTCTCTGATTCTTGCCCTTTTTCAATCTGTATTATCTTCTCTAAATCAACAAGCTTCATTTCTAAAAAAGATTTTTCAGCACTCAATTGTTGATTTTCCTTGTTTAGTTAAAAAACACGGTGACTGTATGTCATACAATCTTTCCACAATCTATGATTAACATCTAAATCTGCCATCTTCCCTGATTCAACAATAGAACTTGAACTGATCGATAATTCACTGAAACTGGTAGATTTCTTCCGAACTTCTTGAGGTATGCAAATATGAGGATCTGTAACTAATCTGAACACTTCTTTTGATCAAAGAAAAGGTTAGTGACAAAAGTCAAAAAGTCAACCAAAAAGTCAACCGATGAATAGTGAAATCCCGAGAAAAAATATTTTTCAAAAATTTAAAAGTTGATTTTGACCACGAAATTGAAATCTTAGTCCAAAAATGCAACCTCTCGGAAAGCACCAAAATCTCGGAAAAACCGGCATTTTTCGGGGAAAAAAATGACCTTAAAAATGACCGAACTTTTTCACCGTAGAATCAGATAAGAAGTCTAAAAAACGCCAGAAAAAACCTTCCCGAAAAATGACCTTTTTTTTTAACTCTTAATATAATCCGATTCGGAAAAAACTAAACCCCGATTCGGATTTTTCAATTTTCCGAATCGGAAAATGTAGTTTTCCGAATCGGAAAAACAAAATTGACGGAGTTCCGAGATAAATTTCGAGTTGGTATTTGGTCAATTTCCGAATCGGAAAATGAGGTTTTCCGAATCAGAATTTGATTAATACCAAGTCGGAAAATGAGTAAAACTAACTTCGAACACAATTTCCGAATCCAAAAAATTTTCCGATTCGGAAAATATTCAAAATTCCGATTCGGAATTTTTGAGTATTCCAATTCGGAATTTATGAGTATTCCGATTCAGAATATATGAACACCAATTCGGAAAACGAGAGAAAAACCGAGCAGAATGTAAAAAAACTCAAAAATTACTGCTCAAATCACCAAATTTTGACTCCAAATCACTCACAAACACAGTAAAAACATCATTTTAACCATATACAATCAAATTCACATGCAAACAATGATCAAAAGAAGAACATCAAACCTCAAAATATCATTTTCGAAAAAACATAAAAAAGCTCAAGAAATTATACCAATTTCAACGAATTTCCAACTCTGATACCACTTGTAGTTCCAGATTCAAGTTCTAATCATCATGCAATAAGTAGAGAATGATTTAGAAAGCCATATGTCATTGATTCTTGGATGAATTGATTACACACACTAATACACCAAGAACGCACACACTTAAGCTCTCAAACTCTCTCAACTCAATCTCATTTACAATGAAGTGCGTTTTGCATGTCACACTACAAAATGACTTCACATTGGGTATTTATACCCAAACACTTACAACCCTTACACTTTACTACAATTACAAAATCTACCCTAACTATTACAAACTATTACAAAACAAACAATAAAGCAAGTAAACAAACAAAGCAAGCTTTGACTTCTTTGACCACTTTGACTTTGCCTTTGTCTTCACTTTGAGCACCAACTTGTGATCTCGGATACAATCCGATTTTGCATCCAACACGTATGCTACCCCTGATCTTCTTAAACCGTTATGTATAAAACTTGAGCCTTTGGACCATCCATATGAGGCAGACACCGCCAATGGCGTGTGTGGGTTAGAGAGTTCACTAGGGGTTGTACGATTGAAATAGATGGATTCTTGGTACCGGTAGCGTTAAGACCAATTCCTATGGAGGGACTAGATGTGATATTAGGCATGGATTGGTTAATCCGATATAAGGCGAAAATAGATTGTGAACAAAACATGGTGCACGTCCAATTACCAGACGGAAGGTCTACCGTAACTTATGGGGTGAAGCAAAATAGGAATACTAGATTAATTTCAGTAATTAAGGCAAACCGATGCATTAGGAAGGGATGTACTTGGTACATGGCTTATGTTGTAGACTCGAGGACAGAAAAGTTGGGGATAAATGACGTTAAGGTTGTGTGTGAATACCCGGAGGTGTTTCCGGCTGACCTAGATAGTTTACCACCTGAGCGAGAGATTGAGTTCCAGGTTGATTTAATGCCTGGTGCGACACCTATCGCCCGAGCGCCATATCGACTCGCACCATCCGAGATGAAAGAAATGCAGGCTCAGTTGCAGGAACTTTTAGATAAAGGGTCTATCCGACCTAGTACCTCACCATGGGGAGCGCCGGTCCTATTTGTTAAAAAGAAAGACGTCACTTTGAGGATGTGTATAGATTACCGGGAACTCAATAAGGTCACTGTTAAGAATAAGTACCCGCTACCTAGGATCAACGATCTATTTGACCAGTTTCAAGGTGCTAAATGTTTCTCTAAGATCGACTTACGTTTGGGGTATCATCAGCTTAGAGTTAGAGAGGAGGATGTGCCTAAGACGGCATTCTGTACCCGTTATGGGCATTATGAATTCCTGGTGATGTCATTCGGATTAACGAATGTGCCAGCGGCTTTCATGGATATGATGAATAGGGTTTGTCAACCCTACCTAGACAAGTTCTTCATATTCTTCATCGACGACATTTTGATCTACTCAAAGACTGCTGAGGAACACAGCAAGCACCTACGTAAGGTTTTGGAACTGCTAAAGCGCGAGCGGCTCTACGCGAAGTTCTTAAAGTGTGAATTTTGGCTTAATGAAGTTCAGTTTTTGGGGCATATTGTGACGCAAGAAGGAATCAAAGTGGATCCAGCTAAGGCTAAGGCCATCCAGAACTGGGAGTCGCCAAAGTCTCCCACGGAAGTGCGAAGTTTCCTCGGTCTGGAAGGATACTACCGGAGGTTCATCAAGCACTTCTCAGCGATCGCCACACCACTCATGGCGCTGACAAAGAAGAACATCAAGTTCGAATGGACACCTACATGTGAGTACGCGTTCAACAATCTGAAGGGGAAATTAACTTGTGCGCCTATTCTCGCTCTGCCCAATGGGACTGACGTATTCGTAGTCTACTGTGACGCATCAAAGTTAGGCTTGGGGTGCGTACTCATGCAAGAGGGTAAAGTAATTGCGTATGCATCTTGGAAACTGAAGGTGCATGAGCTCAACTACCGATCGCAAGATATGGAACTAGCAGCAGTAGTCTTTGCTCTAAAGATTTTTAGACACTACCTTTACGACGTGAAGTGTCAGATTTATACGGATCATAAGAGTCTCCAACATCTTCTCAATCAGAAGGAGCTGAACATGAGGCAAAGACGGTGGATCGAGCCACTTAGTGATTACGACTATGAGATCCTTTACCATCCGGGTAAAGCGAATGTAGTAGCGGATGCCTTAAGTCGAAAAGGAGGTGAAGTGAAGCTTTGTTAGGACCAAATTGTCCTAATTAGAAAGTTTTATAAAGAAAGCTTTGAAAATGGTTAATTAGTGTTTAACTAGTTATATTAGTATTGGCCTTGGGCTTGGGCTTTTGTATTTAGGCCCCATATATAAAGGGGTTTAGGGTTGAGAGAAAGGTGGAAAATCATATTCTCATGAGAGTCCATTAGTGAAGTTTGTGTGTGTGTTTTCTTGTTCATGAAAGCTTTCATTAATAAAAACAAGAACATTTCGTTTTATGCACTTGATTTCTTGTTGAATCATCTTGTTGTTTGATTCTTTGGACCTCACAAATGGTATCAGAGCCAAACAAATCATTAGATTTGTTTGTTCCTATTGAATCAAACAACTAGAGGTGTTTTTAATGGGTTTTTGAAACCTTTTTTTTGAAAAAGTTTCATTTTGAATTTTTGGGGTTTTTGGGGTTGGGATCTTGATGAAGATGATGAAAATGGGTGTTTGGGTTATGTTTTGAAGCAACTTTGAGCTTGATCTCTTCTATTTTTCAAGTTGCTTCATTTTTTGGATCTGGATTGAAGTTTTGGGCTGAAAATTCATGTTTTCCGAGTTGGAAAACTCGAATCTTCATGTTTTCCGAGTTGGAAAACTCATATTTTCCGAATCACAAAAAATCTGAACCGGTGAATAGTGTTTTCCGAACCGGAAAACCACATTTTCTGAATCGGAATAGTAAAAAAAAAAAATTCGAACCGGTGAATAGTGTTTTCCGAACCGGAAAACACTATTTCCAAACCGGATGAATAGTAAAAAAAAAATTTGGAGTACCTTATTGTCCTCATTTTCCGACTCGGAAAACATGAAATACCCCTTCGGGTTTTCTAGGTTTTCCGACTTGCTCTTGAGACGAGGGTATGTTCAAATTTTGTTAGACTCTTGAACTACCCTGCTGTTCCTATCTTCCGACTTGGGAAACATGAAATACCCCTTTCGGGTTTTCGAGGTTTCTCGACTCGCTTTTGAGTCAAGGTTATGTTCATTTTTTGTTAAACTTTCCCAACTCCATTTCCGACTCGGGAGACTGCATTTCCCGACTCGAGTATCATCTTCAGATAAGCTTTCAAGATCATATTCCGCTGCGATCTAGACCAACCCAAAATCAGATACATTTGATGTTTCAAAACCCGTGTCCTTAAATAGCCACCTTTCTTTCCCAATTAATTCGTAAAGATCACATCAGCCCGGTTTTTAGCCCAAATTCAGTTTTCAATCGTGAAAATTGAATTTCTCTCATTTCCCCAACTGCTCCAGATTCTTTGAAGACATGTCAGATTTGTAACGATTTCAGAACGAAGGTGATCGGATTCTGCATTTGGTTAGATTACTCAGAAGTCTGACTCTCTGCAACCATTATTCTAGAGTTTTTCCTCGATGGAATTATTCCTCATGTACGGTGGAGTTGAGTTTTTCCTTGGATGCCAGCTTCGGTGAATGGTACTGTTGTAACGTGCTTAATTCCTAACCATTTCACCATTGTGGAGGTTCAGTTGCGATCTAGAATTTTGAGTGGCGGTCGTCATCCATCTGACTAAGAAGACTAGATCTGGATTTGATTACTTGACATTTTGGAAGATTTCAGGAAATCGACTATTTGCTGAGTAGTAGAGAGATCAAAGCAGAGCATCTCGTTCAGCATCTACTCCCAGTTTTTCAAGACATACGGTGTTTCTGTGATTCAAGCTTCGGTGTTTACCCTATTGTGAACTTATCAGATTTAGAGCTCTTTTGCTAAATTCCTACTCAACACGCGGTCAAAGACAGATCCTTTATTTTTCTTGCTGATCTGCACGGTAACTCACACATGCATCTATCCCTTTGTTTTTCTTGGTGGGAGATCAACATAGTTGGATGAATCAACATGCTCTGGTGCAAGCTGTTGTATTCTGCGGTTATCAGACGTGTCGAGTTATTTACAGGTTGGACTGTAGTTTGTGCAATCAGTCGCGGTTATTGCAAATTGGATTTGGTCTTTCAGTTGAAACTGAAGATGAAGAGCTACAATCGAGGGGGAGCTTGGAGATCAAAATGTAGCCGAACGCCACTAGAGTTTTCTCACGAAAGCTAGGGGGAGAAGATCAGAGATGCTTCCTTTACAAAACTTTAGGGGGAGATTGTTAGGACCAAATTGTCCTAATTAGAAAGTTTTATAAAGAAAGCTTTGAAAATGGTTAATTAGTGTTTAACTAGTTATATTAGTATTGGCCTTGGGCTTGGGCTTTTGTATTTAGGCCCCATATATAAAGGGGTTTAGGGTTGAGAGAAAGGTGGAAAATCATATTCTCATGAGAGTCGATTAGTGAAGTTTGTGTGTGTGTTTTCTTGTTCTTGAAAGCTTTCATTAATAAAAACAAGAACATTTCCTTTTCTTCACTTGATTTCTTGTTGAATCATCTTGTTGTTTGATTCTTTGGACCTCACAAGCTTTCTTATTGGTGGCCGGGAATGAAGAAGGATATAACTCATTTCGTCGAAAGATGTGTTACATGTTTGCAAGTGAAGATCGAGCATCAGCGACCGTATGAGAAACTGCAGCAGCTACCGATCCCGGAGTGGACTTGGGAACACGTTAAAATGGACTTTGTGACGAAACTACCACGAACGCAGAAGGGTTACGATGCAATCTGGGTGGTAGTCGATCAGCTCTCGAAATCGGCGCATTTCTTGCCACTGAAGGAGACTTTTACTATGGAGAGACTTGCAAAACTTTATATAGCATAGGTGGTATGGCTGCATGGTGTGTCGCGGTCTATCGTATCAGATCGAGATGCCAGATTCACTTCGACCTTCTGGCAGCATTTTCAACGGGAGTCTAGGAAAATAAGTCAAATTGAGTACAACTTATCATCCTCAGACCGATGGCCATAGTGAGCGGACCATTCAAACGTTAGAAGACATGCTGAGGGCATGTGCCTTAGACTTTACAGGATCATGGGAGGATCATCTTCCATTGATCGAGTTCGCCTACAATAACAGTTACCATGCGAGCATCAAGGCGGCTTCGTACGAAATACTCTACGGAGGAAAGTGTAGAACACTCTTGTGTTGGAACGAGGTCGGTGAGAGACAACTTGCCGGACCAGACATAGTTTAGGTCACATCAGATAAAATTCAGCAAGTTAGAGAGAGGCTAAAGACCGCCAGGGATAGGCAAAAGAGTTATGCTGATAAGAGGAGAAAGGATATAGAATTCCAAGTAGGAGATCGTGTGATGCTTAAAGTGTCACCCTGGAAAGGGGTGATACGCTTTGGGAAAAAGGGAAAGTTGAGCCCTCGTTATATTGGGCCGTATAAGATAATCGAACGGATTGGAGCCGTAGCTTATAAGCTAGAGTTGCCAAGCGAACTAAGTGGAGTACATAGCACGTTTCATGTGTCGAACCTACGGAACTGTTTGGCGGAATCGGATACCACCATACCTCTACAAGAGATAAGTGTTGACCCAAAGTTAAATTTTATGGAGGAACCAGTAGCCGTAGTGGATCAGAAGATTCGTAAGCTCAAAAATAAAGAGATCTGCTTAGTGAAAGTCCAGTGGAGGTTTCATAAGGGGGAAGAGGCTACGTGGGAGGCAGAGTCTGAAATGCGAGCAAAGTACCCTTACCTGTTTAGCAAATGAATTCCAGGACGGAATTCTTTTAAGGGGGGAGTGATGTAATGACCAAGGAATTTAATTTGGTTAGTTAAGTTAATGTAGGATGATGTACCAAGTTTGTAAGAATTTGGAAGGAGGAGGGGTAAATTGTGTCAATCTTCAAGGTTTCAATGATGATGGGATTTGTCCAAATGTGGTATGGGCTTGGCCCCTAATCTAGGTATTTAAGTAATAATTTTAGGGTTTTACCTATTTTGGCAAACAATTAGTGTGTGAGTGTGTGTTTTAGCTTGAAGAAGAGGAAAGGGGGTGTTTTGCGCAAGATCTTCATCAAGTAAGTTTTCACTAATTTCTCGTAGTTTATTTGTTATAGTTCGATCTCTATATCGATTAGGGTTAATTAGGAAGTTCAATTAGACTTTTAAGAGATAAGAATCGAAGTTTTTGTATGTTTTATGGCTGCTGTGTTCGAAATCCCGACCCCAGGGTTGCAGAATCCCGACTCGGACTTTCTCGTGTTGTTTGACTCTGACTAGTCTGAAGTCCGACTCGGGCTTTGCCTGTTGTCTGACTCGGGCTAGTCCGTTGTCCGACTCGAGCTAGTCCGTTGTCCAACTCGGGCTTTGCCTGTTGTCCGACTCGGACTTTGTCCCTTCCGGGGCGGATTTTTGGGGGTTTTGACTTTAGAGTTAGTTTTCGGAGAGGATTTTCCCTAATGATTTATTCCCATGGACCCCACAAGGGCGGCTCCCCTTGACCCCGTCCGCTAACCAGGTAGCGGAACCCCCGTGCTAAGTCTGCCTAGGGGTGTCATAGTTAGAGGATCATACAAGCGCGAATCATTAATGCCTTAGGATATTACAGATTCACTAAGAGGAGGAATACTTAGAGGATCGTGAGCTGTAAGATAAGCTCAAGTGAGTTCCCTTGTCTGAATGGATTATGTGTCAAATGCTTTCAAATATCCATTCCGTTTTGAAATGTTTCACATGAAAAATAACTGATGATTTACATGATGATTGGTATGAAATGATAATTACATTAAGCATGCTTAAGTCTGTAATTTATATGTTGATTTGTTGATATGTGGGGTGGGTTGCATATTGGACAACAGTACTAGGGGTCCGAATGTCCCCTGGGAGAGAACGGGTGGTGGGAGCACGGATGAGATCCGTCCTCCCTTAAAAGAGCATCTACAGGTTGGGCCTGCCATGTTATGATCCGCGGAATCCATCGTCACAGGGTGGCGTTCCGGTTGTCCATAATGCCCCAACGGTATTGATTTATTCGGATTGGGCCATTGGGCCGATGTTTGCAAAATAAACTATTTTGAGGGAATTCACTAGACCTTATGGTCTAACCCTCGCTTTCAAACCTTTTTAAACATTTTTCAGGTGCCGAGCGTGACACTAGAAAGGGGAAAGAGAAGGTATGAAGTCTAGGTTGAGTTAGACTTAGTAAGGAAGACCGTTATAGATTTTGAAAGAATATCTCAGCCGTGGAGGGATGTTCCGCGTGCAATTGACATTGCATTTATTTTATATTAGAATATTTCCATTGCGTTGGATCACTAGGATTGCTTATTTACGCTTTAATTATCTGTTTTGGGAAATCGGGATGTTACAATTTGCGTGTGTGTGCATAAATTCAAATATCTGGTAAGTGACCCTTAATCTTCCTAGTTATTTGTTAAGAGTGTGGGGAAGTGTGTGTTATTGAGAGATGCATAAAAACGCTAAGTAAAGGTTGAAATTGGAGATGTGTCATTATGTATGTGGATTGGTGTTGAGAAATGTACGTGAAATGTGGTATATAATTACATCTTGATATTATTATTATTCATTAGTTTCACTAGTATCTTTTTTGTTATATTCTTGTTTATTATATTAGTATTTATGAAGAGTTTTAACGACAAAAATTTCTAAAACTATTTTAAGCCAATACTTGGTTGTTCCACCGTGACCATGAAAAATAATTAACATGCGACCTCAAATTAACATTCCATGGCCTTTTTATCTTTATGTAACTATTAGCGAAGTAATTCTCCAACGACATGTATATATGTATATAACTATATGAAATAAGAATCAAACACGTTTGAAACAACAATAGAGACTAACCCTACGTGTAAAAAAGTTTATGTGAAACAGTAACGTAAAAGTTCTCAGGATTATGTGTTCTTCTTCCATTAACGTCCGTATATGTATAATATATATTATGGATAGAGTCAACTTCATTAAAAAAAACCGACCAAAATAAGAGCAAAAACCATAAAAACTCATGGTTTCTTAGCTTAAATCAATGAAAACTTTTTGTAGAGTTGATTAACATGATGCACATGTTTCGTAAAATTCATTTTTTGGTGTTTGTTTTTGGTAAAAATAACAAGGTTTCATAGGATTAAAAAAATACGTGAAAAACAGTTTCATATTAATGAAAGTAGTGTATGAAACCTTTTTCTTTCCATAAAAAACACCGGTATATGACACAATTTCATCAAAAAGATGAATTATATGAAACATTTGCATCATATAAAACATCTCCGCGAGGATTTTCCATTGATTTAAGCCAAAAAACAACGGTTTGTAAGGTTTTACATTTATTCTGGTTTCTAGATGAATTTCCCTCAATATGAATATATGTGTGTGTCTATATATATATATATATATATTTATTTGGGTAGGGGTGTAGGGACAACATCGAGAGAGCCTCGAAAAGGAAATGTACTTGTAAATCTATATTTTTGTGTCGTTTTGTAAATTTATAATTATTATTCCAAACTAGTTATACAAACTCAATTAAATTTAAATGCACTTGCTAAAAATATACGTAGTAAAAATGTCTCTTGAAATAATTGTCTTCAAATTGTTGAACATGTACAAAAGTTTGCATATATAATACAAGCAATGTGAATATAAGTTAATTAGTAGTATGTACTAATATAAGCGCCTAAGTATATGAGTAAGTAAGTATATATTTACTATTTCAAATTAGTTATACAAACTCAATCAAATCTCTAAGCACTTGCTAAAAATATACGTAGTAAAAATGTTTCATCAAATAATTGTCTTCAAATTGTTGAAGATGTACAGAAGTTTGCATATATAATACAAACAATGAGAATATAAGTTTATTAGTAGCACGTACTAATATAAGCGCATAAGTAAATATATAGCATATGAGTAAGTAAGTATTGAAAAGATAAAAAAAAATATAATAAATATTTAAAACTCAATATATATGTATTATCGATTTAAATTATTTAGTAAATTACCAAAAAATTTGTACGTTATGGTAAGTTGTGGTATCTTTTAGGAACTATGGAGATAGTTGTGACATTGAAAAGTTTGTAAATAGCTTGGATGGTGTGTTGAAATACTTTCCAAGGAAACAACGGTGGATTAGAGAAATGTTACGGTTTGTAGGAGATTAGAGTACTTCATTTAATCTTTGACTGCACTATTTGTTGAAAAAAAAGGGAAAAGTACACCAAAATGTATCCAACTTGTCACGTTTTATCATTGTATGTACTCAACTTTCAAACTTACCATTTAATGTATCGAACTTGCTAAAACTTGCCATTGTATGTATCCGGTGACTTGTTACCGGAAAAATGCTGACGTGTAGCTGACGTGGAACAAATTATATCTAATGTGGAGTATATTTTTTTTTAAAAGAGTAAACTACAGATTGGTCCACGAGGTTTACAAAAACCAACAATTTTGGTCCCTAGGGGTTAAATTCTACAAAACCCAACAAATTGAGGGTTAAATTGTATAAATAAACACATTTTGATGTCTCTCTCTCATTTGCGACTAAAGAATGTCGTTGGCCCCATCTCCGGCTGCCGGCGACACCACCCCCGTAAACACCACTCCGGCGGCCGGCGACACCACCCCTATCTCCGGTATCATCTTTCTCTATCTCTCTCCCTTCTCTCTATTTCTCTCTTTCTTGTTCAACCTCTAGGAGGATCTGGACGAAATCGCCGCCGGTGGTGGTGGTCCAGATCTGGCAACGTCTCTCCCTCTCTCGTTCCACCAACCTGATCTGGAAACCCCTGCAAAATCAACGCCGGTGGTGGTGGTGGTTTAGGGGTTTTGTTGATTTGAGGGTTTTATTGATTTGGTGGTGGTTGGTTTAGAGTGGTGGTGGTGGCGTTGGTGGTGGTGGGGGTTTGGTGGTGGTGGGGGTTTGGTAGGGGCGGTGCTCGTGGTGGTGGTTTGGAAGCAGCGATGGCGGTGCCGGTGTTGGTGGTGGGTTTGGTGATGGTGGTGGTGGAGATTGCGTGGTGGTGGTGGCGGCGACGGCTGTGGAAATGGATGTGGTGGTGGTGGGTGTGGAGATGGTGGCGGCAGCTGCTGTAGAGATGGTGGGTATGGTGGTGGTGGGTGTGGTGGTGGTGGTGGTGGCAGCTGTGGTGGTGGGGGTGGTGGATGTTGTGGTGGTGGTGGTGGGTGTAGAGATGGTGGTGGCGGCTGCTATAGAGATGGTTGGTGGTGGTGGTGGGGTGGAGGTGGTGGGGGTGGTATTATACTAACATGGCAAAACAGGTCCTTGAACCCTATAAGTAATATTAAAGGGACGAAATTTGTAATTTACTCAAACATCTAATGAGTTGGCATCCCATGTGGCAGTCTATGTGGCAGCTTACGTGGCAATTTTACCGGTTACCTTCTTAGTAGGTCACCGGATACATACAATGGCAAGTTTTAGCAAGTTCGATACATTAATGGTAAGTTTGAAAGTTGAGTACATACAATGATAAAACTTGACAAGTTGGATACATTTTGGTGTACTTTTCCCAAAAAAAAAAAACATAATGTTTTATTTTCTCTTAATCTTATTTTTTGGATTGAGTTAAAAAATAATGCATTGTGAAAATGGAATTAAAATTTCAACATTCATCGTTACAAATTAGAATCTCTTATTTTTAACACAATAAAAATAGTACAAAATATAGGAACATATGGTTTTCTTGATATGTTTAATTATTGACAACCTTTTTCATGTATGCCGCAACACCGTAGCAAATGCAATTTTTTTAGTACATATCGACAGATTTAGGACACCTCCTTAAGTTAAGTTATTTATTTATTTAATCATTGTAAGGGTTTTATGTTCGTAGGAAATATGTACAGTTTTCCACAATATAGCAATAAATAACACATTCATAGCCCAAAATACGACTAAGAATACAAAAAATTGGATCCATTGTTGATCTATAGAAAATTAGAAAGAGATTTGTTTACTTTCTAAAAGTACAATTTTAATCAAAATTAGCTACTAACATCCTTGCCTTTATAAGAAAATTAATATGTGGTTGGTAGACCCTTAGCATGATTCACAAGCACATCAAATAGTATTTCTAGGTCTTGTTAAACTAATTGTGTAACCAAAACGACAAATACATGAACAAGTAATAGACATCTTAATTAGGAAAGAAAAAGAAAACAATTTATGTTTAAAGACACAAATATAATCAGAACATACAAAGGGATATTGCAAGAAACTATATATCTACAACATATTAATATAGGATGCTTGTTTACATATCATCATTTTTTGCTTTCGTCAAGTGGGATTTATCTTGTTTTTGTCCTTGAAACTTTTGGCAGTTGATTGAACAGCTTTCGCAACACGCTCAGCCATCATAGTTGACACAGGCTTTTTCTTTGGTGGAATCACAGTTGCCTTCTTGGCTTTCGATGTCTGTCCTCCCGTAAAATTTCCCCAATGCTGCTGCTGGTGATCTGCCATCGATCTCACCTTGTTTTGAAAAAGAAGTTATCCTTTCAAAATATAGTTTTACTTGTCAATGAATTAAATTTTGGTTGTGATACAAGAAATATAGCTTAGAGGTATATATAAGGTTAGGGTATTGCTAGCCTCATTTGCGTGTGTGTGCATGAATTGAAATATCTGGGAAGTGAGCCTTAATCTTCCTAGTTATTTGTTAAGAGTGTGGGTGTGGGGAAGTGTGTATTATTGAGAGATGCATGAAAACGTTAAGCAAAGGTTGAAATTGGAGATGTGTCATTATGTATGTGGGTTGGTGTTGAGAAATGTAGGTGAAATGTGGTATATAATTACATCTTTATGATATTATTATGATTAGTTAGTTTCACTAGTATCTTTTTCGTTATATTCTTGTTTATTATATTACTATTTATGAAGAGTTTTAACGACACAAATTTCTAAAACTATTTTTAACCAATACTTGGTTAATTATTATATATCTTCGGTGGGTTCCACCGTGACCATGAAAAATAATTAACATAGGACCTTAAATTAACATTCCTTGGCCTTTTTAACTTTATGTAACTATAACCGAAGTAATTCTCCAACGATATGTGATTAAAGTTGACTAAAATAATTTTTATTAACATACTCTTATGTATGTATATATATATACACACATATATATAACTATATGTAATAAGAATCAAACACGTTTGGAAACAACAAAAGTGACTAACCCTACGTGTCAAAAAGATCATGTAAAACGGTAACGTACAAGTTCTCAGGATTATGCGTTCTTCTTCCATTAACGTCCGTATATGTATAATATATAATATGGATATAGTCAACTTCATTAAAAAACCGACCAAAATAAGAGCAAAACCCGTAAAAACTCATGGTTTCTTAGCTTAAATCAACGAAAACTTTTTGTAGAGTTGATTAACATGATGCGTATGTTTCGTAAAATTCATTTTTGGTGTTTTTTTTTTGGTTAAAATAACAAGGTTTAATGGTATTAAAAAATACGTGAAACAGTTTCATATGAATGAAAGTAGTGTATGAAACCTTTTTCTTTCCATAAAAAACATCGGTATATGACACAATTTCATCAAAAAATGAATTATATGAAACATTTGCATCATATAAAACAACTCCGTGAGGTTTCTAGATGAATTTCCCTCAATATGAATATATGTGTGTGTGTGTGTATATATATATATATATATATATATATATATATATAATTTATGTGGGTAGGGGTATAGGGACAGCATCAAGAGAGAGCCCTCGAAAAGGAAATGTACTTGTAAATCTATATTTTTGTGTCCTTTTGTAATTATATATTTATTATTTCAAACTAGTTATACAAACTGGATTAAATTTCTAAGCACTTGCTAAAAATATACGTAGTAAAAATGTCTCTTGCAATAATTGTCTTCAAATTGTTGAAGATGTATAGAAGTTTGGATATATAATACAAACAATGAGAATATAAGTTAATTAGTAGCATGTACTAATATAAGCGCATAAGTAAATATATAGCATATGAGTAAGTAACTATTGAAATGACAGAATAAAGATAATAAATATTTAAAACTCAATATATATGTATTACCGATTTAAATTATTTAGTAAATTACCAAAAAAATTATGACGGTATGGTAAGTTGTTGTATCTTTTAGGAACTATGGAGATGGTTGTGACATTGAAAAGTTTATAAATAACTTGTATGGTGTGTTGAAAGGGTTTCCAAGGAAACAACGGTGGATTAGAGAAAATGTTTCGGTTTGTAGGAGATTAGAGTACTTCATTTAATCTTTGACTGCACTATTTGTTGAAAAAAAATACAAACATAATGTTTTATTTTCTCTTAATCTTATTTTTTGGATTGAGTTAATGTAACACCCCGCTAAAGCGGAAACACGAAGTGCTACAGTCAAGATTTCATAACGATAGGAGATACATAACACCAACCATTCATAAATAAAATTTAAATAGTATTTTACAAAAGTACATCCCAACCAGAAATTAAATGTTTACAATTCGTTCACGAAACAAAATAACTAGCACAAATAGATTGGTGATCACTAAGTTCCATAAAAGCCTTATCAAACCTTCGGATTTCCTGAAAAGCATGTTAAAAGAGACGTCAACTACGAGAGTTGGTGAGTTCACAGGTTTTTATATGCACAAAAATTTTACATGCAGACACATTATAAAATAAATTACTGGATCTTTTAACCAATCACAACCACGTGTATACTTGGACGTTCGCTCACGCCAAAATACACAATTATGCATAAGATATGTATAATCCAGCTGCCACTTGGTTAGCGTTAAACCCAAGCTGCCACTTGGCTGACTATGTCGCGCAACGAGGCCATTACTTGTTCCGACACAAGTCTTGCAAGCTCGGGGTCTTGTCTTCTCGGAGGCATTTTTCTAAAACAATACCATTTCCAGTCGTTTTAGTGACTTCTACGCGACCTTAATGTAGTTACGCTCTACTTACTTTTTATAAGTCAAATGCCATGCAATTCTATACCATTACTCTAACGTAGTGCTTTTCATTCATTCCAAACAACCATAATAAACATGCAGTCAAAATATCAATAGCAAACATTCATTGCATAAAATCTGAGTTTCAAAATATCCATCAAAATATCCAGAACATGGTAGCAATACAACCATCCAAAATAAAGCATAAAGTTCAACAATCAGGCATCATGCCTCAAAATAACAGTTCCAATAACAGGTTCATCAAATACGGTCTACTAAAAGATCCCATCTCCTAGAATCTCGCCCTCCAGACAGCCCACCCGAACAGCAGGATCATCAAGGCCACCACCGCATACACCACTGAGTACAAGTGGTGAAGCGAGTCCATGGTGTGGCCAAGAAAAGTCACCACACGAGTGAGCTGCTGGCTATCAGCTCCGGCCACATCGATCAGGGAGTCGATCATATGATCGTGGTGGTCGATCATATGCTCATGGATACCCTGACCTCGGGCGAGGCGGGCGACCTCCTGGCGCTCAGTCGGGCTCATGCCTCTCATGCAAAGGACAGGGGTGCGAGCCATGTGTGGCGGTCGGGGGACCGGTGATGGTCGGGCAACAGGTGGTGGTCGGGCGGCAGGCGGCACCGGAGACGATGGTCGGTAGGGCGGTGGAGATCCAGACGATGAGGACGAGGACGACGAGGATGAGGATCCACCATGGCCCCTTACCCGGGATGGCCCCGCCCCGTCCCGAGCGGGGGTGCGGAGAGTCATCCGGACGGGCAGAGGCACGCTCTTCCGAGCGGTGGTACGGATCCGGAGTCCGGTCCGGACAGCAGGGACAGGTCGATGAGAGTCGGCGTCATCATCGCTGTGAGGGTCACGTTCCCGGTCGATGGGCTGGGAACGGGAAGCAACACTCCTACTCCTAGAGGGCTCGTGGGACCCCAGGGATTGGTTCTCGGACGGGTCGGTTTCCTGTGACATGGTAACTGCGATAAAAGATTTAAGTTAATATACAGAATAAAACTTCGAAAATTGTGCATGCCAATGTGAATTCACAGAAATACATTTTTCAGGAAATTCCTAGAAGGTTCCTACTTTTAAATTGTAACGGTATGATTAGTTCATAGGTCTTATCCTACTTATATCATGGCTATGCGTAGGTGATCAGGCTCCGCATTTATATGATATACCAGGACAGCACCTATTCTAATCACACGAGTTTTTAAATTCTCCTATACATCGAAATCTTTTAATTAAAAGTTTTAACTTCTTTTCGAAAAAGGTTGGTTATAGTACTTGGTTTTTATGAGAAACCGGTGTTCTCTATAACCTATGGCTCTGATACCAAGTCTGTAACACCCCGCTAAAGCGGAAACACGAAGTGCTACAGTCAAGATTTCATAACGATAGGAGATACATAACACCAACCTTTCATAAATAAAATTTAAATAGTATTTTACAAAAGTACATCCCAACCAGAAATTAAATGTTTACAATTCGTTCACGAAACAAAATAACTAGCACAAATAGATTGGTGATCACTAAGTTCCATAAAAGCCTTATCAAACCTTCGGATTTCCTGAAAAGCATGTTAAAAGAGACGTCAACTACGAGAGTTGGTGAGTTCATAGGTTTTTATATGCACAAAAATTTTACATGCAGACACATTATAAAATAAATTACTGGATCTTTTAACCAATCACAACCACGTGTATACTTGGACGTTCGCTCACGCCAAAATACACAATTATGCATAAGATATGTAAAACATCGAGCCACTACCAAGCCGTTAACCCCAACGAATACCTCAGAGGTGGTTGCTAACCACATGGGCGGAACGTTCGTGCGAACTACCTCAGCGGTGGAACTCACGTCCACATGGGTAGGGCGTCTTTCAACGAGTACCACAGCGGTGGGATCTTCTTCCCCACATGTGTAGTTGTTACTTCAGAAATAGTGCACCCTTCACTCGTCAGTCCTTCGGGTGGGTATTGGTACCAAATAGCGCTATCCACTAAGTCCATAGGCTCCTAAATGAGTTAATTGTAGTGTATATTCTAAGGGGCAAACTTTACTCGCACATATCGTCACAATGCATACTCACAAAATCATGCTATAAAGCATACGTGTACACAATTCATATACCTATGCCAAAAAGCATACGTGTACATAATTCATTAACCATGCCAAAAGCATATGTGTACATAATTCATTAAACGTTGCTAGAAAGCAAATTTTATAACTTTTATTGACAACATGCTTTTCACCCCAAATACGTAAAAACGTTAAAACGGGGCTGTGAATACTCACCTCGGGTGATTTAAGCGTTCAACAAATGTTAGTGCGTGCGCGAATCCCGGCTCCGAAACTAAAGTTTCCCTAAATCATAAGTGATTAACGTAAGTTCCAAGTCCAACGGTCCATATCTTAATAAATCGTATCGATGTCCTATATAATGCCTTTACTATATTTGTTATGTTCAACTTAATATATAATAACTTTTTGTTGGTTAAAATTATGATCCAAACACATGGGAACTAAAGATATTTGTAAATTAACATTTTTGGATAATTTCAAATCTGGCAGATTTGGTCCATTGTAAAGGTGTCTTCAATAAACATATTTCCAAAGAGATTTAGGTCTCCAAAATTTTACCTACTGGAATTTGGGATGTTAGCAACATTCCCATAATTTTTCATAATTTTTGGAAGTGTTATTCATATTTTAAGAATTTTTATAAAATCAGTAGGCATCTTTCATTTTCAGAAAAACATGTCAGGAAAGTTTGCTTCATAAATAATTCATTTCTCCAGCAAATCACGAATTTCAAAAGGGATTTTCTAGAGGACACATATACCAAGCTAATGAGACAAGTTTCATATCATTTGGGTGGTTTTTGAGGGAGATATGGCCTCTTAAAGTTGTGCATGTGCAATCTGCCACAATGGGACAGCCTACACCACTAACTTAATTTCATTGGTTGAAGCCTCAAAAGTCCACCATATGACATGATTTTGGATTCATTGGAAAGCTAACTCAGAGAACTTGAGTTTTGAATCAAAAATTGTGCATTTTGGATAATTTGTTCAAGAGATATGCATGCATAAAGATGAATAACTTTTCTGACTGAAAGCTGATGAGTTTCAAAAAGTTTTTAGTTGGTTGAATGGGTTTCCCTTCGAATTTTTGAGTAATTCAAAAGAGATTTTCTTCCTAACTCATTAAATTTCAATCTATCAAATTTTTGTAAGAAAATACCTCAGTTTACTATACTTTTGCAACGTTTAAACATGCATGCAAAAATCAGACAGATTCTGTCCAGATTCACATCCTCCTTTTCAACCATCAAACACATGAAATCATAAGTTTTCTTGGGGATTTCATGCTCTTAACCATAAACTCATATTGTTTAACTAATATTTTAATAAAATAACTTTGAATAACAATATAACACATGCATGCATCATCAAATAAATTTTCTATCCAAAACAAGTGTCAAAACACCATAAACTAGTGATTTCACTCATCATCCTTGTGTTTTTATGGGGAAATCATAGATTTTTGCCACATTGAAACGTTTTAACACATTTTCATGGCTAAATCTCTTCCTCAAACATCAAGGATGATGTTCATCCAACAAAGAGGATTAAAACCCCATAAAAAGATGAAGAAAAGGCCCCAAATGGGTTCAAAATCGAAGTTAAACCATTATACATTGTGTCTTACCTTTGAATACACCAAGAACACCTTTAATCTAGCTTCAAAACCTCAAAAAAATTCCAGATTATTAGTGATAATAGGGCTGGAATTTAGAGAGAAAAAAGAGAGAATTTTAGAGAGAGAAAAGGTTAGAGAGAGAGAGAGTTTTGAAAAATGAAGTGAAGTGATGGTGATGGTGTGTTGTTTAAGAAAAAGAAAAGGAGAGGGAATAGGGGGGGGGGGTGGCCGGCCCCTTAGTGGGTCCCACCTCTCTCCAATTTTTTTTTTTTTTTTTGAATTAATTAAATAAAACACTGGTTTTTCTAACGCAGTGTCGGTTTTTCGCGTTTTCGGTAGAAACCGATTTTTCGAAGGAAATTTTTGGATCATTTTAGTTATTTTACTTATTTTAAAATAAAATAACTTAATTTTTCTAAAAATTAACTTTAATTTGGCATTATAGGATTTTCGGACGATTTCGGACCGGTACGGGCTTTTCGGCAATTTTCGGGACTTTTAGGTTTTAGCCTAAATTTTTCACGCCAACTAACCTAGTTTCATTTAGAAACTTAATTAACTAGTTTTTAACCTACGGAAACGCTACTGAGTGGATTAAATGAGTAGCTAACCTGAAGGTCAAAAACTGACAGTTGTCACATTTACCCCCGGTTGAAAGAAATTTCGTCCCGAAATTTAATTCTTGTTGCTACCACAGGGGTTCTCTGTGAAGAGATGCGGGTACTTGTCTTTCATGAACGCTTCCCGCTCCCTGGTAAACTCTGGTCCGTGCCTAGAGTTCCATCGCACCTTGACAATCGGTATTCTACTGCGTCGGAGTTGCTTGATTTCTCGGTCAAGTATCTCAATAGGTTCCTCCGCGGTGCGCAGTTGTTCATCAATTTGTATCTCTTCCAAAGGCAAGATTATTGTCTCTTCTGACAGGCATTTCTTTAGATTGGACACGTGGAACGTGTCATGAATAGAGCTGAGCTCTATTGGTAAGTCCAATCTGTATGCGACGGGTCCAATTCTTTCTATGACTTTAAATGGTCCAACAAAACGAGGGCTCAATTTCTCTTTCTTTCCAAATCCTATCAATCCTTTCCAGGGTGATACCTTTAGTAGCACTTTATCGCCAACTTGGAATTCTAACGGCTTTCGCCGATTATCAGCATAGCTTTTCTGGCGATCCCTGGCTGCTTTAAGCTTCTCCTGCACTAGCTTAATCTTATCAGTGGTCTCCTGTACGATGTCAGGCCTAAACAGTCGACTCTCTCCCACTTCCAACCAATTGAGTGGGGATCTGCACTTGCGTCCATACAGTGCTTCGTACGGGGCACACTGAATACTTGTATGGTAGCTGTTGTTGTAGGAGAATTCAACCAAAGGTAGGTGATCATCCCAGCTACCTCCGAATTCTAACACACATGCACGTAGCATATCCTCCAGTGTCTGTATAGTCCTTTCTGTCTGACCGTCAGTTTGTGGATGATAGGCGGTGCTCAAATCCACACTGGTACCCAATGTTGCCTGTAGTGACTGCCAAAATCGCGAGGTGAATCTGCTGTCTCTATCGAAGATGATCGATATCGGGACTCCATGTCGCATAACTATCTCGTCGACATACAATTGCGCGAGTCTATCAATGCTAAAACTTTCTTTTATTGGCAAGAAGTGCGCAGATTTCGTGAGTCGGTCAACGATTACCCAAATCGAATCATGGCCCTTCTTAGTCTTGGGTAACTTAGTCACGAAATCCATAGATATCCGCTCCCATTTCCATTCTGGGATTTCTGGTTGCTGTAAAAGTCCAGACGGTCTCTGGTGTTCTGCCTTGATTCCCGCACAGGTTAGACATTTGCTCACATAGGTGGCGATATCCTTCTTCATTCCAGGCCACCAAAAGTGTTCCTTTAACCCTTTGTATATCTTGTCAGAACCTGGGTGTATCGAGTACCTTGATTGATGGGCTTCATCCATGATCAATTTCCTTAACTGATCGACTTTCGGAACCCAAATTCTATCCTTGAAATAACGCACTCCATCTGATTTCTCCTCAAACTCTATCTCCATCTTGTGAAGTGTCTCCTTCTTCAAATTGTCAACCTTCAGAGCTTCTCGCTGAGCTTCCAATATCTGGCTTTTCAGACTGGTTTGCACTATCATTCCCATTGCTCGCGTTCTGATAGGCTTCACTCGTTCCTTCCTGCTTAGCGCATCAGCTACGACGTTCGCTTTCCCTGGATGATACTTAATCTCGCAGTCGTAATCGCTGAGTAACTCAACCCATCTTCTCTGTCTCATAATCAGCATTTTCTGATCGAGAATGTGCTGGAGACTCTTATGGTCCGTATAGATGGTGCATTTGGTGCCATAGAGATAATGTCTCCAAATCTTAAGGGCAAACACCACTGCTCCAAGCTCTAAGTCGTGAGTGGTGTAGTTCTTCTCGTGGACCTTCAACTGTCTGGATGCATAAGCAATGACCTTCTCGTTCTGCATCAGAACACATCCCAAGCCTTGATGTGAAGCATCGCAATACACCACAAAGTTATCCGTTCCTTCGGGTAACGCCAGAATGGGTGCATTGCACAACTTATGCTTGAGCAACTGGAATGCTTCCTCTTGTTTCTCTCCCCAGATGAACTTCTTGTCCTTTTGCGTTAAGGTTGTCAACGGCTGCGCAATCTTGGAGGAATTTGCAATGAATCGCCGGTAATAACCTGCCAATCCGAGAAATTGTCGAATTTCCGTTGGTGTCTTCGGGGCTTCCCATTTCTTTACGGCCTCGACCTTGGCTGGGTCGACGTGTATTCCTTCTCTGTTCACCACATGTCCTAAAAAGTGCACTTCTCGGATCCAAAATTCGCACTTTGAGAATTTGGCGTAAAGCTTTTCGGCTTTCAGTAGTTCCAGTATCAGCCTCAAATGATGTTCGTGGTCCTCCTCGCTTTGCGAGTAAATTAGAATATCGTCTATAAAGACAATTACGAACTTATCTAAATATGGTCGGCACACTCGGTTCATCAGATCCATGAACACTGCTGGAGCGTTTGTCAAACCAAAAGGCATGACTAAGAACTCATAATGACCATAACGAGTTCTGAACGCTGTCTTTGCGATGTCTTCCTCACGAACTCGCATTTGATGGTATCCGGATCGAAGATCGATCTTGGAGAAGTATGTTGCTCCTTGCAGTTGATCGAACAGATCATCGATGCGTGGAAGAGGGTATCGGTTCTTGATGGTGATCTTGTTCAGCTCCCTATAATCGATGCACATGCAAAAAGATCCATCCTTCTTCTTGACGAACAACACGGGGGCTCCCCAAGGCGAAGAGCTGGGTCGGATGAATCCTTTGTCTAGCAGTTCTTGAAGTTGGTTTGAAAGCTCCTGCATCTCGGACGGTGCTAGTCGATAAGGCGACTTTGCTATGGGGCCTGCTCCAGGAATTAAATCGATGTGGAATTCTACTTGCCGTGATGGAGGTAATCCGGGTAGCTCTTCCGGGAATACCTCAGGAAATTCCCGCACAACTGGAATATCCTGGAGTGACTTCTCTTCTGCTTTCTTATCTACCACGTGTGCCATGAATGCTACACACTCCTTTCGCAAATGGCTACGCATTCTCATAAACGATACTAACTTAATGTCTTTCTTTGGCTTCTCTCCGTACACCTCGAGTACACTTCCATCGGGCAATGCTAGTCTAACTATCTTCTCGGCACAGCATATTGTTGCTTGGTGGTTGGACATCCAATCCATACCAACTATTATGTCAAAACTCCCTATCTTGATCGGGATTAAGTCTATACTAAAGTCCTTTCCTGCTAAGCCTAGAGTGCATTTCTTGACTACTTTGCCGACCTTAACTAACTCCCCGTTAGAATACTCAATTAAGTGCTCCTCTTTTAAGTTCTGAGACTTTTTGTTTATCCTAGGCCTAAATTCCTGTTGGGTTTTTGTGGGTATCGTCGGATCAAACTGACTCGAGGATTATCTCAGATCTATCAAACCTCGCTGGTTTGATATATCTCATAGGTTAATCAAACTGATAAAACCTTCGCGATCAGAAACACGCTGTTTCTGATCTAATCGTGCGGAAGCGATAAAAGCTAAAAACCCATTAAGCCTAATGATCTTTTAATCGTTATAGTTTTAATCCTATTAGTATGGTTTAGATCAATTTACCTAGTTGCTTGAGAATAGATCCACCAATGATCGACCAGCGAACGTCCCTCTAGTAGGACTGTATGAAACCCGAACAAAAAACTGAGATTCGACCGAAAGGGGGGGGGGGGGGGTTCGGCGTCGGTTTTAGAGAGAGAGAGGGAGGAGGAAACTGAGAACTGGTTTTCTTTTATTGAAAAGCTTGTTATTTTTCCTTAACCCATAGGCTTTATTTATATGAAGGAAAAATACAGTTTGTATGGAATCCAGTTTCCTTATAATAATTATCTCAAATCTTTTCCTTTTTTAATTAGCTGGAAAAGAATTTGCATACGATAATTACGATTATATATATTTATCTAATATATATAAACCTTATTAATTAACTATTATATATTTATTTATCTAATAAATATATAATATCCTAATTAATTAATAACCCTCTAACTTTGGTAATTCTGACTGAAATTATCCAACTGATTTATAATATACTATTATAAACCCTAACTCTCCATTTCTGGGTTTCATCTAACTTGTTCGACTTATAGGTCCTCACAGGTGTGACCCTCAAGTGTCTTGTAACATTGGATGCGTAATCACTTGGTTTGTCAACTCTGCACATAATTCCTAACAGACTCCCACTTGTGCAAGTTGGCAATACCACGTTTGATTACACTAACCTAAGGAGGCCCCTAGACAGGCACTTAGGCTGACCAGGTTACAAGAACTCTTATACCCAGATTGGTGATATAAACATTCCGTGAGGAATTGGTATCTATGAAACTACTGTTCATTGATTGGGTATATCTTGGCTTTTCCCTTTGCATCGCGATATTTCATCTGTGAGTATGAGCTTGGAAAGTGTCAACTCTAAATACTCAAGATTCTGTTCTCTTGATTATCTGACTTTCACTGATAGGTAAACGACAAAGAACTAATCAGTTCGTTTGGGCATGGCCATGCACTTCATCAGTATACTTAGTCAGTCAAGATGGGCCCAGAAATATCTCTCTTCTGAGAAGAGGTGCAAATCCCATCTTGCATATCTGCCTTTAACACCACGGCTTCCGCTGAATCTAGTTACACCCTTTATAGCCACCCTGTTACGGCGTAGCGGTTGAGTGCACTAAGAATTCAGTAGTCCTCATGATATCAAATCAGATACCTCAGGTGATAGGGACAACCACTGTGAGATTTACTTATGACTGCTTCCAAGAAGTAATCTCAACCGCGGATCACGTCCGATATTTGCTACTCTATCAAATATCTGTGTAACTTTTAGTCTACAACACTTGTAGCTGTTATTCAGCAACTGATCATAACTACCTAAAAGTTCACAATGACTTTAACGCCTTATCATGCTCCCACAATGATAAGTTGTCACGGACAGATTTTGAATGAAAAATCGGAGACTGATTTCATTCCTAGATATATTAAAACATGCAAAATGTGAAAGTAATAAAGAAATCAATTTTGTATAGTCCACATTACTCGCTGTAATGATAACAAAATCAAATATCTTTTCTTTAATAACTTTCATAACATCTATTTAACGTTTGTTAGATACTGGTCTAAAATAAAGTATCACCCATCTTTAGTTTAAACCCTTTGATTAAAGTTTACCATTTTAATCAAAGTGATAACCAAATAATACAAGTCTGTTAGTACGATTCACTTGTATCTGCTAATTATTGTTTTGCAAACACCTCTTAAAACAATAATTAGTCTTTTATCATATTCCATGAACTTGGAGACCTGGACTAACTTCCAGTTCCTGAATATGTAAGACTGCAACTTTCCTCAGTTGCTGTGTAGATGAATGATTTCTACCTGAAATCTGATTCCATTTGCAATACTGGCAAATCTACTGGAATACTATATTTTAATCCAACACTTTAATTATTGATTTTAAAGTCAGTTACGACCTTTGTTTCATGGGTCTTTGAAACTTTTATCCTTTTGACTAAAAGGGTAAATTATATCGTATGAATTCTTATCCTACCTGGATTATGAATTCCGGGATACATCAATAATTGCATCTTTTATTCTTTTATCTCAGACTAGATAGAGAATAAATTGGGCTCCCACTTGCTTATAAAAACTAGCTATTACTCAAAATTTTACTATTGACTTTGTCAAAACTTTGATTAGTCAATCCTAATTTCAAGTAATGAACCTTGAGAATTTCTCTTTATGAAACTTAACTGGATTTGGTCAAATCCTAATTCCAGATCTTGGAATCTTTCTAGTTTCATAAATACTGTTATTAATACCATCTGAGTTAATATCCTAAATTCTCCTTTTAAAAACATTTGAACAATAAAACTTGATCAAACTTGATTACTTAATACTGAGAATTTCCTTTTATAAAACTTAACTGGATTTGTTAAAATCCTAATTCCAGAACTTGGAATCTTTCTAGTTTTATAAATACTGTTATTAACGCTATCTGAGTTAATATCTTAAATTCTCCTCTTAAATTTTGATCATAAAACAATTATTCATAAATGTTTTAATCTCAAAACACATTCCTGTAGAATCTCGTGTGTTTTGATAGTTTTTATACAAATTACTTCAATTTCATTAAAGTAATTATAACAGGCATCAACTAGGATCATACAGATATAAGAATATCAGGCACAATCAGATATTTCTATGTCAAGACAATAACTTTTGAAAATAAAACCATGAAATTATAAAATATAATTATCCAAAAAATGTTTAAAACATAAACCCCCAAAATTAACTGTTTTAAAACTATAAATTGAAAAATGTCTTGACTTAAATCATCTCGTACTTAAGATCCTTGGCAACTCCTGGGCACTTCACTTCATTTCTGACCTCCTGCAATAATCATTTGCTCTAGGTATCAGTATACTTGTAAGCTAACAAGTAAGAAGTGACAAAATAAAGCAATCATAAATTTTCTGAGGTTTACATACCTGCTTCATGACGCTTAGGGCAGTTTTGCCTCCAATGACCGATCTCATTGCATATAAAGCAGCGGTTTTCGGTCCTAGCTTTGTTTGGCTTAACCTTCTTGCCCTTGCCCTTGCCTTTGCCTTTCTTGGGTGCACTCTGGATGGCCTGGACTGGTCCTTTTCCTTTACTGGTGCTAGCTTGCCCATTTTTCTTTCTCACCCCTCCGTCTTTCACCATCAAGACATCTTTTGTCTTGTTCTTGTTCCCCATGTTCAGTTCAGCTGTCTTAAGCATGGAGTGCAACTCTGCTATAGTTTTCTCCATGTTGTTCATATTGTAATTGACTACGAAGGGCCTGTAGTCTTCTGACAGTGAATTGAGTATGGTGTCTGTTGCTAGCTGCAACGGAACAGGATGACCAAGCCTCTCCAGATGATCTAAGTGCCGTTTCATTTTCATGACATGGTCACTTACTGATGTTCCTCTTATCATCTTGCACTCATTGAATGCTTTGGTGGCATCGTAGCGTTCTGTACGAGCCTGAGTCTGAAACATGTCCCTCAGCTGGCGGATCATGTCGTAAGCATTTGTATTTATGAGCCCTGCTTGCAGATCTGGGCTCATGGTTGCTAGCATCAGACAGGCGACATCAAGGAGATCATCTGAGTGCTTCTTGTGGGCATTTCTGGCAGCAGCCGGAGCGTTTGCCGGAGGTGCCTCCCCAAGTGGCTCTTCAAGCACATACCACTTTCTCTCATGTCTGAGCACAATCATCAGATTGTGCTCCCAGTCGAGAAAGTTAGAGCCGGTCAACTTATCCTTCTCTAGGATAGAGCGGAGGGAAAGATTGTTAGTGCTGGTAACAGTGCTTGCCATCTACACAAAATAAAACTTTTGGTCTTAGCAACTGTAAATAGACTAATTTCCAATAAAATATCAATAAACCCTTAAATGATCAATTTATTGGACTAGGATCCTTATTTCATACGTCCTGATGTGCGTAATGTTCTTGCTCCACCAGACCCATATTTATTTCGGTAGGTAAGGACTTTTACCAATCATGTCTAACTGACATGACTCCTAGATCTTTTCGGGACCTTGGCAACTACCTGTGCATGTTTTAGTCCCTCTTAGTGCTTTTTGGCCCGGTACCACCCGGTGAACATTATAGTACCAAAACAGATCTCACCATTTTGGGGACCTGATCACTATACTCTGGCCGGTACCACCCGGAGATAATTCGCAGAGTTATGTAACCCCTTCAGCTTCAGTTTGAACACAGACGTTGAATGTGTGATCACTTACAACGCCTATGTACTTTACGCCGAAGGTGCCCCTAAATGGGTTGCACTACTAATCTATGATTTTCGGGGTTTTGAAAAACTTTATTTCCAGGATTTTGAAAAACTGATTGTTATAAAGGCTACTTATGTTTTAAACTAACTGTTTTAAACATATACGTAATTTTAAAACCAACTGTTCTAAAATTACCTGCTAATTAAAACTAACTGTTTTAACAGCACACCTAGTTGATTAAAACTAACTGTTTTGTCAACTTGCCTAAAACAATCACCTATAGTTTTTTAAATCAAAAACTATCGTTTTGAAAAGTTTAATGAAAAACTAAAACCTATATACTCTTTTGTGATGCAACCTAGTTCTAAATTAACAATTTTATTTAAAACTACTGGTTCATGCAGATATCACAAAAACAATTAATCAACCATGCAATTAAATAATAATTAATCACATAGTACCTAATTATAGTTTTTGCCAACGTTTCCTAGGGACCAAATAATGACCTATTCTACTAAAAGCTTCAAAACTCGCGTAGCTCCCACTGGCCTTGCCATGTTTTGTTAGTATTCCGGTAGTGATGAAGTAGCTCCCACTGGCCTCGTCATCTCGAAAGAATAAAACAATTCTATCCTAAGGTCATTATTACATAAGGGGTTGTAAATGGCACGCAGGCCTCCCCGCAAATATGTCAAGGGTTTAGGTTGGCAAAACACTATAATAGATATATATATATATATATGTAAAATCAAACTGAAATCCATATATCGAGCTCAAGCAATTACGTAAATATATATGCAATATAATAAAAGCAATTTTATAATTACGAGAAATAAACCTGGATCCGTTAAAATTATCTTGTCTCAAATAACGTAAAACTTGGTTTTATAACTGATTCGAAAAACAAACTGTTTTATGAACTCAAAAGTTTTAGGTTGGAAAAAAATGGTTTTTACTTGGAATTGAGGTTTATAAACAATAAATCCTACTTTACAAAAACCATTCTATCTAAAACAATCCATTCACCCAGAAATTATATCAGACGGGTTTTATTGATCCAATTTTATAATACTGGCTTATTCGAAAAATCAGATAAAATTTTAATTTTCATAAAAGATTACTCAAAACTGGTTTGAATAAATTTTATCAGACAGAAAATAATTTTGGATAAGAAAACTTTAAAACCAAGACAATTTCCTATGGGCCATAACTTGGTCCAAGAACTGGCTTTCGGGCCTGATAACTGAACTAGGCCCAAAAACGGAAAAAAAAATCTAGGTTTGACCCATGATCAAAGATCAACGTCCATTACCACGCTGGTGGCCTGTTCGTCAAACGACTATTGTGTAATCACCATGACGACGGCAGCTAGAATGCCATCGCTGCCACCGTAATTTGTCTCGAGACTGCTGGCCACCACCGGACTGGTGGTCTGGTCGTGGCTATTGAAAAACGCCGCCACCACCACGATGGTGGTTCGGCTTGGTGGTCACGAACACGCCGCCACCTCCTCGCTGGTGGTTTGGCTGGGCGTTTGCCACTGTTTGGCACGGCCGCTCGGCAGCCAACGGTGGTTGGTTCACCACTGCCACTACTGATTGCCACTACTCGCCGTCGCTCTCCACCAATCTGGTGGCGGTTGTTCAAGTGCCGCCGTTCACCACTTGGCGATCGGACAGCCGTCGCCATCGCCTTGGCTCGGCCTTAGGGCAGCCGGCGGTTGGCCTGGTGGTTTAGGGTTAACCGCAAAAGTCGCCACTACTTAGGGGTGCGGTTCGGTGGTCGAGTATGACAGCCTCCAAGCGCCGCCACCGCTATGCGCGGCGCGGTGTTCTCGTTTAGCGATGATTTCGGCCGAAAACTACCACCACTGTGGACACCGCCACCCACCACCGCGTTTGCGGTTTTCGGGTGGTTGCGGTGATTGGCTTCGGCCATAGCCGTCGCCACCACCGTTTGCCTTCATCGTCCACCGGCAACAGCAGCAACGAAACACGTCGCCACCATCACCGGTCACCACAGGCAGCAGCAGCAATCGGCCGCCGCCACCTTGGTTTGGTCCATCAACGAACACCACCGACGCCTCCTACCTTGGTCCAGCCTTCGCTTGGTGATCACCGTGGTTCGGCCATTGATCTGAAACCGCCAGCCACCACCACGCTGGTGGTTTGGCCTCGGTTCTGTTATCGTCTACGGCTGTCAGCTGCAACCACCATGCTGGTGGTGCGGCGGTGGTCGGACAACCGTAGCCACCACCGATTTGGTGGTGGTTTAACCGGGTTTTTCGTTTTATAATGAACAAAATCAAAAATCATATAAACTATAAAATTCATATTTTTAAACTTAAAACGCAAGAAACAAATTTTAACGGATCACACATAAATTGATAAATTGATAGACAGATAAAAACTAAACGATTCATTAACAATGGCTCTGATACCACTGTTGGGTTTTTGTGGGTATCCTCGGATCAAACTGACTCGAGGATTATCTCAGATCTATCAAACCTCGCTGGTTTGATATATCTCATAGGTTAATCAAACTGATAAAACCTTCGCGATCAGAAACACGCTGTTTCTGATCTAATCGTGCGGAAGCGATAAAAGCTAAAAACCCATTAAGCCTAATGATCTTTTAATCGTTATAGTTTTAATCCTATTAGTTTGGTTTAGATCAATTTACCTGGTTGCTTGAGAATAGATCCACCAATGATCGACCAGCGAACGTCCCTCTAGTAGGACTGTATGAAACCCGAACAAAAAACTGAGATTCGACCCAAAGGGGGGGGGGGGTCGGCGTCGGTTTTAGAGAGAGAGAGGGAGGAGGAAACTGAGAACTGGTTTTCTTTTATTGAAAAGCTTGTTATTTTTCCTTAACCCATAGGCTTTATTTATATGAAGGAAAAATACAGTTTGTATGGAATCCAGTTTCCTTATAATAATTATCTCAAATCTTTTCCTTTTTTAATTAGTTGGAAAAGAATTTGCATACGATAATTACGATTATATGTATTTATCTAATATATATAAACCTTATTAATTAACTATTATATATTTATTTATCTAATAAATATATAATATCCTAATTAATTAATAACCCTCTAACTTTGGTAATTCTGACTGAAATTACCCAACTGATTTATAATATACTATTATAAACCCTAACTCTCCATTTCTGGGTTTCATCTAACTTGTTCGACTTATAGGTCCTCACAGGTGTGACCCTCAAGTGTCTTGTAACATTGGATGCGTAATCACTTGGTTTGTCAACTCTGCACATAATTCCTAACAATTCCAACGACACATAGCTTCTATCGGCTCCGGAATCAAAAAGCACAGTAGCAGGATAGTTGTTGAGAAGAAATGTACCTGTGACCACGTCAGGGTTTTGCTTTGCTTCTTCTGCTCCAATCACAAAAGCTCTTCCTCTAGCCAATCCTCCACGATTTCCTTGGTTTGCCGGCTGCACCTGATTCACATAAGGCCTCTGTTGTCGCTTGGGGCACGCGTTTCGATAGTGATCTGGACTTCCGCACTCGAAACAGTTTCGACTTCCTCCAACTCTACAGTCTTGTGCAACATGCCCTGCTCGGTTGCACCTTGAGCAGATAGTGCATCTCCCTATATGCTGTCGGTGGCACTTATCACACGCACGCTGTGGTCCTTTCCCTTTCTCTGGGGCTGGTGTCTGAATTCCAAAATTCCTTGCCATTCTCTGATCCTTGTTAAACTTCTATTCCGGCTTGCTCCTTACCGGCTCTTCTACCTTCCTTTTTCCTTTTACACTACTACTCGAGAATGCTCCCGATCGAACAGCATTGTTGGTGAGACGATTTGCGAGATTGACTGCTTCTTGCAGGGTCTTTGGGTCTGCTGCCGTTACATTTCCCCGGATTACTGGTGATAATCCCCAGACGTATCGATCGACTCGGTTCTGTTCCGGCGTCACCAGGTGAGGTACTAACTTGGCCAGCTCGTGAAAACGGGTAGTGTAAGCGGTGATATCACTTCCTTTCATCTCATGGTGCCATAATTCAGCTTCCAGCTTTTGGATTTCGCTTCTCGGGCAGAACTCCTCTTTGAGCATTTTCCCAGGTAATCTGGCCGATTGCGTTACGGCCACGGACTTGTACTTGGGTGTTCCACCACGTCAGAGCTCGTCCTTGGAGTAGACAGGCGGCATATTCGACCTTGTTCCTTTCAAGGCATTTGCTGATATGAAGGACAGATTCCATGCTTTCGATCCATGCTAGTAAACCGACTGCTCCCTCGGTTCCGTGGAATTCCTTAGGGTTACAGCTCCGGAAGGTTTTGTAGGTACAGTCTCTTTCTCTTGCTCCTTGATTGTTGTTTTGGTTAGCGTTAAACCCAGCTGCCACTTGGCTGACTATGTCGCGCAACGAGGCCATTACTTGTTCCGACACAAGTCTTGCAAGCTCGGGGTCTTGTCTTCTCGGAGGCATTTTTCTAAAACAATACCATTTCCAGTCGTTTTAGTGACTTCTACGCGACCTTAATGTAGTTACGCTCTACTTACTTTTTATAAGTCAAATGCCATGCAATTCTATACCATTACTCTAACGTAGTGCTTTTCATTCATTCCAAACAACCATAATAAACATGCAGTCAAAATATCAATAGCAAACATTCATTGCATAAAATCCGAGTTTCAAAATATCCATCAAAATATCCAGAACATGGTAGCAATACAACCATCCAAAATAAAGCATAAAGTTCAACAATCAGGCATCATGCCTCAAAATAACAGTTCCAATAACAGGTTCATCAAATACGGTCTACTAAAAGATCCCATCTCCTAGAATCTCGCCCTCCAGACAGCCCACCCGAACAGCAGGATCATCAAGGCCACCACCGCATACACCACTGAGTACAAGTGGTGAAGCGAGCCCATGGTGTGGCCAAGAAGAGTCACCACACGAGTGAGCTGCTGGCTATCAGCTCCGGCCACATCGATCAGGGAGTCGATCATATGATCGTGGTGGTCGATCATATGCTCATGGATACCCTGACCTCGGGCGAGGCGGGCGACCTCCTGGCGCTCAGTCGGGCTCATGCCTCTCATGCAAAGGACAGGGGTGCGAGCCATGTGTGGCGGTCGGGGGACCGGTGATGGTCGGGCAACAGGTGGTGGTCGGGCGGCAGGCGGCACCGGAGACGATGGTCAGTAGGGCGGCGGAGATCCAGACGATGAGGACGAGGACGACGAGGATGAGGATCCACCATGGCCCCTTACCCGGGATGGCCCCGCCCCGTCCCCAGCGGGGGTGCGGAGAGTCATCCGGACGGGCAGAGGCACGCTCTTCCGAGCGGTGGTACGGATCCGGAGTCCGGTCCGGACAGCAGGGACAGGTCGATGAGAGTCGGCGTCATCATCGCTGTGAGGGTCACGTTCCCGGTCGATGGGATGGGAACGGGAAGCAACACTCCTACTCCTAGAGGGCTCGTGGGACCCCAGGGATTGGTTCTCGGACGGGTCGGTTTCCTGTGACATGGTAACTGCGATAAAAGATTTAAGTTAATATACAGAATAAAACTTCGAAAATTGTGCATGCCAATGTGAATTCACAGAAATACATTTTTCAGGAAATTCCTAGAAGGTTCCTACTTTTAAATTGTAACGGTATGATTAGTTCATAGGTCTTATCCTACTTATATCATGGCTATGCGTAGGTGATCAGGCTCCGCATTTATATGATATACCAGGACAGCACCTATTCTAATCACACAGAGTTTTTAAATTCTCCTATACATCGAAATCTTTTAATTAAAAGTTTTAACTTCTTTTCGAAAAAGGTTGGTTATAGTACTTGGTTTTTATGAGAAACCGGTGTTCTCTATAACCTATGGCTCTGATACCAAGTCTGTAACACCCCGCTAAAGTGGAAACACGAAGTGCTACAGTCAAGATTTCATAACGATAGGAGATACATAACACCAACCATTCATAAATAAAATTTAAATAGTATTTTACAAAAGTATATCCCAACCAGAAATTAAATGTTTACAATTCGTTCACGAAACAAAATAACTAGCACAAATAGAATGGTGATCACTAAGTTCCATAAAAGCCTTATCAAACCTTCGGATTTCCTTAAAAGCATGTTAAAAGAGACGTCAACTACGAGAGTTGGTGAGTTCACAGGTTTTTATATGCACAAAAATTTTACATGCAGACACATTATAAAATAAATTACTGGATCTTTTAACCAATCACAACCACGTGTATACTTGGACGTTCGCTCACGCCAAAATACACAATTATGCATAAGATATGTAAAACATCGAGCCACTACCAAGCCGTTAACCCCAACGAATACCTCAGAGGTGGTTGCTAACCACATGGGCGGAACGTTCGTGCGAACTACCTCAGCGGTGGAACTCACGTCCACATGGGTAGGGCGTCTTTCAACGAGTACCACAGCGGTGGGATCTTCTTCCCCACATGTGTAGTCGTTACTTCAGAAATAGTGCACCCTTCACTCGTCAGTCCTTCGAGTGGGTATTGGTACCAAATAGCGCTATCCACTAAGTCCATAGGCTCCTAAATGAGTTAATGGTAGTGTATATTCTAAGGGGCAAACTTTACTCGCACATATCGTCACAATGCATACTCACAAAATCATGCTAAAAAGCATACGTGTACACAATTCATATACCTATGCCAAAAAGCATACGTGTACATAATTCATTAACCATGCCAAAAGCATATGTGTACATAATTCATTAACCATGCCAAAAGAGATTTAGTCCATTGTAAATCTGGCAGATTTGGTCCATTGTAAAGGTGTCTTCAATAAACATATTTCCAAAGAGATTTAGGTCTCCAAAATTTTACCTACTGGAATTTGGGATGTTAGCAACATTCCCATAATTTTTCATAATTTTTGGAAGTGTTCTTCATATTTTAAGAATTTTTATAAAATCAGTAGGCATCTTTCATTTTCAGAAAAACATGTCAGGAAAGTTTGCTTCATAAATAATTCATTTCTCCACCAAATCACGAATTTCAAAAGGGATTTTCTAGAGGACACATATACCAAGCTAATGAGACAAGTTTCATATCATTTGGGTGGTTTTTGAGGGATATATGGCCTCTTAAAGTTGTGCATGTGCAATCTGCCACAATGGGACAGCGTACACCACTAACTTAATTTCATTGGTTGAAGCCTCAAAAGTCCACCATATGACATGATTTTGGATTCATTGGAAAGCTAACTCAGAGAACTTGAGTTTTGAATCAAAAATTGTGCATTTTGGATAATTTGTTCAAGAGATATGCATGCATAAAGATGAATAACTTTTCTGACTGAAAGCTGATGAGTTTCAAAAAGTTTTTAGTTGGTTGAATGGGTTTCCATTCGAATTTTTGAGTGATTCAAAAGAGATTTTCTTCCTAACTCATTAAATTTCAATCTATCAAATTTTTGTAAGAAAATACCTCAGTTTACTATACTTTTGCAACGTTTAAACATGCATGCAAAAATCAGACAGATTCTGTCCAGATTCACATCCTCCTTTTCAACCATCAAACACATGAAATCATAAGTTTTCTTGGGGATTTCGTGCTCTTAACCATAAACTCATATTGTTTAACTAATATTTTAATAAAATAACTTTGAATAACAATATAACACATGCATGCATCATCAAATAAATTTTCTATCCAAAACAAGTGTCAAAACACCATAAACTAGTGATTTCACTCATCATCCTTGTGTTTTTATGGGGAAATCATAGATTTTTGCCACATTCAAACGTTTTAACACATTTTCATGGCTAAATCTCTTCCTCAAACATCAAGGATGATGTTCATCCAACAAAGAGGATTAAAACCCCATAAAAAGATGAAGAAAAGGCCCCAAATGGGTTCAAAATCGAAGTTAAACCATTATACATTGTGTCTTACCTTTGAATACACCAAGAACACCTTTAATCTAGCTTCAAAACCTCAAAAAAAAATTCCAGATTATTAGTGATAATAGGGCTGGAATTTAGAGAGAAAAAAGAGAGAATTTTAGAGAGAGAAAAGGTTAGAGAGAGTGAGAGTTTTGAAAAATGAAGTGAAGTGATGGTGATGGTGTGTTGTTTAAGAAAAAGAAAAGGAGAGGGAATAAGGGGGGGGGGTGGCCGGCCCCTTAGTGGGTCCCACCTCTCTCCAATTTTCTTTTATTTATTTATTTTTTTGAATTAATTAAATAAAAACACTGGTTTTTCTAACGCAGTGTCGGTTTTTCGCGTTTTCGGTAGAAACCGATTTTTCGAAGGAAATTTTTGGATCATTTTAGTTATTTTACTTATTTTAAAATAAAATAACTTAATTTTTCTAAAAATTAACTTTAATTTGGCATTATAGGATTTTCGGACGATTTCGGACCGGTACGGGCTTTTCGGGCAATTTTCGGGACTTTTAGGTTTTAGCCTAAATTTTTCACGCCAACTAACCTAGTTTCATTTAGAAACTTAATTAACTAGTTTTTAACCTACGGAAACGCTACTGAGTGGATTAGATGAGTAGCTAACCTGAAGGTCAAAAACTGACAGTTGTCACAGTTAAAAAATAATGCATTGTAAAAATGGAATTAAAATTTCGACATTCATCGTTACAAATGAGAATCTCTTATCTTTAACACAATAAAAATAGTAGTAAATATAGGAACGTATGGTTTTCTTGATATGTTTGATTATTGACAACCTTTTTCATGTGTGCCGCAACACCGTAGCAAATCTTGTTATTTTAGTATGTAGCGACGGATTTAGGACACCTCCTTAAGTTAAGCTATTTATTTATTTAATCATTGTAAGGGTTTTTTGTTCGTAGGAAATATGTACAGTTTTCCACAATATAGCAACAAATAACACATACATAGCCCAATATACGACTAAGAATTCAAAAAATTGGATCCATTGTTGATCTATAGAAAATTAGAAAGAGATTTGTTTACTTTCTAAAAGTACAATTTTAATCAAAATTAGCTACTAACATCCTTGCCTTTATAAGAAAATTAATATGTGGTTGGTGGACCCTTAGCATGATTCAAAAGCGCATCAAATAGTATTTCTAGGTCTTGTTAAACTAATTGTGTAACCAAAACGACAAATACATAAACAAGTAATAGACATCTTAATTAGGAAAGAAAAAGAAAACAATTTAAGTTTAAGGACACAAATATAATCAGAACATACAAAGGGATATTGCAAGAAACCATATATCTACAACATATTAATATAGGATGCTTGTTTACATATCATCATTTTTTGCTTTCGTCAAGTGGGATTTATCTTGTTTTTGTCCGTGAAACTTTTGGCAGTTGATTGAACAGCTTTCGCAACACGCTCAGCCATCATAGTTGACACAGGCTTTTTCTTTGGTGGAATCACAGTTGCCTTCTTGGCTTTCGATGTCTGTCCTCCCGTAAAATTTCCCCAATGCTGCTGCTGGTTATCTGCCATCGATCTCACCTTGTTTTGAAAAAGAAGTTATCCTTTCAAAATATTGTTTTACTTGTCAATGAATTAAATTTTGGTTGTGATACAAGAAATATAGCTTAGAGGTATATATAAGGTTAGGGTATTGCTAGCCTCATTTGCGTGTGTGTGCATGAATTGAAATATCTGGGAAGTGAGCCTTAATCTTCCTAGTTATTTGTTAAGAGTGTGGGTGTGGGGAAGTGTGTGTTATTGAGAGATGCATGAAAACGTTAAGCAAAGGTTGAAATTGGAGATGTGTCATTATGTATGTGGGTTGGTGTTGAGAAATGTAGGTGAAATGTGGTATATAATTACATCTTTATGATATTATTATGATTAATTAGTTTCATTAGTATCTTTTTCGTTATATTCATGTTTATTATACTATTATTTATGAATAGTTTTAACGACACAAATTTCTAAAACTATTTTTAACCAATACTTGGTTAATTATTATATATCTTCGGTGGGTTCCACCGTGACCATGAAAAATAATTAACATGGGACCTTAAATTAACATTCCTTAGCCTTTTTAACTTTATGTAACTATAACAGAAGTAATTCTCCAACGATATGTGATTAAAGTTGACTAAAATAATTTTTATTAACATACTCTTATGTATGTATATATATATATACATATATATATATATAACTATATGAAATAAGAATCAAACACGTTTTGAAACAACAAAAGTGACTAACCCTACGTGTAAAAAAGATCATGTGAAACGGTAACGTAAAAGTTCTCAGGATTATGCGTTCTTCTTCCATTAACGTCCGTATATGTATAATATATAATATGGATATAGTCAACTTCATTAAAAAACGGACCAAAATAAGAGCAAAACATGTAAAAACTCATGGTTTCTTAGCTTAAATCAACGAAAACTTTTTGTAGAGTTGATTAACATGATGCGTATGTTTCGTAAAATTCATTTTTGGTGTTTTTTTTTGGTTAAAATAAACAAGGTTTAATGGTATTAAAAAAAATACGTGAAACAGTTTCATATGAATGAAAGTAGTGTATGAAACCTTTTTCTTTCCATAAAAAACATCGGTATATGACACAATTTCATCAAAAAAATGAATTATATGAAACATTTGCATCATATAAAACAACTCCGCGAGGATTTTTTGTTGATTTAAGCCAAAAAAAACAACGGTTTGTAAGGTTTCACACTTACTCTGGTTTCTAGATGAATTTCCCTCAATATGAATATATGTGTGTGTGTGTGTGAATATATATATATATATATATATATATTTATGTGGGTAGGGGTATAGGGACAGCATCAAGAGAGAGCCCTCGAAAAGGAAATGCACTTGTAAATCTATATTTTTGTGTCCTTTTGTAATTATATATTTATTATTTCAAACTAGTTATACAAACTGGATTAAATTTCTAAGCACTTGCTAAAAATATACGTAGTAAAAATGTCTCTTGCAATAATTGTCTTCAAATTGTTGAAGATGTATAGAAGTTTGGATATATAATACAAACAATGAGAATATAAGTTAATTAGTAGCATGTACTAATATAAGCGCATAAGTAAATATATAGCATATGAGTAAGTAACTATTGAAATGACAGAATAAAGATAATAAATATTTAAAACTCAATATATATGTATTACCAATTTAAATTATTTAGTAAATTACCAAAAAAATTAGGACGGTATAGTAAGTTGTTGTATCTTTTAGGAACTATGGAGATGGTTGTGACATTGAAAAGTTTATAAATAACTTGTATGGTGTGTTGAAAGGGTTTCCAAGGAAACAACGGTGGATTAGAGAAAATGTTTCGGTTTGTAGGAGATTAGAGTACTTCATTTAATCTTTGACTGCACTATTTGTTGAAAAAAAATACAAACATAATGTTTTATTTTCTCTTAATCTTATTTTTTGGATTGAGTTAAAAAATAATGCAATGTGAAAATGGAATTAAAATTTCGACATTCATCGTTACAAATGAGAATCTCTTATCTTTAACACAATAAAAATAGTAGTAAATATAGGAACGTATGGTTTTCTTGATATGTTTGATTATTGACAACCTTTTTCATGTGTGCCGCAACACCGTAGCAAATCTTGTTATTTTAGTATGTAGCGACGGATTTAGGACACCTCCTTAAGTTAAGCTATTTATTTATTTAATCATTGTAAGGGTTTTTTGTTCGTAGGAAATATGTACAGTTTTCCACAATATAGCAACAAATAACACATACATAGCCCAATATACGACTAAGAATTCAAAAAATTGGATCCATTGTTGATCTATAGAAAATTAGAAAGAGATTTGTTTACTTTCTAAAAGTACAATTTTAATCAAAATTAGCTACTAACATCCTTGCCTTTATAAGAAAATTAATATGTGGTTGGTGGACCCTTAGCATGATTCAAAAGCGCATCAAATAGTATTTCTAGGTCTTGTTAAACTAATTGTGTAACCAAAACGACAAATACATAAACAAGTAATAGACATCTTAATTAGGAAAGAAAAAGAAAACAATTTAAGTTTAAGGACACAAATATAATCATAACATACAAAGGGATATTGCAAGAAACCATATATCTACAACATATTAATATAGGATGCTTGTTTACATATCATCATTTTTTGCTTTCGTCAAGTGGGATTTATCTTGTTTTTGTCCGTGAAACTTTTGGCAGTTGATTGAACAGCTTTCGCAACACGCTCAGCCATCATAGTTGACACAGGCTTTTTCTTTGGTGGAATCACAGTTGCCTTCTTGGCTTTCGATGTCTGTCCTCCCGTAAAATTTCCCCAATGCTGCTGCTGGTTATCTGCCATCGATCTCACCTTGTTTTGAAAAAGAAGTTATCCTTTCAAAATATTGTTTTACTTGTCAATGAATTAAATTTTGGTTGTGATACAAGAAATATAGCTTAGAGGTATATATAAGGTTAGGGTATTGCTAGCCTCATTTGCGTGTGTGTGCATGAATTGAAATATCTGGGAAGTGAGCCTTAATCTTCCTAGTTATTTGTTAAGACTGTGGGTGTGGGGAAGTGTGTGTTATTGAGAGATGCATGAAAACGTTAAGCAAAGGTTGAAATTGGAGATGTGTCATTATGTATGTGGGTTGGTGTTGAGAAATGTAGGTGAAATGTGGTATATAATTACATCTTTATGATATTATTATGATTAATTAGTTTCACTAGTATCTTTTTCGTTATATTCATGTTTATTATATTATTATTTATGAATAGTTTTAACGACACAAATTTCTAAAACTATTTTTAACCAATACTTGGTTAATTATTATATATCTTCGGTGGGTTCCACCGTGACCATGAAAAATAATTAACATGGGACCTTAAATTAACATTCCTTAGCCTTTTTAACTTTATGTAACTATAACCGAAGTAATTCTCCAACGATATGTGATTAAAGTTGACTAAAATAATTTTTATTAACATACTCTTATGTATGTATATATATATACATATATATATATATAACTATATGAAATAAGAATCAAACACGTTTTGAAACAACAAAAGTGACTAACCCTACGTGTAAAAAAGATCGTGTGAAACGGTAACGTAAAAGTTCTCAGGATTATGCGTTCTTCTTCCATTAACGTCCGTATATGTATAATATATAATATGGATATAGTCAACTTCATTAAAAAACCGACCAAAATAAGAGCAAAACACGTAAAAACTCATGGTTTCTTAGCTTAAATCAACGAAAACTTTTTGTAGAGTTGATTAACATGATGCGTATGTTTCGTAAAATTCATTTTTGGTGTTTTTTTTTTTGGTTAAAATAACAAGGTTTAATGGTATTAAAAAAAATACGTGAAACAGTTTCATATGAATGAAAGTAGTGTATGAAACCTTTTTCTTTCGATAAAAAACATCGGTATATGACACAATTTCATCAAAAAAATGAATTATATGAAACATTTGCATCATATAAAACAACTCCGCGAGGATTTTTTGTTGATTTAAGCCAAAAAAAACAACGGTTTGTAAGGTTTCACACTTACTTCTGGTTTCTAGATGAATTTCCCTCAATATGAATATATGTGTGTGTGTGTGAATATATATATATATATATATATATATATTTATGTGGGTAGGGGTATAGGGACAGCATCAAGAGAGAGCCCTCGAAAAGGAAATGTACTTGTAAATCTATATTTTTGTGTCCTTTTGTAATTATATATTTATTATTTCAAACTAGTTATACAAACTGGATTAAATTTCTAAGCACTTGCTAAAAATATACGTAGTAAAAATGTCTCTTGCAATAATTGTCTTCAAATTGTTGAAGATGTATAGAAGTTTGGATATATAATACAAACAATGAGAATATAAGTTAATTAGTAGCATGTACTAATATAAGCGCATAAGTAAATATATAGCATATGAGTAAGTAACTATTGAAATGACAGAATAAAGATAATAAATATTTAAAACTCAATATATATGTATTACCGATTTAAATTATTTAGTAAATTACCAAAAAAATTAGGACGGTATGGTAAGTTGTTGTATCTTTTAGGAACTATGGAGATGGTTGTGACATTGAAAAGTTTATAAATAACTTGTATGGTGTGTTGAAAGGGTTTCCAAGGAAACAACGGTGGATTAGAGAAAATGTTTCGGTTTGTTGGAGATTAGAGTACTTCATTTAATCTTTGACTGCACTATTTGTTGAAAAAAAATACAAACATAATGTTTTATTTTCTCTTAATCTTATTTTTTGGATTGAGTTAAAAAATAATGCATTGTGAAAATGGAATTAAAATTTCGACATTCATCGTTACAAATGAGAATCTCTTATCTTTAACACAATAAAAATAGTAGTAAATATAGGAACGTATGGTTTTCTTGATATGTTTGATTATTGACAACCTTTTTCATGTGTGCCGCAACACCGTAGCAAATCTTGTTATTTTAGTATGTAGCGACGGATTTAGGACACCTCCTTAAGTTAAGCTATTTATTTATTTAATCATTGTAAGGGTTTTTTGTTCGTAGGAAATATGTACAGTTTTCCACAATATAGCAACAAATAACACATACATAGCCCAATATACGACTAAGAATTCAAAAAATTGGATCCATTGTTGATCTATAGAAAATTAGAAAGAGATTTGTTTACTTTCTAAAAGTACAATTTTAATCAAAATTAGCTACTAACATCCTTGCCTTTATAAGAAAATTAATATGTGGTTGGTGGACCCTTAGCATGATTCAAAAGCGCATCAAATAGTATTTCTAGGTCTTGTTAAACTAATTGTGTAACCAAAACGACAAATACATAAACAAGTAATAGACATCTTAATTAGGAAAGAAAAAGAAAACAATTTAAGTTTAAGGACACAAATATAATCATAACATACAAAGGGATATTGCAAGAAACCATATATCTACAACATATTAATATAGGATGCTTGTTTACATATCATCATTTTTTGCTTTCGTCAAGTGGGATTTATCTTGTTTTTGTCCGTGAAACTTTTGGCAGTTGATTGAACAGCTTTCGCAACACGCTCAGCCATCATAGTTGACACAGGCTTTTTCTTTGGTGGAATCACAGTTGCCTTCTTGGCTTTCGATGTCTGTCCTCCCGTAAAATTTCCCCAATGCTGCTGCTGGTTATCTGCCATCGATCTCACCTTGTTTTGAAAAAGAAGTTATCCTTTCAAAATATTGTTTTACTTGTCAATGAATTAAATTTTGGTTGTGATACAAGAAATATAGCTTAGAGGTATATATAAGGTTAGGGTATTGCTAGCCTCATTTGCGTGTGTGTGCATGAATTGAAATATCTGGGAAGTGAGCCTTAATCTTCCTAGTTATTTGTTAAGAGTGTGGGTGTGGGGAAGTGTGTGTTATTGAGAGATGCATGAAAACGTTAAGCAAAGGTTGAAATTGGAGATGTGTCATTATGTATGTGGGTTGGTGTTGAGAAATGTAGGTGAAATGTGGTATATAATTACATCTTTATGATATTATTATGATTAATTAGTTTCACTAGTATCTTTTTCGTTATATTCATGTTTATTATATTATTATTTATGAATAGTTTTAACGACACAAATTTCTAAAACTATTTTTAACCAATACTTGGTTAATTATTATATATCTTCGGTGGGTTCCACCGTGACCATGAAAAATAATTAACATGGGACCTTAAATTAACATTCCTTAGCCTTTTTAACTTTATGTAACTATAACCGAAGTAATTCTCCAACGATATGTGATTAAAGTTGACTAAAATAATTTTTATTAACATACTCTTATGTATGTATATATATATACATATATATATAACTATATGAAATAAGAATCAAACACGTTTTGAAACAACAAAAGTGACTAACCCTACGTGTAAAAAAGATCATGTGAAACGGTAACGTAAAAGTTCTCAGGATTATGCGTTCTTCTTCCATTAACGTCCGTATATGTATAATATATAATATGGATATAGTCAACTTCATTAAAAAACCGACCAAAATAAGAGCAAAACACGTAAAAACTCATGGTTTCTTAGCTTAAATCAACGAAAACTTTTTGTAGAGTTGATTAACATGATGCGTATGTTTCGTAAAATTCATTTTTGGTGTTTTTTTTTGGTTAAAATAACAAGGTTTAATGGTATTAAAAAAAATACGTGAAACAGTTTCATATGAATGAAAGTAGTGTATGAAACCTTTTTCTTTCCATAAAAAACATCGGTATATGACACAATTTCATCCAAAAAATGAATTATATGAAACATTTGCATCATATAAAACAACTCCGCGAGGTTTTTTTGTTGATTTAAGCCAAAAAAAAACAACGGTTTGTAAGGTTTCACACTTACTCTGGTTTCTAGATGAATTTCCCTCAATATGAATATATGTGTGTGTGTGTGAATATATATATATATATATATATATTTATGTGGGTAGGGGTATAAGGACAGCATCAAGAGAGAGCCCGCGAAAAGGAAATGTACTTGTAAATCTATATTTTTGTGTCCTTTTGTAATTATATATTTATTATTTCAAACTAGTTATACAAACTGGATTAAATTTCTAAGCACTTGCTAAAAATATACGTAGTAAAAATGTCTCTTGCAATAATTGTCTTCAAATTGTTGAAGATGTATAGAAGTTTGGATATATAATACAAACAATGAGAATATAAGTTAATTAGTAGCATGTACTAATATAAGCGCATAAGTAAATATATAGCATATGAGTAAGTAACTATTGAAATGACAGAATAAAGATAATAAATATTTAAAACTCAATATATATGTATTACCGATTTAAATTATTTAGTAAATTACCAAAAAAATTAGGACGGTATGGTAAGTTGTTGTATCTTTTAGGAACTATGGAGATGGTTGTGACATTGAAAAGTTTATAAATAACTTGTATGGTGTGTTGAAAGGGTTTCCAAGGAAACAACGGTGGATTAGAGAAAATGTTTCGGTTTGTAGGAGATTAGAGTACTTCATTTAATCTTTGACTGCACTATTTGTTGAAAAAAAATACAAACATAATGTTTTATTTTCTCTTAATCTTATTTTTTGGATTGAGTTAAAAAATAATGCATTGTGAAAATGGAATTAAAATTTCGACATTCATCGTTACAAATGAGAATCTCTTATCTTTAACACAATAAAAATAGTAGTAAATATAGGAACGTATGGTTTTCTTGATATGTTTGATTATTGACAACCTTTTTCATGTGTGCCGCAACACCGTAGCAAATCTTGTTATTTTAGTATGTAGCGACGGATTTAGGACACCTCCTTAAGTTAAGCTATTTATTTATTTAATCATTGTAAAGGTTTTTTGTTCGTAGGAAATATGTACAGTTTTCCACAATATAGCAACAAATAACACATACATAGCCCAATATACGACTAAGAATTCAAAAAATTGGATCCATTGTTGATCTATAGAAAATTAGAAAGAGATTTGTTTACTTTCTAAAAGTACAATTTTAATCAAAATTAGCTACTAACATCCTTGCCTTTATAAGAAAATTAATATGTGGTTGGTGGACCCTTAGCATGATTCAAAAGCGCATCAAATAGTATTTCTAGGTCTTGTTAAACTAATTGTGTAACCAAAACGACAAATACATAAACAAGTAATAGACATCTTAATTAGGAAAGAAAAAGAAAACAATTTAAGTTTAAGGACACAAATATAATCATAACATACAAAGGGATATTGCAAGAAACCATATATCTACAACATATTAATATAGGATGCTTGTTTACATATCATCATTTTTTGCTTTCGTCAAGTGGGATTTATCTTGTTTTTGTCCGTGAAACTTTTGGCAGTTGATTGAACAGCTTTCGCAACACGCTCAGCCATCATAGTTGACACAGGCTTTTTCTTTGGTGGAATCACAGTTGCCTTCTTGGCTTTCGATGTCTGTCCTCCCGTAAAATTTCCCCAATGCTGCTGCTGGTTATCTGCCATCGATCTCACCTTGTTTTGAAAAAGAAGTTATCCTTTCAAAATATTGTTTTACTTGTCAATGAATTAAATTTTGGTTGTGATACAAGAAATATAGCTTAGAGGTATATATAAGGTTAGGGTATTGCTAGCCTCATTTGCGTGTGTGTGCATGAATTGAAATATCTGGGAAGTGAGCCTTAATCTTCCTAGTTATTTGTTAAGAGTGTGGGTGTGGGGAAGTGTGTGTTATTGAGAGATGCATGAAAACGTTAAGCAAAGGTTGAAATTGGAGATGTGTCATTATGTATGTGGGTTGGTGTTGAGAAATGTAGGTGAAATGTGGTATATAATTACATCTTTATGATATTATTATGATTAATTAGTTTCACTAGTATCTTTTTCGTTATATTCATGTTTATTATATTATTATTTATGAATAGTTTTAACGACACAAATTTCTAAAACTATTTTTAACCAATACTTGGTTAATTATTATATATCTTCGGTGGGTTCCACCGTGACCATGAAAAATAATTAACATGGGACCTTAAATTAACATTCCTTAGCCTTTTTAACTTTATGTAACTATAACCGAAGTAATTCTCCAACGATATGTGATTAAAGTTGACTAAAATAATTTTTATTAACATACTCTTATGTATGTATATATATATACATATATATATAACTATATGAAATAAGAATCAAACACGTTTTGAAACAACAAAAGTGACTAACCCTACGTGTAAAAAAGATCATGTGAAACGGTAACGTAAAAGTTCTCAGGATTATGCGTTCTTCTTCCATTAACGTCCGTATATGTATAATATATAATATGGATATAGTCAACTTCATTAAAAAACCGACCAAAATAAGAGCAAAACACGTAAAAACTCATGGTTTCTTAGCTTAAATCAACGAAAACTTTTTGTAGAGTTGATTAACATGATGCGTATGTTTCGTAAAATTCATTTTTGGTGTTTTTTTTTGGTTAAAATAACAAGGTTTAATGGTATTAAAAAAAATACGTGAAACAGTTTCATATGAATGAAAGTAGTGTATGAAACCTTTTTCTTTCCATAAAAAACATCGGTATATGACACAATTTCATCCAAAAAATGAATTATATGAAACATTTGCATCATATAAAACAACTCCGCGAGGTTTTTTTGTTGATTTAAGCCAAAAAAAAAACGGTTTGTAAGGTTTCACACTTACTCTGGTTTCTAGATGAATTTCCCTCAATATGAATATATGTGTGTGTGTGTGAATATATATATATATATATTTATGTGGGTAGGGGTATAAGGACAGCATCAAGAGAGAGCCCGCGAAAAGGAAATGTACTTGTAAATCTATATTTTTGTGTCCTTTTGTAATTATATATTTATTATTTCAAACTAGTTATACAAACTGGATTAAATTTCTAAGCACTTGCTAAAAATATACGTAGTAAAAATGTCTCTTGCAATAATTGTCTTCAAATTGTTGAAGATGTATAGAAGTTTGGATATATAATACAAACAATGAGAATATAAGTTAATTAGTAGCATGTACTAATATAAGCGCATAAGTAAATATATAGCATATGAGTAAGTAACTATTGAAATGACAGAATAAAGATAATAAATATTTAAAACTCAATATATATGTATTACCGATTTAAATTATTTAGTAAATTACCAAAAAAATTAGGACGGTATGGTAAGTTGTTGTATCTTTTAGGAACTATGGAGATGGTTGTGACATTGAAAAGTTTATAAATAACTTGTATGGTGTGTTGAAAGGGTTTCCAAGGAAACAACGGTGGATTAGAGAAAATGTTTCGGTTTGTAGGAGATTAGAGTACTTCATTTAATCTTTGACTGCACTATTTGTTGAAAAAAAATACAAACATAATGTTTTATTTTCTCTTAATCTTATTTTTTGGATTGAGTTAAAAAATAATGCATTGTGAAAATGGAATTAAAATTTCGACATTCATCGTTACAAATGAGAATCTCTTATCTTTAACACAATAAAAATAGTAGTAAATATAGGAACGTATGGTTTTCTTGATATGTTTGATTATTGACAACCTTTTTCATGTGTGCCGCAACACCGTAGCAAATCTTGTTATTTTAGTATGTAGCGACGGATTTAGGACACCTCCTTAAGTTAAGCTATTTATTTATTTAATCATTGTAAGGGTTTTTTGTTCGTAGGAAATATGTACAGTTTTCCACAATATAGCAACAAATAACACATACATAGCCCAATATACGACTAAGAATTCAAAAAATTGGATCCATTGTTGATCTATAGAAAATTAGAAAGAGATTTGTTTACTTTCTAAAAGTACAATTTTAATCAAAATTAGCTACTAACATCCTTGCCTTTATAAGAAAATTAATATGTGGTTGGTGGACCCTTAGCATGATTCAAAAGCGCATCAAATAGTATTTCTAGGTCTTGTTAAACTAATTGTGTAACCAAAACGACAAATACATAAACAAGTAATAGACATCTTAATTAGGAAAGAAAAAGAAAACAATTTAAGTTTAAGGACACAAATATAATCATAACATACAAAGGGATATTGCAAGAAACCATATATCTACAACATATTAATATAGGATGCTTGTTTACATATCATCATTTTTTGCTTTCGTCAAGTGGGATTTATCTTGTTTTTGTCCGTGAAACTTTTGGCAGTTGATTGAACAGCTTTCGCAACACGCTCAGCCATCATAGTTGACACAGGCTTTTTCTTTGGTGGAATCACAGTTGCCTTCTTGGCTTTCGATGTCTGTCCTCCCGTAAAATTTCCCCAATGCTGCTGCTGGTTATCTGCCATCGATCTCACCTTGTTTTGAAAAGAAGTTATCCTTTCAAAATATTGTTTTACTTGTCAATGAATTAAATTTTGGTTGTGATACAAGAAATATAGCTTAGAGGTATATATAAGGTTAGGGTATTGCTAGCCTCATTTGCGTGTGTGTGCATGAATTGAAATATCTGGGAAGTGAGCCTTAATCTTCCTAGTTATTTGTTAAGAGTGTGGGTGTGGGGAAGTGTGTGTTATTGAGAGATGCATGAAAACGTTAAGCAAAGGTTGAAATTGGAGATGTGTCATTATGTATGTGGGTTGGTGTTGAGAAATGTAGGTGAAATGTGGTATATAATTACATCTTTATGATATTATTATGATTAATTAGTTTCACTAGTATCTTTTTCGTTATATTCATGTTTATTATATTATTATTTATGAATAGTTTTAACGACACAAATTTCTAAAACTATTTTTAACCAATACTTGGTTAATTATTATATATCTTCGGTGGGTTCCACCGTGACCATGAAAAATAATTAACATGGGACCTTAAATTAACATTCCTTAGCCTTTTTAACTTTATGTAACTATAACCGAAGTAATTCTCCAACGATATGTGATTAAAGTTGACTAAAATAATTTTTATTAACATACTCTTATGTATGTATATATATATTACATATATATATAACTATATGAAATAAGAATCAAACACGTTTTGAAACAACAAAAGTGACTAACCCTACGTGTAAAAAAGATCATGTGAAACGGTAACGTAAAAGTTCTCAGGATTATGCGTTCTTCTTCCATTAACGTCCGTATATGTATAATATATAATATGGATATAGTCAACTTCATTAAAAAACCGACCAAAATAAGAGCAAAACACGTAAAAACTCATGGTTTCTTAGCTTAAATCAACGAAAACTTTTTGTAGAGTTGATTAACATGATGCGTATGTTTCGTAAAATTCATTTTTGGTGTTTTTTTTTGGTTAAAATAACAAGGTTTAATGGTATTAAAAAAAATACGTGAAACAGTTTCATATGAATGAAAGTAGTGTATGAAACCTTTTTCTTTCCATAAAAAACATCGGTATATGACACAATTTCATCCAAAAAATGAATTATATGAAACATTTGCATCATATAAAACAACTCCGCGAGGTTTTTTTGTTGATTTAAGCCAAAAAAAAACAACGGTTTGTAAGGTTTCACACTTACTCTGGTTTCTAGATGAATTTCCCTCAATATGAATATATGTGTGTGTGTGTGAATATATATATTATATATATATTTATGTGGGTAGGGGTATAAGGACAGCATCAAGAGAGAGCCCGCGAAAAGGAAATGTACTTGTAAATCTATATTTTTGTGTCCTTTTGTAATTATATATTTATTATTTCAAACTAGTTATACAAACTGGATTAAATTTCTAAGCACTTGCTAAAAATATAACGTAGTAAAAATGTCTCTTGCAATAATTGTCTTCAAATTGTTGAAGATGTATAGAAGTTTGGATATATAATACAAACAATGAGAATATAAGTTAATTAGTAGCATGTACTAATATAAGCGCATAAGTAAATATATAGCATATGAGTAAGTAACTATTGAAATGACAGAATAAAGATAATAAATATTTAAAACTCAATATATATGTACTACCGATTTAAATTATTTAGTAAATTACCAAAAAAATTAGGACGGTATGGTAAGTTGTTGTATCTTTTAGGAACTATGGAGATGGTTGTGACATTGAAAAGTTTATAAATAACTTGTATGGTGTGTTGAAAGGGTTTCCAAGGAAACAACGGTGGATTAGAGAAAATGTTTCGGTTTGTAGGAGATTAGAGTACTTCATTTAATCTTTGACTGCACTATTTGTTGAAAAAAAATACAAACATAATGTTTTATTTTCTCTTAATCTTATTTTTTGGATTGAGTTAAAAAATAATGCATTGTGAAAATGGAATTAAAATTTCGACATTCATCGTTACAAATGAGAATCTCTTATCTTTAACACAATAAAAATAGTAGTAAATATAGGAACGTATGGTTTTCTTGATATGTTTGATTATTGACAACCTTTTTCATGTGTGCCGCAACACCGTAGCAAATCTTGTTATTTTAGTATGTAGCGACGGATTTAGGACACCTCCTTAAGTTAAGCTATTTATTTATTTAATCATTGTAAGGGTTTTTTGTTCGTAGGAAATATGTACAGTTTTCCACAATATAGCAACAAATAACACATACATAGCCCAATATACGACTAAGAATTCAAAAAATTGGATCCATTGTTGATCTATAGAAAATTAGAAAGAGATTTGTTTACTTTCTAAAAGTACAATTTTAATCAAAATTAGCTACTAACATCCTTGCCTTTATAAGAAAATTAATATGTGGTTGGTGGACCCTTAGCATGATTCAAAAGCGCATCAAATAGTATTTCTAGGTCTTGTTAAACTAATTGTGTAACCAAAACGACAAATACATAAACAAGTAATAGACATCTTAATTAGGAAAGAAAAAGAAAACAATTTAAGTTTAAGGACACAAATATAATCATAACATACAAAGGGATATTGCAAGAAACCATATATCTACAACATATTAATATAGGATGCTTGTTTACATATCATCATTTTTTGCTTTCGTCAAGTGGGATTTATCTTGTTTTTGTCCGTGAAACTTTTGGCAGTTGATTGAACAGCTTTCGCAACACGCTCAGCCATCATAGTTGACACAGGCTTTTTCTTTGGTGGAATCACAGTTGCCTTCTTGGCTTTCGATGTCTGTCCTCCCGTAAAATTTCCCCAATGCTGCTGCTGGTTATCTGCCATCGATCTCACCTTGTTTTGAAAAGAAGTTATCCTTTCAAAATATTGTTTTACTTGTCAATGAATTAAATTTTGGTTGTGATACAAGAAATATAGCTTAGAGGTATATATAAGGTTAGGGTATTGCTAGCCTCATTTGCGTGTGTGTGCATGAATTGAAATATCTGGGAAGTGAGCCTTAATCTTCCTAGTTATTTGTTAAGAGTGTGGGTGTGGGGAAGTGTGTGTTATTGAGAGATGCATGAAAACGTTAAGCAAAGGTTGAAATTGGAGATGTGTCATTATGTATGTGGGTTGGTGTTGAGAAATGTAGGTGAAATGTGGTATATAATTACATCTTTATGATATTATTATGATTAATTAGTTTCACTAGTATCTTTTTCGTTATATTCATGTTTATTATATTATTATTTATGAATAGTTTTAACGACACAAATTTCTAAAACTATTTTTAACCAATACTTGGTTAATTATTATATATCTTCGGTGGGTTCCACCGTGACCATGAAAAATAATTAACATGGGACCTTAAATTAACATTCCTTAGCCTTTTTAACTTTATGTAACTATAACCGAAGTAATTCTCCAACGATATGTGATTAAAGTTGACTAAAATATTTTTTATTAACATACTCTTATGTATGTATATATATATACATATATATATAACTATATGAAATAAGAATCAAACACGTTTTGAAACAACAAAAGTGACTAACCCTACGTGTAAAAAAGATCATGTGAAACGGTAACGTAACAGTTCTCAGGATTATGCGTTCTTCTTCCATTAACGTCCGTATATGTATAATATATAATATGGATATAGTCAACTTCATTAGAGAAAACAATTAAATTAGACAAAAAAAATACACAAATAATTAAATTAGACAATCTCTTCCGCCGGTGACAAAAAATAGACACCGGACCGCTACCGCCGGCCGCTAACAGCCCATTTTGGCCCGCTCTCCGGCGAGAACCAAGCATTCCGGCGAAACAACATTCGGTCCGCTTCCAATCCATCCGCCATCCGCGGCCCGCCTGTGATTGGTCCACGACACCGCCACCTCAGCGCCTCGTCACCGCCACCTCAGCCGCACCCGCCACGTGGTCCGCTACCCACCTGGCCGTGAATAGCGGACCAAGCCCACGTGGCGGCATTCCATTCATCCACGTGGATTGATTTGGTGAAAACCCTAACCCTAATTCAGCCCTAGACACATGTGATTGTGTACGATTTTTATCTTTAACCCTAAAGCAGCTGAAAATTCACGTGATTGTGTACAATTTTTGACAGTTTTTCACAAGAAAGTTATAAGAAGTACAATTTTTACTGTTTGTGTCTGTAAACTTTGTTTCAAAAATTTGTTTAAATTGGATAGTTGTTCAACGAAGGAGATGCATAATTCTAAAACACAAAGTTTCCTTTGTTTCCTTTGTTTCCTTTGTTTCTGAAAATTCCTAAAACACAAAGTTTCCTCCGTCTTGTTAAATTCCTCCTTCACAAAGTTTTCTTTGTTTCTGAAAATGAGTTCCGGTGACGATAAAGCAAGGTTATACCTTTGTTCCAGTGGGAAATGGACTGAAGGCGCCGACGGATGGGATTACGTTGAAGCAACCGTGAGAAAAGGTGTTAGAATGAAATTAAACAGTACATTTAAACATGTGCTTAATTATTGTAGCTGGAAATGCGAAATCGACCGATCAAGTGGCCAACTGCATTTATACTACAAGTACGAGGGCCAAATGTATGAGTTAACCGACGATGAAGATGTTAGCGTATTTTTGCAATTTGCAAAAGGGTCAGAGGATCCTCCTGTACTTTACGTTGATGTATACGTTTCTGGCGAGGGTGATGGCGCAGGTACTTCAAACACTATAAACGAAGAACCAATGTATTTGGATACTGAGTCCCAAATCCAACAGTCACACGAAACCTCATATCGTGCAGACTTTGGATATGGTCTTAGTGACAGTTATCCAGAAGTTGTCCTAGAGACGCAGCAAGATCAACAACAAGAAGTGCAAGAAGAGGAAGAGGAAGACGAAGACGAAGACGAAGACGAGCGTAGAAAGTTCTTCGGATGTGCAGAAGATGAATCCCATGTTTTGAACACGGGTTTGTCAGACGAAGAAGATGAAGAAAACGAAGAAGGTATGGAACCCTCCAGGTTACGACCAGGGTTAGATGATTATTTTGGAATACCTCCTCTCATTCCAACCCCAGATTTCTCGACGGAAGACAATGAAGGCGTACCTTATAGACGTAGTCAAAGGCTAAGTATTGGTAAAGTTTTTGATACGAAAGAGAAATTGATTTTGGAGGTCGGAATGAAGTAAATAGAAGAACAATTTGAGTATAAGACGAAAAAGTCTTGCACCAGAAGGTACGAGATTGCATGTGCCCGCGATCATTGTAAGTGGAGCATGAAAGCGAAAGCCGCTGGAGGTGGTGGTATGTTTATGGTAACAGATTTGGTTGATGTACACAAGTGTTCAAGGACCCAGTTGAACCCTAACCACCGTCAAGCCAACCAAAGGTTGCTGGGTAACTTTTTTAAAACTAAATTTAGAAATTCCCGCAGAGTACTAATGCCAAAAGACATGGCCGAAGATTTTCGAGAACAGTATGGAGTTACGATCCCGTACGCCACCGCATGGCGTGCGAGGTGGAAGGCCATAACATTAATCAGAGGCAGCCATGCAGAGTCATTCACTCGGCTCCCCATGTATTTGTATAACCTGGAGCGTGCAAATCCAGGTACGATAACATCAATAAGGACAGACTCTAGCGGGCGTTTTGCGGAGTGTTTCGTAGCCCTTGGTGTAGCGGTACGTTAAAATTCTATAAATTAAACATTTTATTATTTTCGTTAGCTCATACAGTATCTAAACACACACATTTTCTTGCAGATCCATACATTCTTGCAAAACCTGCGACCTGTCCTTATAATAGATGCTGCGCACTTGAAGGGGGAATACTTGGGTACGATGTTTTTGGTTGTGGCCATGGATGGAAACAACAACATTGTGCCCGTTGCACTTGGAGTCGGTAGGTCTGAGACAGCGGACGAGTGGATATGGTTCCTGAACAAGTTAAAAACATGTATCGGCGAGCCAAGAGAGTTGGTGTTTATGTCGGATAGAGCTGCTTCTATAAACGCAGCCATTACCGCCATTTTTCCAAATGCACATCATGCCCTGTGTTGTCGACATTTGGTCATGAACGTTAGATCAAGAGCGCCAAGGATAAAACAATTCAAGACCCCATACTGGAAGGCCTGCAAGGCTTACACCACGCGAGTGTTTAACCGAATGATGAATATTCTTCAAGTTGTCGTACCCGAAGGTGCTCAATTGATGCAAGAGGTTGGGGTGGAGAGGTGGTCAAGGGCTCACTTTCCTGCACAACGTTTTAACATTATGACATCGAACAGTGCAGAGTCCATCAACGCATTGTCAAGAAATGCTCGTAAACTACCTATTGTCGGACTCATGGAGTACTTTAGAGAATTCCAACAAGAGTGGTACTTTATTCGTCGACGTGAAGGAGGTTTAGAAAATATCAATATCTTAGTTTTACGTATGATTATTTTATAATTCGAATAGACGATTTTCTAAAACTGTATATTATATATTTTGCAGAAGAGTTAAACCACCAGCTAACAGAATGGGCCCAAAAGAAGATCCATAAAAGGATTGTAAAGTCTGCGACATGGACTGCTCATGGAATTGGCTACGACAAATGGGAGGTCCGCGATTACGGGTATAACGCTGAAGTTGATATGCGTCACCGTAATTGCACATGTCTCAAATGGCAGGTGTATGGGTTGTCGTGCGGTCATGCCATAACAGTTGCAAAAAGATTGGGTAAAAATGATGTATTTTATTTGATTACTCAGCCTTATTACATGACCGAATTGTACAAGGCAACATACCATGGTGTAATTAAGCCAGTCGGACCTGCAGAAACATGGCACTATCCACAAAACCCTCTACCCACCGTACTTCCACTACTGATAATAAAGAGACCAGTTGGAAGACCGAAAGGCAACAAACGTCGTCCATCTCGTGGTGAAAGTCGTTCACAGCAGAAGTGTCCTAGGTGTGAAGAATACGGACATATAAGCTCACAGTGTCCGTGGATTCCAAATTCCGCTAGAGGAAGCAGTCAACTAGAGCCAATAGGAACTGTCGATCTTAATTAGCCGTTTAATATGTAACCCATGTCAATGTCTTTAGTTTTTGCTTGCATTAATAAAACGCATCTTATTTTAGCATGTAACATTTTAGTAACAAAGAGGAGAACAAACACACAATACTGTATTGCATTAATAATTAACTGATACATATATAGTTGACACATTAATCAGTAGACATAAAACGACATAAAACTTAATTGATTTCACTGAAAGCATGATAACATAGTTGAGACACAAAAGTTAAAGAAACAACAACAACAACAACAATAACAAATAACAGTGGGATACCAAAGTACAACAGATCTAACATAGTTTAGATCCCCTAGTTATCATTCGGATAGAGTTGTTTTATCGAAGCAATCCAGTCTTCATTAGCTTTGATATGTTGTTGCATATTTGGATACCATGGTACATACTCCTCCTTCACACGTTTTTCTTGTGCTCGAATCTCCTTTTGAAGTTCTTTAAGGAACTTCTTCTTGTTTTCGATCTCCTCTTCAATTATATCTTGTTCCCCACGCTTACGCACCCATTCTTCTTGTATCGCCGCTATCTCCCCTTCCTTTTTTTCTATTTCCCTACGTAGTGTTCCAGGCATTATTTGAGTACAAGGAGGGTTTTCAAATTGAGAGGAACGAGGGTTTCCAGACATTCTTTGAGAAGGAGGGTTTTCAAATTGAGAGGAACGAGGGTTTCCAGACATTCTTTGAGAACGAGGGTTTGCTGATGAGGAAGGTAATTTATCAGCCATTGTTGTAGTAAGAGCTAGATAAGAACTGTATGAGAGGTGTGAGTATTTGGTTCATGGGATAGACCCTTTTTATAGCCATGTTTTCTCTTTTTTTTATTAATTTTTTTGGATGAATCAATTGAGTTTTCAGACGAATCTTACTGTTTTAGCTTTTCAGACGAATCTTACTGTATTATGCAGAAGCGTCAGTCATCTTTTACTTTTCAGCGTTTTACAGTGTTTCAGCCTTATTTTATGACCCAAACATGAATTATTGGTACACCCTTCAGCCTTATGCAGAAGCATCAATAGTGTACTACTTACAAAATAAAAGCAATAGTGTACTACTTCACTATTCAGTCACATGGGTCATTCGTCTGAAAAAGCTTTAGTGAATCATGTCATTGATAAACTCATTAAGACGTTGGTACAACTCTTCACGTGGTCCTACAAGGGTAAATAACAATTACAATTAGTGAATCAGCCTTTTACAGACGTTTTAGCATTCTTTTAAGACCCAATACTGAATTATTGCTACACTGGTTATAAATAGGTGAACAAACAGTAACTCTCGTACATTTTCACGTGAAATTTAAAGCATAAAAAGACGATAATTCAGTATAGCTTTAATCAAACATCATTTGCTTTTCAGATAGTTCAGTATAGCTTTAATCAGTGATTGAATACTTAATAAAGACCCGTGAACACATATATATATGATACCAAATGCTTTTCAAATGCTTTAATTATGTTATTTTCCCGTTGTCTTAGTTTGCAGATGTAATAACCGTGAATTCAAATTTACAAGTTTAATGGAAAGTACGTGGTTAATTTCTTAAATTGAGAAGAATTTGTGAAAAGAGGGTTGATTTGGTAAATTTTTCAAAGTTTTATTGAGTTGGGATTTTTCCACTTTGAGAATGGGCTTGGCCCAAGCCCATGCTATATATATAGCCTTAAACCATAAATTTTTATCCATTTTGGAAATCATCCTTAGAGTGTAAAGTGTGTGTTTTGGGAGTGTGATGGGATTCATGTTTTCCACATTGGGATTCATGTTTTCCACATTCATGTTTTCCACATTCATGTTTTCCACATTGGGATTCATGTTTTCCACATTCATGTTTTCCACATTCATGTTTTCCACATCGAGATTCATGATTCCCGGATTGGGATTTTCTATTGAGGTTTTGGTTCCCAATGCCTTTCCCGAATGGAAATCTATGATTTCCGAGTCGGGAATTCGGCTAAGTTAAACCGTTATTTTGACCTTGCTGTTTTCCTCATCCGTTTTCCTCATCCGTTTTCCTCATCGGTTTTCCTCATCCGTTTTCCTCATCCGTTTTCCTCATCGGTTTTCCTCATCCGTTTTCCTCATCCGTTTTCCACATCCGTTTTCCACATCGGTTTTCCATGTCGGGTTTTCCATGTCGGGTTTTCCACGTCGGGTTTTCCACGTTGGTTTTTCACGCCGGGTTTCCACGTTGAAGTTTTCCACGTTGGGTTTTCCACGTTGAGTTTTCTACGTTGGGTATTCCACGTTAAGGTACGTCAAAGTTTTCCACGTTGGGTTTTCCATATAGGATTTTCAGTTAGTCTATAATAGAACGTATCTGTTGGGTTTTTTATGCGTTCCTCGTATCAAACTGACACGAAGAAAACTGTGGATTTCAATCCTAACTGGATGAGATACACGACAAAACTTTGTGATCAAACTGATCAATAAGTTTATCGAATCAAACCAAACTGGTTTGATACGTGCGGAAGCGATTTGGATACAAAACCCAAATATCCACAGATCTTTTCGTTTCAATTATAATAGTAATAGATTTGTTAGAGTGTTACCTGGAATGCTCGAGTTAGATCCACCCGTGATCGACCAAACGAAGATCCCTCTAGCAGGATTGAGTCCCCGATACGATGAAAAACAACTAAGGATTAATCAAAGAACCAAAAACCGAACTGGTTTTGCTCTTGGATCGGCGCCGGTTTCAAAGGAGGAGGGAGGAGAGAATTTTCTGGTTTGTTTTTCTTGGTGGAATGAATTATGAAAACTGATAACCCATAGGCTTATTTTATATGGAGGAATTTCCATATAACTCAGTTTCCATAATTAGTTTCATAATTATCTTTGGCAAATATTCTTTTCTTTTCCTTAAAGAAAAATAACTAGATAATTATTTGTATTATTAATTATTATCCTATTATATATTTATTTACCTAATAAATATATAATTCAATAATTAATAAACTTATATATATTTATTTATCTAATAAATATATAATTACTAACAAACCTTTAACTTTGGGATTTAGTACGGAAAATGCCCAACTGATTTATAATTAACTATTATAAACCTTAATCTCTCCAAACTGGGACTATCTTATTTATTCGGTTTACAGGTCCTCACAGGTGTGACCCTCGAGTGTCTAGTAACGTTGGATGTGTAATCACTGGTTTGCCAACTTCTGCACATAATTACTAACAGACTCCCACTTGTGCAAGTTGGCAATACCGTCTTGATCACACGGACCTAAGGAGGCCCCTAGACAGGCGCTTAGGCTAACCAGGTTACAAGAACTCTTATACCCAGATAGGTGATTTAAAATTTCCATATGAAAATGACATTAATGAAACAACTGTTCATAAATTGGGTATATCTTGGCTTTTCCCTTTGCAACACGATATTTCATCTATGAGTATGAGCATGGATTAAGTCAACTCTAAATACTCATGATTCTGTTTCTCGACTATCCGACCTCTACTGATAGGTAAACGACAAAGAACTAATCAGTTCGTTTGGGCATGGCCATGCACTTCATCAGTATATTCAGTCAGTCAAGGGGCCCAGAAATATCTCTCTTCGGAGAAGAGGTGCAAATCCCATCTTGCATATCTGCATTTAACACCACGGCTTCCGCTGAATCTAGTCACGCCCTTTATAGCCACCCTGTTACGGCGTAGCGGTTGAACGCACTAAGTATCCAGCAGTCCTCATGATATCAAACCGGATACCTCAGGTGATAGGGACAACCACTGTGAGATTCTACTTATGACAAAATCCAAGAAGTAGTCTCAACCGCGGATCACGTCCGATATTCGCTACTCTATCAAATATCTGTGCAACTCCTGGTCTACAACGCTTGTAGCTGTTATTCAACCACTGATCATAACTACCCAGAGGCTCACAATGACTTTAACGCCCTAACGGGTTCCCACCACGATAAGTTGTCACGGACAAATTTCGAATGAAAGACTGGAAACTAGTCTCATTCCTGGATCATAAAACATGCAAAATATAAAAGTGATAAAGAAAATAATTTTGTATAGTCCATATTACACTCTGTAATAATAACAAAATTAATAGCATTTCTTAATTACTTTTACGGTGTCTATTCAACGTTTTACTAAAATACTGATTTAAATGAAGTATCACCTAACTTCAGTTTAAACCCTTTGATTAATGTTTACCGTATTAATCAAAGTAACAACCAAAATAATACAAGTTTTTGTATCATCTGATACAATCTACTTGATTCTACTAATCTTTGTTTTGCAAACACTTTTAAACAAAGATTAAACTTTTCTTTACCATATTCCATGAACTTGGAGACACTGGAATAACTCCTAGTTTTCCTGAATATGTAAAGTTTAAACTGCAACTTCCCTTAGTTGCTGTGTAGATGAATGATTTCTACCTGAAATCAGATAAAATTTCCATTTACCAAGCTGGCAAATTTCAGGAAATTTATTCTAGTGTTTACGACACTTTTAGAAAGATAATTAATATCTTTAATAATTATTCCAACACACTTTAATTATTGATTTCTCTCGAAGTCAATTATGACCTTATTTAGTTTCAAAGACTTTGAAACTTTCGTTCTACCCTTTTGACTAAAAGATAGATTCGTATATCTTATGAATTTACATCCTTCCTGTATCATGAATTCCGAGATATATACTAAATCAATAATTTTATCTTTTATTCTTTATCATGCACTAGATAGAGAATAACCTGGGCTCCCACTAACCTATATGAAAACCAACTATTACTTAAAATTAACTATTGACTTAGTCAAAACTTGATTACTTAGTCAATTCTATTTCAAGTAATAAACGCGAGAATTTTAACATTTATAAAACTTAACTGGATTATATTAAATCCTAATTCCGAAACTTGGAATTTTTCCTAGTTTTATAAATACTAATATTATCAATGATATTTGAAATAATATCCTAAATTCTTCTTAAAACATATGAGTAATAAATTTTGATCATAAAATACTTTGATAATCTTTTACTCATAAATGTTTTATTTAAAAACACGTTCCTATAATTATAGTACTTCGTGTGTTTTTGACAGTTTTCATATACATTACTTCAAACTATTTTGATTGAAGCAATACTGTTAGTGTAATAGGCAACATCTCGGATCTAATTTTGAATCAAGTCTAATTTGACTTATACAGATTCAAAATATCATGCATAAAGATATCAAGACAATAGTTTTAAATTTTAAAACCGATAAGAATTCAAAAAAAAAATTCAAATTTTGGAAAGAAAATTTAAAATTGTCTTGATAATATCTAAAAGTAATCTTGCATGCTGATCCTTGCAATCTGGGCACTTCACTTTTAATGACCACCTGCAAATAAACATTTGCTTCTAGGTGTCAACACACTTGTAAACTAACAAGCGAAAGTGATAATCTGAAGCAGCCACGAATACCTGAGGTGTTTATATCTGCTTCGTAACGCTTCGGGCAGTTATGCCTTCAATGACCGACTTCATGGCACTTGAAGTATTGATTCTCGGTTATTATTCTGTTAGGCTTAACCTTTTTACCCTTGCCTTTGCCTATATCATAAACATTGGGTGCACTCAGGGTAGCCAGAACTTGGCCCTTTCCCTTACTGGTGTTCCCATGCCCACGCTTCTTCTTTACTTCACCATTCTTGACCATAAGCACATCTTTGGTCTTGGTCTCCATTCTCAACTCAATTACTTATAATCTTCAGACAGTGAGTTGAGTATCGTATTTGTTGCTAACTGCAACAAAACTGGGCGACTGAGCCTCTCTAGGTGATTAATGTGCCTCTTTATTTTCATGATCACTAACTGAGGTCCCCTTTGCCATCTTGCACGCGTTCAGTGCTCTACTGGCATCATAACGCTCTGTGCGTGCTTGCGTCTAAAACATGTCCCTCAACTGGCGGATCATGTTATAGGCATTTGTGTTTATGAGCCTCGTACGAAAAACTGGGCTCATAGTCGCAAGCATAAGATAGCCTACGTCCAGCAAATAATCGGAATGCTTTCTATAAGCGTTCCTGACAGTGACAGTAGCTTTTGCTGGAGGGGCCTTCACCTAGAGGCTTTTCTAGGACATACTACTTTCTCTCGTGTCTGAGCACAATCATTCAGACTGCGCTCCCATACGAAAAATTATACCTAGTAAGTTTGTCCTTTTCGAGAATGGAGCGAAGAGGGAGTTTATCAGTGTTGGTAATAGTGTTTGCTATCTACACATTTTAAAAACTTTGGTTTTAGTAACTGTGAAAGACTATTTCCAATAAATATCAATAAACCCTTAAATGATCAATTATTGGACTAGGATCCTAATTACATACGCCCTGATGACCGGTGTGTTCACGTCTCACCAGGACCACGTACTAACTAGGTAGGTAAGGACTTTTACCAATCATATCTAACTGACACGACTCCTAGATCTTTTCGGGACAACGGTAATTATCCGTACATGTTTCAGTCCCTCTAAGTGCTTTTTGGCCCGGTACCACCCGGTAAACTTAACAGAACCAAAACAGATCTCACCATTTTGGGACTTGGACACTTTACTCTGGCCGGTACCACCCGGAGATAATTCGCAGAGTCTTGTTAATCCCCTCCAGCTTCGGTTTGAACGCGGTCGTTCAAGGTGTGTTCACTTACAACGGCCGCGTACCTTACGCCGGAGGTGCCCCTAGATGGGTTGCACTCTGATCTATGATTTTCGGGGTTTTTAATTAATTTTGAAAAACCTTTTAGTTCCAGTATTTTTGAAAATCTATACTTTTGAAAAACTGATTGTTTAGAAGGTAACTGATGTTTAAACTAACTGTTTAAACATGCTTGCTATTTTAAAACTAACTGTTTTAAAGAGCACTTGCTAATTAAAAACTAACTGTTTTAATAAGCACACTTGCTAATCAAAACTACCTGTCTTGATAGCATATTTGTTGACCAAAACTAACTGTTTTATCAACTTGCCTTTTCATACAAAACAGTCTTGAGGTTTTAAATAAAATCTACCGTTTCAAAAAGGTTTATAAAACTGGTAATTTTAATTATAAAACCTGTCCGCTCTTGTGATTTTATCTAGTTTTAAAAAATTCTCTTATTTTAAAACATTTTGATTATAAAATCACAACCATGCAGTTAATATGTCAACAACCACGCAGTTAGAGCTAACTAATTATAGGTTTGCCAACTTTTATTCCTAAGGACCAATAATGACCTATTTTTCTAAAGGATTTCTAACACCTCGCGTAGCTCCCACTGGCTCCCCGGTATCTTCGTTAGTACTCCAGAAAAGAAAATTTGGGTTTTTTCTTGCGTAGCTCCCACTGGCCTTCGGCATTCTCGATGGAACTCCAAAAAAAAAGGAAAAATAACTATCCTATGGTCATTATTACAAAGGGGTTGTAAATGGCACGCAGGCCTCCCCAAATTTAATCCAAAAGGTCTAAGTTGGCAAGCCCTATAATAGATATATACGAAAGCATATATATACTCAAGCAACCACGCATTTATATATATTAAACAATATAATAAAGCGATAAAGAAATCCTAGATCCGTTAAAAATTATCTTGTTCCGTTTATCGCAAAACTTGGTTTATAAAACAAACTGTTTATAAACCGAAACTAATATTTTAAACTGAAAACGGTTTTTACTTGAATTATAAAAATACTAAGATTTATAATCAATAAATCTATTTATAAAGCAAAACCGATTTTCTAAAATATTTGCTTTTTATCTAAAAGTTATATCAAAACCCGGTCCTCGAACAAACTGGTCGGAAAAATAAACATTGGACCGTAAACTGTGTCGTGGTTTGACCAACTGGTCAAAACATGATACTAGACTTATTTGACCAAACGGGTCAAATAACAGGTTTGATAAAACACAATTTTACTCGGGATAATTATTAACTAAAAATCCCTTAAACATAATTTTATAAGATAATCAAATTTATCTAAATAAAATTAATTCGGATAAAAAGCCTAAAACCAATAAAACCCTTTTGGGCCTCAAGTTGGGTCCAAAAATTCTGGGTTTCAGGCCCGTTATTACCGAAGCCCACTAGAATCGAGAAACCCGTAATAACACGATCCGCGATCGACCGACAAATTGCCGCCGATTACGCAATCGCCTCCGTACCTTTCGTCGTCAATCACCACCGCTTTGTGGTGGTCAAACGCCGCCATCACCGCTGACCACCGCCGCTTATCGGCGACAACTGGTGTTCGCATCCCTCTCGGCCTACCACCGGTCTGGTGGCTGGTCACCATGGTGCCATGGTGCAGCCACGGTATAAGCCATGGGCTGCCTTGGCGCGAGCCTTGGTGTAATGATGGTTCTTGGCACGGCCTAGACCATGGCATCGACCATGGCCAACCAATCTGTTGGACCATGGCCTAGTGGCAACTCAAGCCATAGTCTGATGGTAAGACATGCCACGGCCTGATGGCCAGGCAAGCCACGGCCTGATGGCCAGGCAAGCCACGGCCTGATGGCCAGGCAAGCCACGGCCTGATGGCCAGGCAAGCCACGGCCTGATGGCCAGGCAAGCCACGGCCTGATGGCGATCCAAGCCACGGCCTAGAAACGATCTGACCATGGTCTGGTACGAGACCGGCCATGGTCTGGGGTGTGTTTAGACCACGGTCGAGTGGTGATTAAGCCACGGCTCTGTGGCTATTAAGGCCACGACCTATGGTGCTACGTGGCCCACGGCCTGGTGGTAGCTAAGCCACCACCTGGTGGTCCGGCCGGCTGCTGCCGCCGTACGCCACGGCTGGTGATCGATTGGGTGGTCCTGTCGGTCGTTTGCCGCTGTTCCGCCACCGATCACCGCTACCCCATGGGTTTTTCGCGCTTTTCAATTTTTTAACGATAAACATAAACTGATAAAATAGGCTAAGAATAAACCTTTTCACAAAACTGATAAAGATTTTAAACTGATAAAAATTAAACATTTACGCTAAACTGATAAAGATTGAATTTTTATACGAGACTGATAAATATCAAAACTTGATAAATATCAAATCTTTATACAAAACTGATAAAGATTTAAACTGATAAAAATTAAACCTTTATTCTAAACTGATAAAGATTGAATTTTTATACAAAACTGATAAATATCAAAACTTGATAAATATCAATTCTTTATACAAAACTGATAAAGATTTAAACTGATAAAAATTAAACCTTTACTCTAAACTGATAAAGATTGAATTTTTATACAAAACTGATAAATATCAAAACTTGATAAATATCAAATCTTTATCCAAAACCTGATAAAGATTAAATCTTTATACAAACTGATAAAGATTAACCTTTATACAATAAAACAATAATTCAAACGGATCTAATAAACAATTAAATAAAATAAAACGAATAAACCTGTGGCTCTGATACCACTGTTGGGTTTTTTATGCGTTCCTCGTATCAAACTGACACGAAGAAAACTGTGGATTTCAATCCTAACTGGATGAGATACACGACAAAACTTTGTGATCAAACTGATCAATAAGTTTATCGAATCAAACCTAACTGGTTTGATACGTGCGGAAGCGATTTGGATACAAAACCCAAATATCCACAGATCTTTTCGTTTCAATTATAATAGTAATAGATTTGTTAGAGTGTTACCTGGAATGCTCGAGTTAGATCCACCCGTGATCGACCAAACGAAGATCCCTCTAGCAGGATTGAGTCCCCGATACGATGAAAAACAGCTAAGGATTAATCAAAGAACCAAAAACCGAACTGGTTTTGCTCTTGGATCGGCGCCGGTTTCAAAGGAGGAGGGAGGAGAGAATTTTCTGGTTTGTTTTTCTTGGTGGAATGAATTATGAAAACTGATAACCCATAGGCTTATTTTATATGGAGGAATTTCCATATAACTCAGTTTCCATAATTAGTTTCATAATTATCTTTGGCAAATATTCTTTTCTTTTCCTTAAAGAAAAATAACTAGATAATTATTTGTATTATTAATTATTATCCTATTATATATTTATTTACCTAATAAATATATAATTCAATAATTAATAAACTTATATATATTTATTTATCTAATAAATATATAATTACTAACAAACCTTTAACTTTGGGATTTAGTACGGAAAATGCCCAACTGATTTATAATTAACTATTATAAACCTTAATCTCTCCAAACTGGGACTATCTTATTTATTCGGTTTACAGGTCCTCACAGGTGTGACCCTCGAGTGTCTAGTAACGTTGGATGTGTAATCACTGGTTTGCCAACTTCTGCACATAATTACTAACAGTATCTAGTTAAGATTATCAGTTGAAGTTCGAGTTTTGATAGGTACTATATCTATGTAGGGTGCGCGTAAGACGGTTTAGGTTACTTGACCGGGAGTCAGCGACAGGTGAGTTCCCTTGCCTGAAATGAATGGGATGTTTTACTGTTTTCAATTATATCCATTCGTTTTGCGAAATGCTTTGATGAAGATTATACACTGTTTTACGTGATTAACGATATGAATTGATAATTACATTTAACGCATGCTTAAATGGTAATGATTTGATGATTTGACTGATGTGATGCACTATGGACACTGGGTACCTTGGAACCTCGCGTTCCTTGGGAGTTTACCATTTGGTCTGATCCGCCACTTGGGGGTACCTCGGGACTACGTCCCTTGGGATTTATTGTCAGGCGACCTGGACTGGGCCTGGACTGTATTCATTTCTTTGTCCGCACACATTCAGTGGGTTTTAACTTGATTTATGGCCAGCGGGCCAGAACTGTTGTTTAAACTGTTTTGAGGGAATTCACTAGACCTTTCGGTCTAACCCTCGCTTTCAAAAGCTTTTTAAACATTTTCAGGGGAAGTTCGTAGAGAAGCATCCTTGAAGGGAAGTGAGAAGGCTCAGAGTTAGATGAGAGGCCAAATTTGGACATCCGATAGATGGTCATTATAGTGTATCTCAGCTGTGGAGGGTTGTTTCACTGTCAATACCTTTGAGTTTGTCACGGATGGAATTTTTGTTTTGGGCTTGAATGCCAAGTTTTGAGTTTGATAACTAATTCCGCTGCGTTAGATCACTGGGAATTGTTGTTATGCATGTTATGTACTGTTTGGGAAATTTGGGGTGTTACAAATTGGTATCAGAGCACTAGTTTAAGTGAATTAGGTGACCAGGATTGGGCCTAGTCTTAAACTGTAGGATTAGGAGCACAGCTGAGATATAGGAAGACCATAAGAGAGTCATGCTTGTTAAAGTACTCAACGATGGTATCATGGATCTCATGTAAGGTAAATTCAAATTAGCACCTGGGCAGTGTTAATTGGAATTTACAGGTACGTGAGCATGCTTGATCACTTTTGTTGAGGTGAATGGGTTAGATGCAGAGGTTAGTAACAGCTAGCATTGCGTTAGTGACACTATTTCTGGTATGATGTGGGAGATAGCTCCAGGTGTAGTTATTTCATGTTTTGAATAAAAATGTGTTCACAATGTAACTGATTGTGCGGGTGTTTACCCTTGTGGGTCGAAGATACTTGATTACTTATGTTAAGGTAACTAATAGTGTAATGGCAATTAGTGAGATCTAACCTTCCGCTAATCCTAACGGTTTTATGTATCGCGGAAGATAACGGTGAATGTTATACCTCTTGAGCGTATATTATAGAATGTGGACTATTCGTATTGATTAGAAACTTTTGACCTTATTTGGGAAGGATGCCTAATTCTTGAGATATCTAATCGTAGCAAGTCCTCGTTATGAGGAGTTCGTATGATAATTACATGGAGATATTGAGTACGTCAGCTCATGATTGAGTTCTGGGGGAGAGTATTTCCTTGAGAGTTGATAGTTAGTCAAAAGGTTGGTTAAGAAAGAACCGCGTCGATAAATGTTATGAATTTGGGGTATACTGGAGTATGATGAAGATTGTTGATCTATATAGGTCGTGAGTTAAGTGATTCGTCTAAAAATTGTACAAGAATGTTATTTGGGTGTGTTCATTAGTGAAAGCCCTGAACATGCGAAAAGTGTGAAGGGCTTGACCCGTTGAAGTATTGTTAAAACATTGACTGTAAGATTTCGGTGGATGCAAGAGGCTGACCTAGTTAGAGCGAGTAGCCTTCAACATAAAAGTGCTTTCATGCGTTGTTTTTTATATTTTAAATGAGTCGTAAAATGTTTTACTCAAGTATATGCGTATGCTTAGTGGGTTCTGGTTTTAAAGATGTTCAGGCAAGTGCCAGTGTGTTTTGATAAATAAATAAATAAACTTAAGTTTGTTACATGATAAAGGTTTGCAAATGAAAAGTGTTAATATTTCACTTCTTAGATGATAAAGCTTATCACATTTATGGAAACAAGAAGTCAAATTTTGTTTTACTAGAAGTTGGGTCTGATACGAAATTGTCTAACCAGCAAGTTTAAGAGTCATTTGATTTCTTTTGTGGTAAGCGATTTACTTTGTGTTTTAAAGGGCGTATGTGAGGAATTATTTTAAAATGTATAGTTCATTTTGGCACAATTCTGTCTGACTAGACTACTATGTTTTGGAAATGTGTGTGTGTGATTGATCCTTGTGACCCATGAGAATATAGTTATACTTAAAACGTAAATTACTGTTGGGGGTGTAAAACGAAATTTTGTTATTGTGTCATCATGCATGAAGGCTATAAACTCGCTAGGTCATGGATCATGAATTAGGGATGAGAAAATGCAACGGAGGGTCGATTTCCGACCTTGGTGTTCTTGTTCAAAGAAAAGTGGTGAAATGATTAGGCAAGGTGTGAACGACATCAAGCCAGAGTTTGAAGCATGCCAGTATTAGACCATGTACCAGTTAGGTCTTGTGTTTAATGGGTTAGAATGAGTTATCACAAGGTTACATTTGAGATGTGTGAAAATAGAAGGTTTCCTTGGGAACCTGTGAATGTTAAGGAAACATCACTGTGCAAGGACGATGGGGTATACGACAGACTGCTGAGATTGATGCTAGAAAACTATAGCAAGAGTGGTGATTTTGAAGTGGTTTTATTACCAAGTTCATTTAAAGTCGTAAAGGGGCAGCTAGGACAGAATTTGTGCTGGATTCGGTAAGTGAGTGTGTTAAGTAAGCATTACGAAAGTAAGAGACTACTAAGCTGGGATGGGTGATCTTTTCTCAAAATTTGATGTTCGTTGGGAGCAAAGCATTGTGCAACTCAGTAAGTGCACACTGGATATTTTCATCTGAAAATGGGATACCTTATTATCCTCACGATCTAAATGTCATTAAGAGGGTACGAAGAACTGTGAGGGAGGAAGACCTGATTAAGTGATTGTGGTTGAACACGATTGGTGGTTCATTTATATTTGAGGTGACTTTTCTTGGAATGTATGGGTTGTGACTAGAATCAATAAGACAATACCAGTATGAGTAAGAAATAAACATAAAGATTTTAACCGTTAGCTGATGTCATGGCATGTATTACATTGGGTTAGACTTGCAAGCCGGCGGCTATGTTAGAGCTTGTTTTGAGGTAACATGGTGGTCATATTGTAGTTATAAGATGAGAGTGAGCGTAAACTTTGCTTTTGGAATTTCTGATAATTTATCCGAAGTCGTCAAGCATGGGGTATATGTGTAAGGTGTATGGCTAGTGTTAGGGGATAAGAATAACGTGTCCTATTCGTTTTGACTTATTGTTGAAGTCAAAAGGGTGGAGTTGGAGAAATGCAGTATTCCTTGGTTAGGAAAGAATCCTCTTGTTTAGTAAGCACGTGAATATACTTTATTGAATTTAAGAAAGTAGATTAGATGTGGGAAGTTTGGCAAGTAAGAGAGAATTATGCAGAGCCACATTTATGAATTGTCTTTGGTAACATGTGATCTCCCTGTGTCGCAGTTCATTTCGGAAAAGAAGTTAGAGGGTGCAACTTAGAGCTTAAGTCCCGGTGAGACAACTCCTGGAGCATGTCTTATGTTTTCATGATTGGAACAAATAAGGTGATCGAATGAGACGCTCAGACTAAAGGGCTCCTAAGATCTGACATTATACCGTATGAGAATGTGTACTAGTGAGTTGTCATCCAGTATCCAGACGATTAAGAGTAAGTTCGAGCAACTTTAGGTGCGTACTCTTCTTGACCTAGTGGAAAATTATAAGAATGAAAACCCTTTCGGGTAACTGAGATGATCGTGGTTTTGTGGTTCGTCTAAATTTGAGAAAGTTAAAGTCGGGAGACAATATTTTTTACCCATACGTGTGGTAATCGGCCTAGAGAAAGAATTATGCAATGTCTTGTGGTAGAGATGAGCCATTGGGTGGGAGTATTGTATATCTTTGGTTAACTAAGAGTATTTGGTGATGATGTTGTGAAGTGGATCTTAGCAGGAGTGTTGGGGTGTTCTTTGGGAATACCGGGGAAATTAGTAGGAAGGTTATTAGTATTGGGCACTAGAGGTGTGACATTCTTCCGGTAGTGCGAAGTTTCTGGTTAGTAGATATGTGAATCTACTGATGGCATTTTCATGTCAGTAGAAAGTGTTTGTCATCTGTGTATTGAAGAGTTAAATTAGGTGGGGGAAGGCATTATTGGTTGTGTACTCAGGTAAATTTTGTATGTGTTTGTGGTGAGAGATGTTACATTATAGTGATTACTTGATAAATGGTGGTATTGTGTTTCAACTGCTAGTAAGGATTGTGCTGTGACGCGATTGCGGGATGCACGTAGACGTGAACTCTTACTTGAAAATTTTGGAAAATTCCAAATAGTGGCATGTATAAATACATATTGAAGTTAGGTTGGTGTTATGGTATGACTGTTTTATGGAAGATTAAAGTGTTAGCTAATGACTACTAAAAGGAAGAACTTTTGTGATCCTTGGTCACAATAAGTAATTGAATGGGTTTAAATTCCTAGGGCAACTATAGGGATGTTATATGTTTCATTGGGGAATGTTTTGTTGTGGAGTGAAGTTTATTTGGAAGTGTCAAGTACCCATTTCACATAAAGGGATGCTATTAAAGTTGTCGGTCTTATTAGGAAGTGGAGAATGTAGGTTATCTTCGGACTAAAACGTCTGAATTGAATCGGTCGGGTGGTTTGTTGAAGGCAGGAAATACCATGGAAATGCTTAGTTAGGTATAGATCGTGAATTGTGACAAAGGCATTATTGATTGGTGTTGGGTGATAAATATTGATGTAAGAGTAAGTTGTCGGGATAACGTAAGGAGTGAGGTATTGTGTCGACATAAGTGAGTAAGATAAGATGAGAATCTTGAGTTGTTGAACCAATCAACGTGGGACTATACTACAGAGAGATATTTGACAAATGAATGAACTGCTAGGGAGAGTTTAAGAAAGATGGTTTTGTGTACCTATGATTTAGAATTTGATATTCAAAGGTATGTTGATCATAATAATATGGTGGGAGAACCGTTACCTGCTCCGGTTAAATGAGGGGGAGTGAAATTTGTGAATTTGTCGAGATTGACTAGGAAATTTTGCTACGGCAAGCGTAAGTGGTACTTGATTGTAGGTCGACAGTGAGCTCAGGTCGGATAATAGAAGTTCCATAAGGGATAAGGGTGCACTTGGGAGGCAGGAATCAGAAATGAGAGCAAAGTATCGTCACCCGTTACCAAATGAATTCCGGGACGGAATTCTTTTAAGGGGGGAGAGATGTAATAACCGTGAATTCAAATTTACAAGTTTAATGGAAAGTACGTGGTTAATTTCTTAAATTGAGAAGAATTTGTGAAAAGAGGGTTGATTTGGTAAATTTTTCAAAGTTTTATTGAGTTGGGATTTTTCCACATTGAGAATGGGCTTGGCCCAAGCCCATGCTATATATATAGCCTTAAACCATAAATTTTTATCCATTTTGGAAATCATCCTTAGAGTGTAAAGTGTGTGTTTTGGGAGTGTGATGGGATTCATGTTTTCCACATTCATGTTTTCCACATTGGGATTCATGTTTTCCACATTCATGTTTTCCACATTGGGATTCATGTTTTCCACATTCATGTTTTCCACATCGAGATTCATGATTCCCGGATTGGGATTTTCTATTGAGGTTTTGGTTCCCAATGCCTTTCCCGAATGGAAATCTATGATTTCCGAGTCGGGAATTCGGCTAAGTTAAACCGTTATTTTGACCTTGCTGTTTTCCTCATCCGTTTTCCTCATCCGTTTTCCTCATCGGTTTTCCTCATCCGTTTTCCTCATCCGTTTTCCTCATCCGTTTTCCACATCCGTTTTCCACATTGGTTTTCCATGTCGGGTTTTCCATGTCGGGTTTTCCACGTCGGGTTTTCCACGTTGGTTTTTCACGCCGGGTTTCCACGTTGAAGTTTTCCACGTTGGGTTTTCCACGTTGAGTTTTCTACGTTGGGTATTCCACGTTAAGGTACGTCAAAGTTTTCCACGTTGGGTTTTCCATATAGGATTTTCAGTTAGTCTATAATAGAACGTATCTAGTTAAGATTATCAGTTGAAGTTCGAGTTTTGATAGGTACTATATCTATGTAGGGTGCGCGTAAGACGGTTTAGGTTACTTGACCGGGAGTCAGCGACAGGTGAGTTCCCTTGCCTGAAATGAATGGGATGTTTTACTGTTTTCAATTATATCCATTCGGTTTGCGAAATGCTTTGATGAAGATTATACACTGTTTTACGTTATTAACGATATGAATTGATAATTACATTTAACGCATGCTTAAATGGTAATGATTTGATGATTTGACTGATGTGATGCACTATGGACACTGGGTACCTTGGAACCTCGCGTTCCTTGGGAGTTTACGATTTGGTCTGATCCACCACTTGGGGGTACCTCGGGACTACGTCCCTTGCGAGTTATTGTCAGGCGACCTGGACTGGGCCTGGACTGTATTCATTTCTTTGTCCGCACACATTCAGTGGGTTTTAACTTGATTTATGGCCAGCGAGCCAGAACTGTTGTTTAAACTGTTTTGAGGGAATTCACTAGACCTTTCGGTCTAACCCTCGCTTTCAAAACCTTTTTAAACATTTTCAGGGGAAGTTCGTAGAGAAGCATCCTTGAAGGGAAGTGAGAAGGCTCAGAGTTAGATGAGAGGCCAAATTTGGACATCCAATAGATGGTCATTATAGTGTATCTCAGCTGTGGAGGGTTGTTTCACTGTCAATACCTTTGAGTTTGTCACGGATGGAATTTTTGTTTTGGGCTTGAATGCCAAGTTTTGAGTTTGATAACTAATTCCGCTGCGTTAGATCACTGGGAATTGTTGTTATGCATGTTATGTACTGTTTGGGAAATTTGGGGTGTTACAGCAGTCATTACTATGGTACTATGGTACTATTAGACGTAAATTACAATATTGTTTACTACACCGTTATTTATGTCACATAAGTATTAAAACATCGTACAATTAACATAATTGTGGTCAAGGGCCGAACAGTTACATTGTAAAAGAGAAGACACACATACATAAGAAACACATATACATAAGAAACACACAATAACTTGCTACACACATAAGTAAGAAACATACAATAACGGCGCCCTTATACATCCACGAGACCAACAAGAAATCACATCTCCACGAAATCAAACTTCACATCGTACATATTGTCGATCAGATGACGAGGTGGACCTTGATACAGAGTGAACTTCAACCAAGTGCCATGGCGAATGTTGTGTTCGCCAAACACGAGGTTAAGAAGACCACGCATGACAAAACGATCAGGAGCCATGACCATCATATCCATGTGATAGTGCCATCCATCGTGGCTTATTTGACACTTATGATGATCTGTCAATTTCCACATCAACACAAACGGCGCTGGAATTACCTGAAAAAATATGAACTTTAAGAATGGAGTGAGATTTGAGAATGAAGAGAGGTCAATTAAGCTTACCAATATGTCATGGTCTGTTAAGTCCTTTTCAATTTGGACAATGAAATAAATGGGATTAGTTGCTAGGGAAAGAGCCATATCCGGTTTAGAGGGAAGAGAAAAAGACAAGAGTTATTGAAGATATGGCTGAAAGTATTAGAGTTGTGAGGTTTATGTTGATAGGAGCATCCTATTTATATACCCGGGGAGCCGCTATTATCGGCCGAGTGTCATGGCGGATGTGTTTTTTGTGAATTTAAAAGTCTATGACAAAGTGGTTTTTCATTAAATGTTAAACGGTCAGATAGTGGTGACGAGAAGTAATCCAATTAAGTGTATTAAAATGAAAATATTGTATTTCAAAGTATTCACATACATAGTTGAGAAAATTGATAACCTTCAGTGAAATCAATCAACTACACAACATTTTTTAAAGTCACTTCATAGTGACATAAAGGAGCTAGAAGATGAACAAGCTCAACTTCAAATACAAGCCTCACGCACGCATAGTCCTAAATTCCTACCCGTAGTCGAGTAACTTCGGTTCAGATACATTGTACGTTCTACCAAGGCCCTGGAAACATGGCTGCTGGTCTGAGTAAAGATAGGCAACCCGATAAATGATAATCCTACAAATGCCAACCATTAATTTTATAAGGTCTCGATGCAACCATAACGACCGTATAAAAATGATGTTTGGCATTTGGCGGGTCTTATATCATGTTGCCTATCTTTACTCGGACCAGCATCCATGTTTCCAGGGCCTTGGTAGAACGTACAATGTATCTGAACCGAAGTCACTCGATTGCTAATAGGAATTTAGGAATATGCGTGTGTTAGACTGTTAGGCTTGCAGAGGTTGAGCCTGTACACCTTCCAGGTCCTTTATCCCACTGTGAAGTGACTTTAAAAAATGTTGTACAAAAAATATTACAATATTACAAGAAATGAACAAAGTTATCATTCCCTGGAATAAATAATCTCATCCTTTTGGTTATACGGGGGCCACGTGTCAGTTTTTCCCTTCAAGACCTTACACACGCATAGTCCTAAATTCCTATCGGTAGTCGAGCAGCTAGATGCAAATACACTGTACATTCTACCAAGGTCCTGAATAAAATTGCTGCAAGTCCGAGTAAAGAAAGACAACCCGATAAATGATAATCCTACAAATGCCAACCATTAATTTTATAAGGTATCGGTGCAACCATAACGACCGTATAAAAATGATGCTTGGCATTTGGCAGGTCTTATATCATGTTGTCTATCTTTATTCGGACTAGCAACAATTTTATTCAGGGCCTTGGTAGATTGTACAGTGTATTTGCATCGAGGTCACTCGATTGCTAATAGGAATTTAGGAGTATGCGTGGGTAAGGCTTGGAAAGAAATGCTGACACATGTCCCCCGTATTCCCGAAGGGAGAAGATTATTTTTTTTTAGGAACGTTTAACCTAACTAAAAATCCTTAAAAAAAACTATACAAAAAACGTCTAACCTAACTGTACAAAAACAAAAAACTGTACAAAAAGCGTCATTCCAAATCGGCGGGATTAATATCCATCCTCAACTTATAGAACTCCACCGCCATATGCTGCCGCCACTGAGTAGATTCCGAAATAGCGTTTTTCGTCGGCCGCGGGGCTCTACCGCTTATCAAATCCTCCAGGAAGCGACATACCCATACACCACAATCACCAAGTGACCCATTTTGTTGTGGTATACTAGATGGTGGGTACCATGACAAGTTTCTAGCTTGCTCGACCCGGGTACGATGATTGAGCTCCCTAAACACGTCTAGCAGACCCAGCTTTAATTCCTTGAGCATTGCATCCACATCACCCTTAAGAGAAGAATGACGATAGCTATCGTACACAGGCATACGCATAGTCATCAAGTCTAGATCTCCTAGGATCCAATGCTTAGGATGCATGCATATCGGAATGAAAACCTGATAATATCACAGGTTGAAAACAAGACATAAATAAATGGAAGGTTTAGAAATATTTTAGATAATATATATAAGGCACAAAATTTTACCCTAACCAACGTGTCCCATCCTACGTATGAGCCACTCCCCCCGACGCACAACTTCGCCATTTCTTTGCCCCCTTGGAGGTTCATCAATCCTACGAACCCTGACATCATTACAGCCCAATCGGATGATCTGGGTCGTACATCCATAATGCGGGTGACCCATGCGTCGATGTGCTGAAAGCATAATATAAATCGTTAAATAAGAAAATAATTAATTGTAATTGTATACAGAAATGACTAATTACTAACCTGATCTGTCAGATACCCACTATCTTCAAACCCTAGCAAAGTGCCCCAAAAACTACGGTTTACTGGATTCAATAGGTAGCATGATATATACATACGATCCGGTTGACCTGTCCTGTAGAGCTTAATAATATGCGCCAGAGTAGTAGTATCAGTAGCAGCAGCAACATCAGCAGTAGTAGAAGTACCAGCAGCAGCAGTAGTAGTAGTAGTAGACCGCCAAGAGGGTTTAAACGTCGGTCCGTACGTTCTATCAAGCATCTTTTTTGCTTTCCCGACGGTGAACGGAGGTTGGATGGCCGGTGTCGGCTTTATCTCCCTCTAAGGACGGGGACTCTTTTTAGACGGGATAGCCTGGCGTACCTCCGTCGAGACAAGCTGAATCTCTGGCTCGACATGCTGAATCTCCGGCGAGACACGGTGGGCCACCGGCGAGACATGCTGAATCTCCGGCGAGACACGGTGGGCCTCCGGCATGACATGCTGAATGTCCGGCAAGACACGGTTAGCCACCGGTGTGACATGCTGAATCTCCTGCTCGCCAGGATACGCAGGAGAAGTAAGAATGTGGACCGCGTTGTCAAAAACGTAACGCCATGACTCATCCTGAAATTAAAAATTGAATACAATTAAAACATAGTAACGTATAACGTAGAAAATAAATATATGAATCGCATATAAAACTTACAAGACCAACACGGCTGGCTGGTGTGTAGGGGTAGGCCGTGTCCGTAAACAACGACGACGCCCATGGATCCGGTGCTGAATACGAATATTGTCCAGCCCATGCATATGGATCCGGTGCAGAATACGAATGTCGTCCAGACATCTAAAAAATGTATGTGTCAGTCGATAACAAATAAGATTATATGAAAGCTTTAAATTTGGTTCATCGTTTACCTTTAATTCTTCGATATCTCTCGTAATCCTATCAATATCAGCCCTTTGTTTCCTCTGCTCCTCACTGATGAACCCGACATCTTTCTTTAGGTCATCCATCTCAGTCCATCTATCCTGGAAAAAATCGTCCACATATGGACCCGCCCCCGCATCTGTGGACTGGTATTGATGACCAGGACCCGCCCCCGCATCTGTGGACTGGTACTGATGACTAGGACCCGCCCCCGCATCCCCCCGTTGAGGATCACCACCATTATCGCCATGACCATCATCATCATCACCAACACCATCATCATCATCGGAAGGCTCCACATCCGATACTCTAAGCCTCTTTGACGGCCGAATGCTCAAAGGGTTACGAAACCAATCAATGCTAACAGCATACCAATCCTGCTGAAGCTCGAACGCATCAGCTATAAGGGTCTGGTGTGGGTGCCTCGACCGCTAGTATGGAAAATAAACTCATGATAAATTAACATAATAATAAAACAAACTCTAATTTAAAAAAGCTTCTCATATTTGAGTAGATATCAGTATAACATACCGTTGGAAAGCGAAAAAACGCACCAACTTGTTTATATGGCAGACTCCTAACCTTTCTCTGCCAACGAATTCCCCTAGGATGTCTATCATCGATCCTACTAAAACACCTTTCAGAGACAGGGAACATCTCTAAAATCCAAATCTGTAGTTATAGAAACAAAAATATCTAAGTCTAAAACAAGTATTAAGAAAAACGATTGTAATAAATATAAGTCAAATTATTAATGTAACTTACGTTAAAAGCGAGTAAAAATCCAGATAGTGACATTTTGTTGCTAACTGGGTTCCGTCTGCTAAAAGCGCCTTTCATTTGCTTATATGTGTAGTCCCATACGAACGATCCCCATGGATATTCAGAAAACCCATTGATATCCTCGAGTGCACAGATAACTTCATCAGAAACAAATTGATTTGCCTGCTTTCCTAGGAACACATACTCCACCATCATAATAAGCTCTATGCACGCTTTGTCCTCGTCAGGTAGGCCGCGAAATTCTTCGTTCCATACCCTGACAACTTCCGACATTCGTACACGAAAAGCCTGACCTTGTGACGGTCGGGCTGGAACAGATGCTGGAAACAACCTTTTGATCAATCTATTTCCAACTACAGTGCTAGAGTCCGGAAGCGGACCAAAAGGGAGTACGGTGATTAGCATGAACTCCTCCTGGCCGAAATGGCGCACATGATCTCCAATAGTGTAGGTTAACTGCTGGAATTCTGCACCCGAATCCTCAACCTCCCGCGAAAGAAAGTTGCTCACAAGCATATCATCTCCGGTCTTCCACGTCAGGTCGAGCCAAGGACCGAATGGAGTAAGCCTAAAAATAATCATCGGCCCCTCGTCTAACATTTCCCTAATGTCTGAACATAACGAGTACTTGCTCCTAACCGTCAGGTCAATCCTTAATACCTATGTCAAAAAAATATTAACGTTGTTAAACGGGATTTTGTTTCATAATTCTATCCTAATACTCTATATATATATATATACATGTGAGGACACATGTGTATATATGTTGTTATTTATGTTATTTCACTTATATAATTAATCAAGTTAATTTGAAGTGTATATATGTTGTTTTCATTAAATTTAGTTGTCACTATATGCGTTTGTGAAATCCACATTTGAATATTGATAGCATTTTAATTTTGCATTTATTAAACGGGATTTTGTTTCATAATTCTAATATAATAATTTTTACTTTTTAGATTGACTCTATATATATATACATGTGAGGACACATGTGTATATATCTTGTTATTTATGTTATTTCACTTATATATTTAATCAAGTTAATTTCAAGTGTATATATGTCGTTTTGATTAAATTTAGTTGTCACTATATCCGTTTGTGAATTCCACATTTGAATGTTGATAGCATTTTAATTTTACATTTGTTAAACGGGATTTTGTTTCATAATTCTAATATAATAATTTTTACTTTTTAGATTGACTCTATATATATATATACATGTGAGGACACATGTGTATATATCTTGTTATTTATGTTATTTCACTTATATATTTAATCAAGTTAATTTCAAGTGTATATATGTCGTTTTGATTAAATTTAGTAGTCACTATATCCGTTTGTGAATTCCACATTTGAATGTTGATAGCATTTTAATTTTACATTTGTTAAACGGGATTTTGTTTCATAATTCTATCCTAATACTTTTAACTTGTTACATTGACCTATCAAACCTCTCGGTAATTCCACTAGTCCACACAAGAGGCGGTGAGAATGGTAACGCTAAAGCATTTGAAAAACCATTCTCATTTGGTTACCATTTTATAGGCAACCTCCTTAAACCCCCTTAGAGTGCTTATAGTAAGTACGCCCCTGGATTTGACTATCAATGCATTTATACATATATAATTTACAACTTTACATATATATATATATATATATATAATTGGATGGACATGTGAAGACACATGCTAATGAATATGTCAACTTAATTCAAATAATTTTGCTTATTTATGTTACTTCAATAATATATTTTATCTACATGTGTCTTTTCTAAAGTATTTATGTTGGTTCAATTATATATTATCTACATATTTTATCTACATATTAGTTCACTTATATATTTTTTATCAATATTGTACTTTTCTAAAGTATTGGGGCCAAAATCGTAAATTCATTAAGTTCAGGGACCAATAGTGCATTTTCTAAAGTTCAGAGACCAATATTGCATTTTCTAAAGTTCAGGGGCCAATAGTGCATTTTCTAAAGTTCAGGGGCCAATAGTGCATTTCCTAAAGTTCAGGGGCCAATAGTGCATTTTCTAAAGTTCAGGGGTTAATAGTGCATTTTCTAAAGTTCAGGGGCCAATAGTGCATTTTCTAAAGTTTAGGGGCCAATAGTGCATTTTCTAATGTTTAGGGGCCAATATTGCATTTTCTAAAGTTCAGGGGCCAATATTGCATTTTCTAAAGTTCATGGGCCAATAGTGCATTTTCTAAAGTACAAGGGCCAACAGTGAATGCCTTAAACTAGATATAAACTAATAAAAATCATATAGTTTTTAAAAATAACTTATATATAAATCCATGGGTATAAATTTTTTTATAAATATACAACTAGATAAACAACTAGATAATATAACAACATGGTATAAACAATTAGATCCAAACCATCTAAAATATAAACAACTAGATTTACATAATAATAAAAATCATCTAATTTTTTAAAAATGGGTATAATTTTTAAACAACTAGATATACACTTATATATAAAAATGGGTAGAAATATCATCTACTTTTTAAACAACTAGATATACACTTAATATAAAAAAGTAGATATAATTTTTTTTTAAATTTACAACTAGTAAACAAAACTTACTTATAAAAAACATGGGTATAAAACGTTATAAAAATTTTACACTCATCGCCAAAAAATACTTATAAAAAACGTGGGTATAAAACATTTAAAAACGTGCGTATATCTCTATAAAAAATATTTTAAACTACTCTCCAAAAAATGCTTATAAAATCGTGGGAATAAAAACTTAGAAAAGTTATGTAAACAAAAACTTACTTATAAGGATATGTCCAAGAACAAAAACAACTTATAATCAAACACACTTTTACAATCATACATACATTTGATTAACTTATAATCATACATACTAATATGTCCAAAAACTTAAAAAATCTTACTTGATTTGCCATGAAGAACAACAATGGAAAAACGAGTTGATGAGGAGGAAAAATCACCACCAATTTGAGCCGGCCGACAAACACACGTGTTGATTAAACAAAGATCTATCTTGATTTGGTCCCCACTAGTTGATTAAACAAAGACCTAAATGGAAGTGGGTAGAAAATTTGGATAATGAAAGAGGGTGGGTAAAAAAGAAGAGAGAAAGAGGTACGTAATTTTTTAAGAGATGAAGGAGGTGGGGTTCATGTGTTTGTCGGCTGATTGTATAATAAGGGGTGAATTAGGGTTAGGTTTTACTATTTCGGAATGACTCATGGACCAACGGGGTGCCGCCACGTGGGCTTGGTCCGCTATTCGCGGCCGGCCCCGGTAGCGGACCACGCGGCGGGTGCGGCTGAGGTGGCGGTGACGAGGCGCTGAGGTGGCGGTGTCGTGGACCAATCACAGGCGGGCCGCGGATGGCGGGTGGATTGGTAGCGGACCGAATGTTGTTTCGCCGGAATGCTTGGTTCTCGCCGGAGAGCGGGCCAAAATGGGCTAGTAGCGGCCGGCGGTAGCGGTCCGGTGTCTATTTTTGTCACCGGCGGAAGAGATTATCTAATTTAATTATTTGTGTATTTTTTTTTTGTCTAATTTAATTATTTTCTCAAATAATTAACATGGGACCTTAAATTAACATTCCTTGGCCTTTTTAACTTTATGTAACTATAACCGAAGTAATTCTCCAACGACATGTGATTAAAGTTGACTAAAATAACTTTTATTAACATAGTCTTATGTATGTATATATATATATAACTACTAGTATTGTACCCGCGCAATGCGGCGGGATGCATAAAAGCTTAGGCCGTGCGTAGCAAGGGTGGGGTTCGGCGAGTTCAAGACCGGCGGGCTGACGGGCTCGGCTACGCCACCGATGACCAGTGGGTTGGGCGGCGTCGAGGTCATGCAGCGGGGCCACACCGCTCACAGGCACAACCGTTGAGTTTGTGTGTGTGTGTGTGGTGTGTTTTATAATAAAAAGTGAGAGGGTTGGAACGGTTCAAGTACTAATCAGAGAGGACTCCAAATGGCTTATTGTGGGTTTATGGAAAAGCTGATGTGACAGCGGGGTTAGAAGGACTCGGAGGGTTTGGATACACATAGCAGAGGCAGAAACAATAGTTCTATAAAGATACATTCAGTATTAAATATCGAATTGCAAGATATCATTGGAATACTTAGAGTGCGTTTGATTGTGGAAAACTATTTTATTTTTCTAAAATACATTTTTAGAAATAGAAGTTAAGTTTTCATTTTAAGCTTTCTATGAAAATTTTAAAAAACGCATTTGGTTGAAATAATAGAGTTTTTCTGTTTCATTTTAAAAGGTTAGAAAACAGGTTTAATTTTTATTTGATAACTACTAAAATCGGTTTTCTAATTTACATAGAAGTTAGAAAAGAGAATTTTCATTTTATTAGAGAACTTTTAAAAATTGAATGAACCAAACACATTTTCATTTTCCATAACCAAACACAACCTTAGGTGTCATTTGTTTTTGAAGAGACTTGAATTCTTAGGTGTAATTTCACATATGGATGATGCACCTCTTAAAATATCAAAGGACGGTAAAATTTCGACTCCTTTTCAACCAATTTAACCTTTTCAACCAATTTAATTCATGCTAGTTTTGAAGGTACTTGTCTTCGGACTTGTTTGGCCATCCAATGAAGTCTATCAGACATACAATTTTTTTATCAACAATTAGGCGATTACAAACAATAAAAAGAAAAGATTAACAAAATATTGGAGATAATCTTTCAATTGACATGGAATGTTAAATGATGAGAGTAACAACTCCATGAAATCAAAAGCAAACATAAGTCACTTGGATGCCTATGATGACAGTAGCAACAATCAACCAAATGTTGATCTACATATATAGATATGTATGTATGTATATATATACATACAATAAAAACATTCTAATTCATCAATTTCCTATCTACAAAAACCAAGAGCAATTGTTGGCAAAAAAGAACTTGACAAATACCAATCCTACAATAAATGAATTAAAACAATTTACAACAAACAACTGCTATACTACTGTTGACCAATAATAAAACCAACTAAAAAATAAAATACCTCTTTCTATTTGTCACTATCTCCTAAAGAAAACAGGAAAAACGCCAAAAGAGAAGGTTAGAAAAGAATAACCCACAATATAAGCAATCAACAACAAATGATACTTGATAACAAGTTACTTACCCACTACAGTAATGTGATAGCAAAAAGCAGCCACCAATCTCATCAGCTCTTGAACATTTCTCCTGAGATGAATCACAAACAACAATTCACTGTGCGACATTTATGGCACTTCATTAACATCCAGTCCACGGTTCACATGTGCGGCTCCAACTACCGTAAAACCAAGCTGTGAAACAAAATGAACTGCAAAGAAAAGTATCATGTTAATGCCAACATCAAACGATGTTTGTATAGAAAGAAAACTTACCTTGAAAAGTTACATGAGTGTGATCTTTACAATCGTAAACAAAAAACTAACATGAACACCGCCCAAAATTGTCAATTAGTAATAAAACAAGGAGAAGCAAAAGCAAAACTTGTTGATTGTTAAGAAGTGAATGAGGGAAATGGGATGGGGTATGAAACAGAATCTTTTGATAGCTCTTAAATCCTCCTATTGATGTTGTTTCACTTCTTTGAAGCATTAATTAAATGTATAGAAGCCCAAAAAGAAATAGAGTTAAAGAGCACAAAAGAAAAAGAATTACTAAAAGTAGCTCGATCTGTAAAACATGAAAGTGTGCCATGCCTTCATTTTACTTACTACCAATGTCTGCACATGAAAAGTGGGAAGTATCCCCAAGTTGCATCTCATATAGACTTTTTCCTTGTTGAAATATATTTCCGAATACCAACTACAAGACCATATAAACCAACGAGTTTAAGAATAAAATAATAAATTGAAAAGTGTTGGCCATAACCAACGCTTGAAATCCAGACTGGAGCAAAGATTGCAAGTAGAAACATGCGATTTTAAATAACCATGTTTTTTACTGTATTTAAAAGACCAAAAGATGGTTTGCATACCCTTTAAAGGTTCCACCGATAAGCTGCGGAAGACAATCCCCCTCATGAGTACAACATTTGAGAGGAACCGTAAACGCCCTTCCGAGCAACACCTTTATAGCACAACTGAAAAAGGAAGCTCTGGATCTGAGGCGTGATTTAAGAGATAAAAACCCAATAACATTAACGACAATGATTCTTATCAATTTAATTTTTGCCTACAAAGAACTAAATGCACAGTGGCATGGCAGAAAAAAGAAAGTTGCAATTAACTCTCCTTCGGACACACTAACAAAGAAAACCCAATAACATTAACGACGATGATTCTTATCATAAAAAATAAACAAAATGATATACAGAAAACAAAGGGAAAATGATGTTCTTACACAGTATTAGCATCGGTTAGAGAAGACCTAGCATTGGCGTTGTTACAGAGTACCTACAGAAATCGATTTACAAAGAAAAATTAAAACCAAATCTGTGAGATGGATCCTGAAAGAGCGATGGAGAAGGTAGATGAACCGTATGTGCGTCTACTTCCTATAGACTTTCAGCAATATTTGAATTACTAATGGGGATTGGGGAACAAGGATTGAAATCGTCAGAATTATGTAAGAGGTGGTTGGGAAAGTCAATAGTCACATTGGGTCTTGGAAAGGATAACTTTGGTAAAGGCATTGAGAAGTTGTACATTTTTAAGACTTTTAAGACTTCATGCTTTAAAAGGGTTGTACTTTAAGACTTTAAGACTTTTATCAAATTTGTTTATTAAAGTAGTATAGATATGAAATAAGAATCAAACACGTTTTGAAACAACAAAAGTGACTAACCCTACGTGTAAAAAAGATCATGTGAAACGGTAACGTAAAAGTTCTCAGGATTATGCGTTCTTCTTCCATTAACGTCCGTATATGTATAATATATAATATGGATATAGTCAACTTCATTAAAAAAACCGACCAAAATAAGAGCAAAACCCGTAAAAACTCATGGTTTCTTAGCTTAAATCAACGAAAACTTTTTGTAGAGTTGATTAACATGATGCGTATGTTTCGTAAAATTCATTTTTGGTGTTTTTTTTGGTAAAAATAACAAGGTTTAATGGTATTAAAAAAATACGTGAAACAGTTTCATATGAATGAAAGTAGTGTATGAAACCTTTTTCTTTCCATAAAAAACATCGGTATATGACACAATTTCATCAAAAAAATGAATTATATGAAACATTTGCATCATATAAAACAATTCCGCGAGGATTTTTTGTTGATTTAAGCCAAAAAAAACAACGGTTTGTAAGGTTTCACACTTACTCTGGTTTCTAGATGAATTTCCCTCAATATGAATATATGTGTGTGTGTATATATATACATATATATATATATTTATGTGGGTAGGGGTATAAGGACAGCATCAAGAGAGAGCCCTCGAAAAGGAAATGTACTTGTAAATCTATAATTTTGTGTCCTTTTGTAATTATATATTTATTATTTCAAACTAGTTATACAAACTGGATTAAATTTCTAAGCACTTGCTAAAAATATACGTAGTAAAAATGTCTCTTGGAATAATTGTCTTCAAATTGTTGAAGATGTATAGAAGTTTGGATATATAATACAAACAATGAGAATATAAGTTAATTAGTAGCATGTACAAATATAAGCGCATAAGTAAATATATAGCATATGAGTAAGTAACTATTGAAATGATAGAATAAAGATAATAAAAATTTTAAACTCAATATATATGTATTACCGATTTAAATTATTTAGTAAATTACCAAAAAAATTAGGACGGTATGGTAAGTTGTTGTATCTTTTAGGAACTATGGAGATGGTTGTGACATTGAAAAGTTTGTAAATAACTTGTATGGTGTGTTGAAAGGGTTTCCAAGGAAACAACGGTGGATTAGAGAAAATGTTTCGGTTTGTAGGAGATTAGAATACTTCACTTAATCTTTGACTGCACTATTTGTTGAAAAAAAATACAAACATAATGTTTTATTTTCTCTTAATCTTATTTTTTGGATTGAGTTAAAAGATAATGCATTGTGAAAATGGAATTAAAATTTCGACATTCATCGTTACAAATGAGAATCTCTTATCTTTAACACAATAAAAATAGTAGTAAATATAGGAACGTATGGTTTTCTTGATATGTTTGATTATTGAAAACTTTTTTCATGTGTGCCGCAACACCGTAGCAAATGCTGTTATTTTAGTATGTAGCGACGGATTTAGGACACCTCCTTAAGTTAAGCTATTTATTTATTTAATCATTGTAAGGGTTTTTTGTTTGTAGGAAATATGTACAGTTTTCCACAATATAGCAACAAATAACACATACATAGCCCAAAATACGACTAAGAATTCAAAAAATTGGATCCATTGTTGATCTATAGAAAATTAGAAAGAGAATTGTTTACTTTCTAAAAGTAAAATTTTAATCAATTTTAGCTACTAACATCCTTGCCTTTATAAGAAAATTAATATGTGGTTGGTGGACCCTTAGCATGACTCAAAAGCGCATCAAATAGTATTTCTAGGTCTTGTTAACTAATTGTGTAACCAAAACGACAAATACATAAACAAGTAATAGACATCTTAATTAGGAAAGAAAAAGAAAACAATTTAAGTTTAAGGACACAAGTATAATTAGAACATACAAAGGGATATTGCAAGAAACCATATATCTACAACATATTAATATAGGATGCTTGTTTACATATCATCATTTTTTGCTTTCGTCAAGTGGGATTTATCTTGTTTTTGTCATTGAAACTTTTGGCAGTCGATTGAACAGCTTTCGCAAAACGCTCAGCCATCATAGTTGACACATGCTTTTTCTTTGGTGGAATCACAGTTGCCTTCTTGGCTTTCAATGTCTGTCCTCCATTAAAATTTCCCCAATGCTGCTGCTGGTTATCTGCCATCGATCTCACCTTGTTTTGAAAAAGAAGTTATCCTTTCAAAATATAGTTTTACTTGTCAATGAATTAAATTTTGGTTGTGATACAAGAAATATAGCTTAGAGGTATATATAAGGTTAGGGTATTACTAGCCTCATTTGTGTGTGTGTGCATGAATTAAAATATCTGGGAAGTGAGCCTTAATCTTCCTAGTTATTTGTTAAGAGTGTGGGTGTGGGGAAATGTGTGTTATTGAGAGATGCATGAAAACGTTAAGCAAAGGTTGAAATTGGAGATGTGTCATTATGTATGTGGGTTGGTGTTGAGAAATGTAGGTGACATGTGGTATATAATAACATCTTTATGATATTATTATGATTAATTAGTTTCACTAGTATCTTTTTCGTTATATTCTTGTTTATTATATTATTATTTATGAAGAGTTTTAACGACACAAATTTCTAAAACTATTTTAAGCCAATACTTGGTTAATTATTATATATCTTCGGTGGGTTCCACCGTGACCATGAAAAATAATTAATATGGGACCTTAAATTAACATTCCTTGGCCTTTTTAACTTTATGTAACTATAACAGAAGTAATTCTCCAACGACTTGTGATTAAATTTGACTAAAATAATTTTTATTATCATAGTCTTATGTATGTATATATATATATATATTGTATATATATATAACTATATGAAATAACAATCAAACACGTTTTGAAACAACAAAAGAGACTAACCCCACGTGTAAAAAAGATCATGTGAAACGGTAACGTAAAAGTTCTCAGGATTATGCGTTCTTCATCCATTAACGTCCGTATATGTATAATATATAATATGGATATAGTCAACTTCGTTAAAAAACCGTCCAAAATAAGAGCAAAACCCGTAAAAACTCATGGTTTCATAGCTTAAATCAACGAAAACTTTTTGTGGAGTTGATTAACATGATGCATATGTTTCGTAAAAATTCATTTTTGGTGTTTTTTTTTTTGGTAAAAATAACAAGGTTTAATGGTATTAAAAAAATACGTGAAACAGTTTCATATGAATGAAGGTAGTGTATGAAACCTTTTTCTTTCCATAAAAACCACCGGTATATGACACAATTTCATCAAAAAAATGAATTTTATGAAACACTTACATCATATAAAACAACTCCGCGAGGATTTTTTGTGGATTTAAGCCCAAAAAAAAACAATGGTTTGTAAGGTTTTACACTTACTCTGGTTTCTAGATGAATTTCCCTCAATATGAATATATGTGTGTATATATATATATATGTGTGTGTGTGTAGGTAGGGGTGTAGGGACCGCATCCGGAGAGAGCCCTCGAAAAGGAAATGTACTTGTAAATCTATATTTTTGTGTCCTTTTGTAATTATATATTAATTATTTCAAGCTAGTTATACAAACTGAATTAAATTTCTAACCACTTGCTAAAAATATACGTAGTAAAAATGGCTCTTAGAATAATTGTCTTCAAATTGTTGAAGATATACACAAGTTTGCATATATAATACAAACAATGAGAATATAAGTTAATTAGTAGCATGTACTAATATAAGCGCATAAGTAAATATATAGCATATGAATAAGTAACTATTGAAATGATAGAAAAAAGATAATAAATAGTTAAAACTCAATATAGGTATTACCGATTTAAATTATTTAGTAAATTACCAAAAAAATTAGGACGGTATGGTAAGTTGTTGTATCTTTTAGGAAACTATGGAGATAGTTGTGACATTGAAAAGTTCGTAAATAACTTGTATGGTATGTTGAAAGCGTTTCCAAGGAAACAACGATGAGTTAGAGAAATGTTTCGGTTTGTAGGAGATTAGAGTACTTCATTTAATCTTTGACTGCACTATTTGTTAAAAAAAAATACAAACATAATGTTTTATTTTCTCTTAGTCTTATTTTTTGGATTGAGTTAAAAAATAATGCATTGTGAAAATGAAATTAAAATTTCAACATTAATCATTACAAATTAGAATCTCTTATTTTTAACACAATAAAAATAGTAGTAAATATAGGAACATATGGTTTTCTTGATATGTTTGATTATTGACAACTTTTTTCATGTGTGCCGCAACACCGTAGCAAATGCTGTTTTTTTAGTATGTAGCGACGGATTTAGGACACCTCCTTAAGTTAAGCTATTTATTTATTTAATCATTGTAAGGGTTTTTTGTTCGTAGGAAATATGTACAGTTTTCCACAATATAGCAACAAATAACACATACATAGCCAAAAATACGACTAAGAATTCAAAATATTGGATCCATTGTTGATCTATAGAAAATTAGAAAGAGATTTGTTTACTTTCTAAAAGTAAAATTTTAATCAAATTTAGCTACTAACATCCTTGCCTTTATAAGAAAATTAATATGTGGTTGGTGGACCCTTGCCATGGTTCAAAAGCACATCAAATAGTATTTCTTGGTCTTGTTAAACTAATTGTGTAACCAAAACGACAAATACATAAACAAGTAATAGACATCTTAATTAGGAAAGAAAAAGAAAACAATTTAAGTTTAAGGACACAAATATAATCAGAACATACAAAGGGATATTGCAAGAAGCCATATATCTACAACATATTAATATCGGATGCTTGTTTACATATCATCATTTTTTGCTTTCGTCAAGTGGGATTTATCTTGTTTTTGTGCTTGAAACTTTTGGCAGTCGATTGAACAGCTTTCGCAACACGCTCAGCCATCATAGTTGACACAGGATTTTTCTTTGGTGAAATCACAGTTGCCTTCTTGGCTTTCGATGTCTTTCCTCCCGTAAAATTTCCCCAATGCTGCTGCTGGTTATTTGCCATCGATCTCACCTTGTTTTGAAAAAGAAGTTCTCCTTTCAAAATATAGTTTTACTTGTCAATGAATTAAATTTTGGTTGTGATACAAGAAATATAGCTTAGAGGTATATATAAGGTTAGGGTATTGCTAGCCTCATTTGCGTGTGTGTGTATGAATTGAAATATCTGGGAAGTGAGCCTTAATCTTCCTAGTTATTTGTTAGGATTGCGGGTGCAGGGAAGTGTGTGTTATTGCGAGATGCATGAAAACGTTAAGCAAAGGTTGAAATTGGAGATGTGTTATTATGTATGTGGGTTGGTGTTGAGAAATGTAGGTGAAATGTGGTATATAATTACATCTTTATGATTAATTAGTTTCACTAGTATCTTTTTCGTTATATTCTTGTTTATTATATTATTATTTATGAAAAAATTTAACGACTCAAAATTTTAAAACTATTTTAAGCCAATACTTGGTTAATTATTATATATCTTGTAACTATATGAAATAAGAATACAACACGTTTTGAAACAACAAAAGAGAGTAACCCTACGTGTAAAAAAGATCATGTGAAACGGTAACGTAAAAGTTCTCAGGATTTTGTGTTCTTCTTCCATTAACGTCCGTATATGTATAAATATATAATATGGATAGAGTCAACTTCATTAAAAACCGATCAAAATAAGAGCAAAAACCGTAAAAACTCATGGTTTATTAGCTTAAATCAACGAAAACTTTTTGTACACTTGATTAACATGATGCATATGTTTTGTAAAATTCATTTTTTGGTGTGATTTTGGTAAAAATAACAAGGTTTCATTGTTTAAAAAATTCGTGAAACAGTTTCATATAAATGAAAATAGTGTATGAAACCTTTTTCTTTCCATAAAAAACACCGATATATGACACAATTTCATAAAAAATGAATTATATGAAACATTTGCATCATATAAAACAACTCCGCGAGGATTTTTCATTGATTTAAGCAAAAAAAACAAAAACAAACAATGGTTTGTAAGGTTTTACACTTATTTTTAAGGGGTTAAACTAACTCTATGGAAAATGGTTTATTTTTAAGGGGTTAAACTACTATGGAAAATCCTTCTCCGAAAACTAACTCTACAGATGCAGCCTCCCAAAACCCGACTCGGAAAACACCTTTCCCGGACTCAAAATCCCGATTCGGGATACCTCCACTCCCGATTCGGGAAATAGCAATTCCCGATTCGGGAAACGCCAATTCCCGATTCGGGAGGCATCCAACCCTAAAATCCCGAATCCAAATGTTACGAGGTCAAAGTGACGACTAAGTTGACCAAATCCCTCGATTCGGAAATCATAGATTTTCCAATTCGGGAAAGGCAAACGAAGAAATGAGTTTCCACCCAATCACCCTCAAGAATCCCGATTCGGGACACATGAACTCCCGATTCGGGAAACATGAATTCCCGATTCGGGAAACATGAATCCCGATTCGGGGAACATGAGTTCCCGATTCGGGAAACGTAACCAGATTCCGGAAAAGGCTAAAATCAGCCGAAAATCGACTCTAGCTTGATCTAAAACGCTTCCTCAAACAATCCAAGGTAATCCTACATCAGTTATCAACATTTCCTTAGCTAAAAGGGCATCGAAACTAACCTTGGTGACGGTTTTCTCGACCTTGGTGATGAAATGCTCCAAGTTTCTCTCCCAAAACACACACTAAGCACACACTAATAATTTTACCCAAAATGGTTAAAATTAGGGTTTTTAGGTTATAAATAGCATGGGCCATGGGCTAAGCCCATACCCAAAATAGTTAAATCAATCCAATTAGTTAAGTTCTAACAATAGGCACAAATGGCCCCTCTCCTAGATATTCTTACAAGGTAGGTCATTTCTCCCTAATCCAATTTATTTCGAAATCCCGGTTATTACATATTTTTTGTTATATTCTTGTTTATTATATTAGTATGTATGAAGAGTTTTAACGACTAAAATTTCTAAAACTATTTTAAGCCTATACTTGGTTAATTATTATATATCTTCGGTGGGTTCCACCGTGACCATGAAAAATAATTAACAAGGGGACCTCAAATTAACATTCCATTGCCTTTTTATCTTTATGTTATTGTAGCCGAAGTAATTCTCCAACGACATGTGATAAAAGTTGACTAAAATATTTTTTATTAACATAGTCTTATATATATATATATATAGAGAGAGATGTTCATTTAAAAACCAAAACATTAGTAAAAACCATAAAAACTCCTAGTTTTTTATTTAAATCAACGAAAACTTTTCGTAGTTGTTTAATATGATGCAAATGTTTCATATAATTCTTTTTTTTAAGAAATTGTGTCATATTTTGGTGTTTATTTATGTAAAATGAAAATGTTTCATACCTTTTTTTATTTTTATGAAACTGTTTCAAGTATTTTTTTTAATCCTATGTAACCTTGTCAGTTTTACAAACAAGAATACCAAAAAATGAATTATATGAAACGTTTGCATCATATTAAACAACTCTACGAAGAGTTTTTGTTGATTTAAGCTATGAAACTATTGGTTTTTAAGGTTTTTACTAACGTTTTGGTTTTTAAATGAACTTGACTATATATATAACTATATGAAATAAGAATCAAACACTTTACCAAAGGAGTGTTAGCCTAGTGGTAAGGCTTGGGCACTACATAGTGGTGAACCCGAGTTCGAGCCCTGGGGGACGCATTCTGGAGGTACGGGGGCTTCGACCTCGGGCTGCATGCTTTAGCAGTCGGGCTTCGGCCCAAAATTGCCGAGGATTAGTCTGGGCCCAATGTGGTCTGGGATACCTCTTCCAAAAAGAATCAAAAACTTTTTGAAACAACAAAAGAGACTAACCCTACGTGTAAAAAAGATCATGTGAAACAGTAACGTAAAGTTCTCAGGATTATGCATTCTTCTACCTTTAACGTCCATATATGTATAATATATAATATGGATAGAGTCAACTTCATTAAAAAAACGACCAAAATAAGAGCAAAAACCGTAAAAACTCATGGCTTCTTAGCTTAAATCAACGGAAACTTTTTATAGAGTTGATTGACATGATGCATATGTTTCGTAAAATTCATTTTTGGTGTTTTTATGGTAAAAATAACAGGGTTTCATAGGATTAAAAAAATACGTGAAAGAGTTTCATATGAATGAAAGTAGTGTATGAAACCTTTTTATTTCCATAAGAAACACCGATATATGACACAATTTCATCAAAAAAATAAATTATATCAATCATTTGCATCATATAAAACAATTCCACAAGGATTTTTCGTTGATTTATGCAAAAAAAACAACGGTTTGTAAGCTTTTACACTTATTCTGGTTTCTACATGAATTTACCTCAATATGAATATGTGTGTGTGTGTGTGTATATATATATGTGGGTAGGGGTGTAGGGACAACATCGAGAGAGAGCCCCCGAAAAGGAAATTTACTTGTAAACCTATATTTTTGTGTCCTTTTGTAATTATATATTTATTATTTCAAACTAGTTATACAAACTCAATTAAATCTCTAAGCACTTACTAAAAATATACGTAGTAAAAATGTTTCATGAAATAATTGTCTTCAAATTGTTGAAGATGTACAGAAGTTTGCATATATAATACAAACAATGAGAATATAACTTTATTAGTAGCATGTACTAATATAAGCGCATAAGTAAATATATAGCATATGAGTAAGTAAGTATTGAAAAGATAAAAAAATATATAAAAAATATTTAAAACTCAATATATATGTATTATCGATTTAAATTATTTAGTAAATTACCAAAAAATTAGGACGGTGTGGTAACTTGTTGTATCTTTTAGAAACTATGGAGATAGTTGTAACATTGAAATGTTTGTAAATAGCCTGGATGGTGTGTTGAAAGGGTTTCCAAGGAAACAACTGTGGATTATATAATAGTTACGGTTTGTAGGAGATTAGAGTACTGCATTTAATCTTTGTCTGCACTATTTGTTGAAAAAAAATACAAACATAATGTTTTATTTTCTCTTAGTCTTATTTTTTGGATTGAGTTAAAAAATAATGCATTGTGAAAATGGAATTAAAATTTCGACATTCATCGTTACAAATTAGAATCACTTATTTTTAAGGCAATAAAAATAGTAGTAAATATAGGAACATATCGTTTTCTTGATATGTTTGATTATTGACAACTTTTTTCATATGTGCCGCAACGCCGTAGCAAATGCAGTTTTTTTTAGTATGTAGCGACGGATTTAGGACACCTCCTTCAGTTAAGCTATTTAACTATTTAATCATTGTAAGGGTTTTTTGTTTGTAGGAAATATGTACAGTTTTCCATATTATAGCAACAAATGACACATTCATAGCCCAAAATACGACTAAGAATTCAAAAAATTGGATCCATTGTTGATCTATACAAAACTAGAAAGATATTTGTTTACTTTCTAAAAGTAAAATTTTAATCAAATTTAGCTACTAACATCCTTGCCTTTATAAGAAAATTAATATGTGGTTGGTGGACCCTTACCATGATTCAAAAGCACATCAAATAGTATTTCTAGGTCTTGTTAAACTAATTGTGTAACCAAAACGACAAATACATAAACAATTAATAGACATCTTAATTAGGAATGAAAAAGAAAACAATTTAAGTTTAAGGACACAAATATAATCAGAACATACAAAGGGATATTGCAAGAAGCCATATATCTACAACATATTAATATCGGATGCTTGTTTACATATCATCATTTTTTGCTTTCGTCAAGTGGGATTTATCTTGTTTTTGTCCTTGAAACTTTTGGCAGTCGATTGAACAGCTTTCGCAACACGCTCAGCCATCATAGTTGACACTGGCTTTTTCTTTGGTGGAATCACAGTTGCCTTCTTGGCTTTCAATGTCTGTCCTCCCGTTAAATTTCCCCAATGCTGCTGCTGGTTTTCTGCCATCGATCTCACCTTGTTTTGTAAAAGAAGTTCTCCTTTCAAAATATAGTTTTACTTGTCAATGAATTAAATTTTGGTTGTGATACAAGAAATATAGCTTAGAGGTATATATAAGGTTAGGGTATTGCTAGCCTCATTTGTGTGTGTGGGTGTATGAATTGAAATATCTGGGAAGTGAGCCTTAATCTTCCTAGTTATTTGTTAAGATTGCGGGTGCAGGGAAGTGTGTGTTATTGAGAGATGCATGAAAACGTTAAGCAAAGGTTGAAATTGGAGATGTGTCATTATGTATGTGGGTTGGTGTTGAGAAATGTAGGTGAAATGTGGTATATAATTACATCTTTATGATTAATTAGTTTCACTAGTATCTTTTTCGTTATATTCTTATTTATTATATTATTATTTATGAAAAATTTTAACGACACAAAATTTTAAAACTATTTTAAGCCAATACTTGGTTAATTATTATATATCTTGTAACTATATGAAATAAGAATCAAACACGTTTTGAAACAACAAAAGAGACTAACCCTACGTGTAAAAAAGATCATGTGAAATGGTAACGTAAAAGTTCTCAGGATTTTGTGTTCTTCTTCCATTAACGTCCGTATATGTATAAATATATAATATGGATAGACTCAACTTCATTAAAACCGACCAAAATAAGAGCAAAAACCGTAAAAACTCATGGTTTATTAGCTTAAATGAACGAAAACTTTTTGTAGAGTTGATTAACATGATGCATATGTTTTGTAAAATTCATTTTTTGGGGTTTTTTTGGTAAAAATAACAAGGTTTCATGGGATTAAAAAAATACGTGAAACAGTTTCATATGAAGGAAAATAGTGTATGAAACCTTTTTCTTTCCAAAAAAAAACACCGATATATGACACAATTTCATAAAAAATGAATTATATGAAACATTGCATCATAGAACAACTCCGCGAGGATTTTTCGTTGATTTAAGCAAAAAAAAACAATGGTTTGTAAGGTTTTATACTTATTCTGGTTTCATGAAGAATTTCCCTCAATATGAATATATGTGTGTGTCTATATATATATATTTATTTATTTATGTGGGTAGGGGTGTAGGGACAACATCGAGAGAGAGCCCTCGAAAAGGAAATGTACTTGTAAAGCTATATTTTTGTGTCTTTGTGTAATTATATATTTATTATTTCAAACTAGTTATACAAAGTCAATTAAATTTCTAAGCACTTGCTAAAAATATACGTAGTAAAAATGTCTCTTGAAATATTTATCTTCAAATTGTTGAAGATCTACAGAAGTTTGCATATATAATACAAACAATGAGAATATAAGTTAATTAGTAGCATGTACTAAAATAAGCGCATAAGTAAATATTTAAAACTCAATATATATGTATTATCAATTTAAGTTATTTAGTAAATTTCCAAAAAATTAGTACGTTATGGTAAGTTGTGGTATCTTTTAGGAACTATGGAGATAGTTGTGACATTGAAAAGTTTGTACATAGCTTGGATGGTGTGTTGAAATAGTTTCCAAGGAAACAACGGTGGAATAGAGAAATGTTACGGTTTGTAGGAGATTAGAGTACTTCATTTAATCTTTAACTACATTATTTGTTGAAAAAAAATACAAACATAATGTTTTATTTTCTCTTAGTCTTATTTTTTGGATTGAGTTAAAAAATAGTGCATTATGAAAATAGAATTAAAATTTCAACATTCATCGTTACAAATTAGAATCTCTTATTTTTAACGCAATAAAAATAGTAGTAAATATAGTAACATATGATTTTCTTGATATGTTAGATTAGCAACAAATAACACATTCATAGCCCAAAATACGACTAAGAATTCAAAAAATTGGATCCATTGTTGATTTATAGAAAATTAGAAAGAGATTTGTTTACTTTCTAAAAGTAAAATTTTAATCAAATTTAGTTGCTAACATCCTTGCCTTTAAAAGAAAATTAATATGTGGTTGGTGGACCCTTAGTATTATTCAAATCCATATCAAATAGTATTTCTAGGTCTTGTTAAACTAATTGTGTAACCAAAATGACAAATACATAAACAAGTAATAGACATCTCAATTAGGAAAGAAAAAGAAAACAATTTAAGTGTAAGGACACAAATATAATCAAAACATACAAAGGGATATCGCCAGAAGCCATATATACAGCATAATAATATCGGATGCTTGTTTACATATCATCATTTTTAGCTTTCGTCAAGTGGGATTTATCTTGTTTTTGTCCTTGAAACTTTTGGCAGTCGATTGAACAGCTTTCGCAACATGCTCAACCATCATAGTTGACACAGGCTTTTTCTTTGGTGGAATCACAGTTGCCTTCTTGGCTTTCGACGTCTGTCCTCCCGTAAAATTTCCCCAATGTTGCTGCTGGTTATCTGCCATCGATCTCACCTTGTTTTGAATTGAAATATCTGGGTGTGCATGAATTGAAATATCTGGGAAGTGCGTTGAAATAGTCATCTCATTTGCGTGTGTGTGCATGAATTGAAATATCTGGGAAGTGAGCCTTAATCTTCCTAGTTATTTGTTAAGAGTGTGGGTGTGGGCAAGTGTGTGTTATTGAGAGATGCAAGAAAACGCTAAGCATAGGTTGAAATTGGAGATGTGTCATTATGTATGAGGATTGGTGTTGAGAAATATAGGTGAAATGTGCTATATAATTACATCTTGATATTATTATGATTAATTAGTTTCACTAGTATCTTTTTTTGTTATATTCTTGTTTATTATATTTGTAGGTATGAAGAGTTTTAACGACAAAAATTTCTAAAACTATTTTAAGCCAATACTTGGTTAATTATTATATATCTTCGGTGGGTTCCACCATGACCATGAAAAATAATTAACAAGGGGACCTCAAATTAACATTCCATGGCCTTTTTACCTTTATGTAATTATAACCGAAGTAATTCTTCAACGACATGTGATTAAAGTTGACTAAAATAATTTTTCTTAACATAGTCATATATATATATATATATAGAGAGAGAGAGAGGTTCATTTAAAAACCAATTAAAAATTAGTAAAAACCGTAAAAACTCGTAGTTTTTTATTTAAATCAACGAAAACTTTTCGTAGATGTTTAATATGATGCAAATGTTTCATATAATTCTTTTTTTTTTAAGAAATTGTGTCAAATTTCGGTGTTTATTTATGTAAAATGAAAATGTTTCATACCTTTTTTTATTCTTATGAAACTGTTTCAGGTATTTTTTTTTTTAATCCTATGTAACCTTGTCATTTTTACAAACAAGAATACCAAAAAATGAATTATATGAAACATTTGCATCATATTAAACAACTCTACGAAGAGTTTTTGTTGATTTAAGCTATGAAACCATTAGTTTTTAAGGTTTTTACTAATGTTTTGGTTTTTAAATGAACTTGACTATATATATAACTATATGAAATAAGAATCAAACACGTTTTGAAACAACAAAAGAGAATAACCCTACGTATAAAAAAGATCATGTGAAACAATAACGTAAAGTTTTGAGGATTATGCATTCCTCTTCCATTAACGTCCGTATATGTATAATATATAATATGGATAGAGTCAACTTCATTAAAAAACCGACCAAAATAAGAGCAAAAACCGTCAAAACTCATGGCTTCTTCGCTTAAATCAACGGAAACTTTTTATAGAGTTGATTAACATGATGCATATGTTTCGTAAAATTCATTTTTTGGTGTTTTTTTTTTGGTAAAAATAACAGGGTTTCATAGGATTAAAAAAATACGTGAAATGGTTTCATTTGAATGAAAGTAGTGTATGAAACCTTTTTATTTCCATAAAAAACACCGATATATGACACAACTTCATAAAAAAATGAATTATATGAATCATTTACATCATATAAAACAACTCCACGAGGATTTTTCATTGATTTATGCAAAAAAAAAAAAACAACGGTTTGTAAGGTTTTACACTTATTCTGGTTTCTAGATGAATTTCCCTCAATATGAATATATGTGTCTGTGTGTCTATATATATATATATATATATGTGGGTATGAATATATGTGTGTGTATATATATAATACCCACATATATATATATATATATGTGGGTATTAGCAACAAATAACACATTCATAGCCCAAAATACAACTAAGAATTCAAAAAATTGGATCCATTGTTGATCTATAGAAAATTAGAAAGAGATTTGTTTACTTTCTAAAAGTAAGTTTTAATCAAATTTAACTACTAACATCCTTGCCTTTATAAGAAACTTAATATGTGGTTGGTGGAGCCTTACCAAGATTCAAAAGCACATCAAATAGTATTTCTAGGTCTTGTTAAACTAATTGTGTAACCAAAACGACAAATACATAAACAAGTAATAGACATCTTAATTAGGAAAGAAAAAGAAAACAATTTAAGTGTAAGGACACAAATATAATCAGAACATACAAAGGATATTGCATGAAGCCATATATCTACAACATATTAATATCGGATGCTTGTCTACATATCATCATTTTTTGCTTTCGTCAAGTGGGATTTATCTTGTTTTTGTCCTTGAAACTTTTGGCAGTCGATTGAACAGCTTTCGCAACACGCTCAACCATCATAGTTGACACACGCTTTTTCTTTGGTGGAAGCACAGTTGCCTTCTTGGCTTTCGATGTCTGTCCTCCCGTAAAATTTCCCCAGTGCTGCTGGTTATCTGCCATCGATCTCACCTTGTTTTGAAAAAGAAGTTCTCCTTTCAAAATATAGTTTTACTTGTCAATGAATTAAATTTTGGTTGTGATACAAGAAATATAGCTTAGAGGTATATATAAGGTTAGGGGTATTGCTAACCTCATTTGCGTGTGTGTGCATGAACTGAAATATCTGGGAAGTGAGCCTTAATCTTCCTAGTTATTTGTTAAGAGTGTGGGTGTGGGGAAGTGTGTGTTATTGAGAGATGCATGAAAACGCTAAGCAAAGGTTGAAATTGGAGATGTGTCATTATGTATGTGGATTAGTGTTGAGAAATGTAGGTGCAATGTGGTATATAATTACATCTTGATATTATTATGATTCATTAGTTTCACTAATATCTTTTTTGTTATATTCTTGTTTATTATATTAGTATTAATGAAGAGTTTTAAAGACACAAATTTCTAAAACTATTTTAAGCCAATACTAGGTTAATTATTATATATCTTCGGTGGGTTCCACCGTGACCATGAAAAATATTTAACATGGGACCTCAAATTGACATTCCATGGCATTTTTATCTTTATGTAACTATAGCCGAAGTAATTCTCCAACGACATGTGATTAAAGTTGACTAAAATAATATTTATTAACATAGTCTTATGTATCTATATATATAACTATATGAAATAAGAATCAAACACGTTTTGAAACAACAAAAGACACTAACCCTAAGTGTAAAAAGGATCATGTGAAACAATAACGTAAAAGTTCTCAGGATTATGCGTTCTTCTTCCATTAACGTCCGTATATGTATAATATATAATATGGATAGAGTCAACTTCATTAAAAAACCGACCAAAATAAGAGTAAAAACCATAAAATACTATCTCCCAACTGCTTCAGAGAGACAATCGGAAAAGACTACGGATTAGATCAAATAGGAAAGAAAAGTATGTAATAGATAGCAATTTCGCTATTTTTACTTATGAAGCTTATTGTGATAAAAAAATTGAATTTATATATCGCTAGATTAATTATTATGTTCTATAATATTTAACACTTATTTGAAGATCTCCCTCTACACAAGCAAATTGTTGATAAAACTCTAAAATAGCATTTTCTTTTGACCCGATTTTTTTTATCATTCAGAAAAGACAAAAATAGTTCCGGATGATTTCTTAGCTTAAATCAACGAAAACTTTTTGTAAAGTTGATTAACATGATGCATATGTTTCGTCAAATTCATTTTTTGGCGTTTTTTTTTTGGTAAAAATAACAAGGTTTCATAGGATTAAAAAAAATAGGTGAAATAGTTTAATATGAATGAAAGTAGTGTATGAAACCTTTTTCTTTCCATAAAAAACACCGATATATGACACAATTTCATCAAAAAAAAAATGAATTATATGAAACATTTGCATGATTTAAAACAACTCCACGTGGATTTTCCGTTGATTTAAGGCAAAAAAAAAACAATGGTTTGTAAGGTTTTACACTTATTCTGGTTTCTAGATGAATTTCCCTCAATATGAATATATGTGTATATACATATATATAGAGAGAGAGAGGGGGAGGTTCATATGAAAAATATAACTTTTTAAGAGAATACGAGAAGCAATCTCAGCCATTCGATTCAATTTTTGATGAAAAAAAGTGACACGCGCGACCTGAAGTCGCGGGGGTAAGTCGCGCAAGTCGCGAATTCCTTTGTTAATCATATATGACTTTGTACACAAAAGTCATGAAAAAAAAGGACACGTGCGACCTCTGGTCGCGGGGCAAGTCGCGCAAGTCGCGCACGTTGTTAATCACATGTGATTTTCTATATGATTTACTATATGAATCATGTATGATTTTGTACATGTTTTTTGTACCTGAACTTTTCCTTTGTTAATCATATATGAATTTAAACACAAAAGTCATTCTCATATATGATTGGCTTGAGATGAGTGGCTGAGATTGCTTCTCGTTTTTTCTTAAATTGATATGCTTCTCATTTGAACCTTCCCCTATATATATATATATATATATATATATTTATGTGGGTGGGGGTGTAGGGACAACATCGAGAGAGAGCCCTCGAAAAGGAAATGTACTTGTTAAGCTTTATTTTTGTGTCCTTTTGTAAATTTATATTTATTATTTCAAACTAGTTATACAAACTCAATTAAATTTCTAAGCACTTGCTAAAATTATACGTAGTAAAAATCTCTCTTGAAATAATTGTCTTGAAATTGTTGAACATGTACAGAAGTTTGCATATATAATACAACCAATGAGAATATAAGTTAATTAGTAGTATGTATTAGTATAAGCGCATAAGTAAATTTATAGCATATGAGTAAGTATCGAAAAGATAGAAAAAAACATAATAAATATTTAAAACTCAATATATATGTATTATCGATTTAAATTATTTAGTAAATTACCAAAAAATTAGGACGGTACGGTAACTTGTTGTATCTTTTAGGAGCTATGGAGATAGTTGTGACATTGAAAAGTTTGTAAATTTGGGAATCGCCGAAATCTCCCATGGAGGTACGGAGTTTTCTCGGTTTAGCGGGGTATTATTGAAACTTCATCAAACACTTCTCAGCAATCGCCACGCCACTTACAGCACTAACAAGGAAGAACGTCAAGTTCGAATGGGCACCGACTCACGAGTATGCGTTTAACAATCTGAAGGAGAAATTGAATAGCGCGCCAATCCTCACCCTACCCAACGGGACTGACGGATTTGTAGCCTATTGTGATGCTTCTAAGTTAGGCTTGGGGTATGTGCTCATGCAGGAGGGTATGGTGATCGCTTATGCCTCTAGAAACTGAAAGTACATGAGAACAACTATCCGACTCATGACATGTAGATGGCGGCCGTAGTCTTTGCACTAAGGATCTAGAGGTACTACCTTTACGGCGTGAGGTGCCAGATTTATACCGATCATAAGAGTCTCCAACATCTTCTCAACCTGAAGGAGCTGAACATGAGGCAGAGACGATGCGTTGAGTTGCTTAGTGATTATGACTGTGAAATCCTTTACCATCCTGGTAAAGCGAATGTTGTAGTTGATGCCCTAGGTTGTAAAGGAGGCGAAGACGCACCTAACATCGTGGCCTTTCGGATAAGCATTATATCAGACATCAGATCAGAAATCAAAGAGTGGCAAGAAGAAGCCATGAAAGAAGAAAACTTGAAGATCGAGCGGATGATAGGAACTTTGGAGACCCTAGGGACGAACACCGAAGGGTTGAGATGTTTTGGGAATCATGTCTGGATCCCAAAACTCGGGGATTTACGTAAGAAGGTTTTAACGGATGCGCACAAAGCAAAGTATTCGGTTCACCCTGGAACGAACAAGATGTACCACGATCTGAAGCAAATGTATTGGTGGCCGAGAATGAAAAAGGACGTCGCCTATTTTGTCGAAAGATGCGTGACATGCCTACAAGTGAAAATTGAGCATCAACGACCATATGGTAAACTGCAACAGTTGCCAATCCCGAAATGGACTTGGGAACACATCACAATGGACTTCGTGACAAAACTATCACGAACACCTAAGGGTTACGATACAATTTGGGTGGTGGTCGATCGACTTTCAAAAGCGGCTCATTTCTTATCGATGAAGGAGACGTATTCCATGGAAAGACTTGTGAAGTTGTATATAGCGGAGGTGGTATGCCTACATAGCCTTCCTTTATCTAGCGTATCAGATCGAAATGCTAGGTTTACTTTGACCTTCTGGTAAAGCTTCCAACGGGAACTTGGGACACAGGTCAGCTTGAGCACCACTTATCATCCACAGACCGACGGACAAAGTGAACAAACCATTCCGACCTTAGGGGACATGTTGAGGGCTTGTGCCCTAGATTTTGGGGGTTCTTGGGAGGATCATATTTCATTGATTGAATTCTCCTACAACAATAGCTACCATGCGAGCATCGAGGCAGCTCCGTATGAGATACTATATGGACAGAAGTGTAGGACACCTTTGTGTTGGAACAAGGTCGGTGAGAGATAGCTTGTCGGACCAGAAGTCGTTCAGATAACATCAGACAAGATCCAACAAGTATGAGAAAGATTGAAGGTAGCCAGAGATAGACAAAAGAGCTATGCCGACAAACGAAGGAAGGATATTGAGTTTCAAGTGGGAGATCACGTGATGCTCAACGTGTCATCCTGGAAGGGGGTGATACATTTTGGGAAAAGAGGATAATTGAGCCCCCACGTTACGTTGGACCGTTCAAGATAATCGAACGGATTGGGGCCGTAGCTTATAAACTGGAACTGCCAAACGAACTAAGTGGAGTTCACAACACCTTCCATGTTTCAACCTGAGGAAGTGTTTGGCGGAACCAGACGCCGCTATACCACTACAAGAAATAAGAGTTTATCCAAAGTTGAACTTTGTGGAAGAACCAGTTGCGGTTGTGGATCGAAAGGTTCGTAAGTTAAGAAATAAAGAAATCGGTTTGGTGAAAATTCAATGGAAGTTCCACAAAGGACAGGAATGCACTAGAGAAACAGAATTAGATATGAGGGCTAAGTATCCGCACCTGTTTAGCGATTGAATTCTGGGACGAAATTCTTTTAAGAGGGAGTGATAACAATTGAAAACCAATAAATCTTGAGGTTTATGTATGAAACAGTATAAATATAGAGAGATTATTGAAATGAAATGCATAAATTAAAAGAACGATTAGCAATGAAGAATGACTCTCATATATTCAAATTTTTCATATACAAAAATGATATCAGCCGAATTGACACTTTCAAAGTACAAGATGACCTCATATTTATACTAGGATGTTTGACCTAATCTAAGCCCAAGCTCATTACATTCAAAATATTCCAAGCCCAAAATCTAAATAATAAACATTGAAACTAAATGTGCTATCATTTATAAAACTTGAAATTTTCTGCAAATAAATTGCTAACAATCTCCCCCTAAGTTTTATAAATGAAGCAGATCTTGGTCTTCTCTTGTTTGCCTTCTTCAGAAGATACTGGCAATGCTCTGTGGCTTTGACTGCAGAGGCTTGTGTCACAGATCCTCTGAGAAGTGTTACAGAGGCTCTGTGATTTTTGACTTGTATGAATCTTCAACTTCTGTTGATCCTCTATGAATAAAACAAGCTCCCCCTTGACTGAAGCTCTGTGATATTCAACTCTGCCCAGTCCCATAAATGTTGTAGTTCCTCCAGTGAACTCTTCAGATTCTCTCACCATATCCCATCGGTAAAATTGACTGGCACAGAAAGAGGTGTAGTTCATGCTGGATTGATAAGGGAACTTTTGATATCCTTCAGAAAATCACTAGGCATAAGCCACACAGGATTATATTCTATAGAGATGGGTTCAAAGAAGGTGGACATCGTAGTATAAGGTTAGAAGGGTTCTTGTCAGATTTAGCATAGGAAACTTTAGAGTATAAAATAATCTGAGTTTGTGAAGGTTCAGAATAGGTTCTGGAGTAATCTAGTTGCAGAGGTTCTGTGAGATTTCTGTGAGTATCTTTAGTCTCTGTGAGAAGAGTGACAGAAGCTCTGTGATGCTTGGCAGATGTAAAGAAATCTGCAGAGTCTCTGTATGAAATGGCAGTAGTGCTTCTTCTGCAGAGCTTTTCAACCAGTGCACTCAGTGAGTAGATAATTGGTGAAGCTATGCATGCAACAAATTGATTAGCAGAGCAGAAGAATCGACTTAGAACTTTACAATTTGCAGAGGTTCTGAGAAGTTTGCCAGAGGTTCTGATAGAATATGAAGTTTGACAGAGGCTCTGTGACTTTGATCCTTTGTGATGGTACTCCTTCTGTGACTTCAGTCTTCTTTGTACGTTGACTCCTAGATGTCACACCTCTGTGACTGTACACCTCTTCAAAATATGAAGACTAACCTTAGAGGAACCTCTGAGAGAATGAACACCTTAACGATTTATGCCTAGACTTTCACAGAAGTTCTAATATCACCAAATCCTAAACAGTTGGATTTGATGAATCTTTCACAACATATAACTCAACCACAAAAAGACCTTACAAAACCCAGAAATTTAATATTGAAAATGATTGAAATTACCACCAAGACACTCACAAAGAAAATACGTTTTAAAAAAACCGATTTCAGCAACAAGAAAATCCAAATTCAAAGACATAGTTCGAAAACCAATAGACCTAAAACCTAAACAATCTGAAGAACAGATTCATATTCAAAACATTTAAGAACGATACACCGAAATTCCAGAAAGATTACCTCAAGAAAATTGATTTCGAATGATCGAAACGAGTACTGGAGACTCGTTCTTGCTCTGACTCGTTCTTACCAATAAATCCTGAGGTTTATGTATGAAACAGTATAAATATAGACAGATTATTGAAATGAAATGTAGAAATTAAAAGAACGATTAGCAATGAAGAACGACTCTCATATATTCAAACTTTTCAGATACAAAAATGATATCAGCCGAATTAACACTTTCAAAGTACAAGATGACCTCATATTTATACTAGGATGTTTGACCTAATCCAAGCCCAAGCCCATTACATTCAAAATATTCCAAGCCCAAAATCTAAATAATAAACATTGAAACTAAATGTGCTATCATTTATAAAACTTGAAATGTTCTGCAAATAAATTGCTAACAGGGAGTGATGTAATAATTGGAAAATTTTGAGTTATATACTAAGTTAATTTTATGGCATTATTTACCTAGTTTGAAAGAAGGACCATTTTCACCAAAATGTATCTAATTTTTCCCTTATTCCTATTGTATGTATCCAACTTCAAAATGTGTTATTGTATGTACTATACTTTCAAAAAATGTTATTGCAGATACTATACTTTCAAAATTGTATTATTATATGTATTATACTTTTAAAAAACATGTTATTGCATGTACTATTTCAACAGTAAATAAGTACAATGTTACATAAAATAGCACATTTTGAAGGTATAATACATACAATAGTACATTTTGAAGTTGGATACACATAATAGAAATAAGGGTAAAGTTGGATACATTTTCGAGAAGATAGTCCTTGAAAGAATAAGAGGAAGGAGGGACTAAATGTGTCAAATTCTAAAAGTTTTATAAGTAATGTGCTTATACTACTTTGGGTATGGGCTTGGCCTTAGGCCCAGGGTACTTAAGGGGTAAACCCTAGGGTTTTTCCCATTTCAAGAAAAGTTTAGTATGTGTTAGTGTGTGTTTTTGGAGAGCAACTATCAACATCATCTTCTTCATCATTTCATCTCTGAAGGTAATTCTTGATTTTTATTTATTATTGCTATGATTATAGAATGGATATAGGATTGATTATAGTTGTTTAAGAATGTTAATACTTGATATTTTGAGGATTTTAAACTAATTTTGGATGAGTTTTTGGGTTACAGTATCGATTTCCTCGAACTGAAGATCCTGGATTGAATTCGGCCTATTGGGCCAATGTCCGAATCGGCTTATGCCGGTTATCCGAATCGGCTTTTTAGCCATAATCCGAATCGGCTTTTGGGCCGAAGTCCATATCGGCCTTTGGCCAACTTGACTTCAATTCGGCTTATTGCTTTCTCCATATCGGCTTTTGAATTTTTTTCTCTCCAATTCGGCTTATTGAGTTCTCCACCAATAATCCTTATAGGACTTTTCAACTTTTCAATAATCCTTATATGACTTTTCAACTTTTCAATAATCCTTATAGGACTTTTCAATAATCCTTATAGGACTTTTCAACTTTTCAATAATCCTTATAGGACTTTTCAACTTTTCAATAATTCTTATAGGACTTTCCAGTTGTCATGTTGCCCGGGTTGGATTTTGGGAGTCATTGCCTTAAGATTCTAGTTGCTTATCAATGATAAATTGTTATGTTATAGTTCGGCGGCTAATCCAATAAGCGAGCGTTTGGTGGTTATCCATTTTGAGTTAGGCTCAGGTGAGTTCCCTTGCCAAACTCTTATAAACTTAAATGATTTTTGACTGACTTTGAATGACTGTTTCGAAACTTTAACAACTGTGTTTACACTTGAAATGAATACTTGATTTTGATGTGGTATGCGTGAATATTAATTACATTTAAGCATGCTTATAACTGTAATTTCTGTGATTATTTTTGGGTGGGTGCACTATGGATACTGAGTACCTTGGAACTTTATGTTCCTTGGAAGTTTTTACCAAGTCAACTTTGATGTTGCTTGGGGGTACCTTGGGACTACGTCCCTTGGGAGTTATCAGCGGGCGCCGGCCAGGTCTTGATTGATTGTCATGTTGTGGCGAATTTCTTTGTTCGAAACACACCATACTTGCTAAATGTTTTAAACTAGGCCAGCAGGCCGTATTTGTGAAGTAACTATTTTTGAAGGAATTCACTAGACCTTATGGTCTAACCCTCGTTTTCCAAAATTCTTTCTTAAACATTTTCAGGTGTCGTTCGTGAGAAAAAGAGGGGTAAAGAAAAGGTTTGAATGCTAGATAGTGTTTGCCTTAGTTCATAGTCGCCTGTTTAGATTCTTAAATCCTATATCTCAGCCGTGGAGGGATGTTCCACGTGCACTACTTTATTATCGTTTAGTAATTAAAGAACTATTTTCTGCTGCGTTAGATCACCGGGATGAATTTATTATATTATATTGTTTCGAGAAATTGGGTCGTTACAATAATTAACATAAGACCTCAAATTAATATTCCATCGCCTCTCTATCTTTATGTAATTATAATCGAAATAATTCTCCAACGATATGTGATTAAAGTTGACTATCTTTATGTAATTAAACTTTTGGAAACAGAGAGAATCTCGTGATCGCGAGAATCCCTTCTTGCACCACGAGATATCCAACACTTGGAATAAATTTTCTACGCTTTGATGGTTTGGCATGTAACACCCCAAAATTTAGGGTAAACAAAAACTTTCATTTCAACTAAAGATGGTATACAAATGTAACGCCATGGCGTGAGCTCTTCCCAGAATGGGGTATAAGTATTGTAATACTTACAACGTTTGTAATCAAGTACAGAATTACAATAACCAACTAGTCTAATTCCGTCTAGGAAGAAGACTACAAAAGGGTTATCGATCGCCAATGAATCCTACGGCCTAAAGGACCGGTTCTCCACATTCCCCAATGCTCACTCTACGCCCGAGGCCTACTTAGGGATGGCGTCCCTAGCACCTGAGAGATGCATCGACACCAAACAAGTGTTAGGCTAAAAGAGCCTAGTGAGTTGTATCAATAACATATCATAAATACATATAAGCATGTGAATAGACGTGAGATAAACTAGAGTGGATTGTCAACATAAGAAACATGCTAAACCGGTTAATCTTTTATCTTCGGAATCAATGGGAGCGACCCATTTCCCCCAACCAATACCCCATCACTCGTTACTTCCGAACACCTCGATGCCATATCTATCATGACACCATCAGAGGCCCGCGCACCAAGGAGCAACCCGAGGGCCGGCGACATAGGGCCATTCCTATTTCAGAACCTCCCAAGACTGTTCGGTGTGGAAATACTGCGTTGATTCGTCCATGTTATTAATTTACAAACAACCCCGATGTCATATCTATCATGGCACCATCTGAGGCGTATACGTACTGTCTAAAAGACTCATACATTTGTTTCCACCCATCATAGGTATAAATCGAGGGTCTCAAGCCCTTTACTCATTTCATACATGCCAACTCGCACGGATATCAAATCCCTTTCACATAATTCCATAGCATCCATGATTCCATGTATTTCGCATACATACATTCATTCCACAATCTCATGGATTCAACACGTGCCATAGTAGTATACAATAATCCTATTCAAGTATACAACCGTCCAATTTAAGTAGTTCATATAAGCATAGTTCATCATGCGATTCATGGGGAATTCCTTGAACTAGACATAATAAGCATTTCATGTTAGAATCATGTTCATCCACAAAATTAAACAAGGAATGTAAAATCATCAAGATGATGTGCTCTCAGTTTTAACAAAATAGTTTTAACAACTCACCTTAGGGTTTGCACCCAAAACCCCCAAATCTTCCGATTTAGGTCAAATACGAGAGCAACCTAAAATCAAGTAAATTGTACCCTAGGTTAGTTCACGACTCTTGTTATATGTGTAGATCCCACCTACAAAGGTTTAAATGAAGCTTACCGAGTGAGGTTCAAGCTAAAACCCTAGAACTTGAGCTTCCCCTTTTTCAAGCAACAATGGTGGAGGATGAATGAGTGGAGAAGATGAAGTGGGTGAGATGTGATTCCCAAACTTGTTAGCTCCAAGTGTAGATCCAACTACGAGATCTTGGAGAGCTTTGAAAATGGGAAGTTTAGAGAGAAAAATCAGAGATTTTGGTGAAGAAATGAGAGAGTTGTGTACAAATGAAGGTAAGAAGGGTTTTAAACCCGTTTTCTCAAAAATACAGATACCTAGCGATCGCTAGGTGTGAGGCTAGCGATCGCTAGCTTCGTGTGCTAGCGAGCAGAACGTGATCGTGAGCTGGAACAGAAGTTGAGGAAACTAGGCCTAGCGATCGCTAGGGTGATGGCTAGCGATCGCTAGCATCTGTGCGATTTTGGTGATATTTTGTTTCGGCCATAACTTCTTCGTTATAGCTCCGTTTTTGATTCCGAAAAGACCGTTGGACTCGTAATTGGATTCCCTAGCATTTTAAAACCATAAAACATAGTTTTTGATCCAAAAATTCTAATTCCCATAATTACCAACGAGTCATTATTACAACTGAAAATTACGGGTTGCCGTGACGGATCGCAAGATCCGTAAGCTTAGGAACAAAGAGATCGGTCTAGTGAAGATCCAGTGGAAATTCCACAAGAATCAAGAGGCTACGTGGGAATCGGAATCTGAGATGCGGGCAAAGTACCTTTACCTATTCAACGATTGAATTCCGGGACGGAATTCTTTTGAGGAGGGTGTAATGTAATAACCTGACTCTAACGTAAGTTAGTATTTAACTCTAACTATGACCTAGTTTGTGAACTTCTTGTGGAGGAGGGACCATTAGTGTCAATCCTTGAAACTAATATTATTTGATGGGTCCTTAAATGGTTAATGGGCTTGGCCTTATAAGTCCAATGTATTTAAGAGAACAAATTAGGGTTTTTACTCATTTTGGAAAAAGATTAGTGTGGGTGCTTAGTGTGTGTTTTGGGAGAAGCTTAGAGCCATTTTATCATCTTCAAGGTTGAGAAATCATCGCCAATGTAAGATCTTGATGTTATTTTGCGTACAACTTATCTAGATTTATGCGGGAATAATTTAGGCCCTGTTCGGTAGTGGCTGAAAGAGCGGACTGGAACTTAGAGAAAATTCGCTCAGCCATGTTGGTCCGTTCGATAATGGCTGAATGAGCTGAGCGAGGGCTGAATTATACAGCTACCAAAATAGAGTCCTATCTGGTCAGCCATGATTTTTTCATTCAATTCCATATTTGCCCTTATTAACCCACCATTAAAACAAAGCAAAACTTAAAGAGGAGAATAGTAAAGCAACCTCCATGATTGAATTTCTATCATCTTCATTTTCTGCCCCAATCTCCATCGTCCATTCTGTTATTTAACATTAAGGATGACCTTTTCTTTCTTGAAGATGATGAAAAATTGAAGAGGTAGAAGATGAGAGGGTTTAAAGAAATATTACAGTGAAATATAAAGAGGGTTTGTTGACGGCGGCCAACAAAATAAAAAGGGTTTGGGATTTGAAGAATTATTATAATGAAGTATATAAAGAGGGGTTGTTGACGGAAGCCATGGAAATAAATAGGGTTTGGAGAAATATTATAATAAAAGAAATAAAACCAATTTCATGAATATATTTTAGTATCTTTCTTTTCTTAAATAAAAAATTAAAGCTTCATCTAATTGTTTTTATTCATCAAATAGTAGTTTTAATCCGATAAAAATATAGATTAAAGGGTAAATAATTGTTCTATTTAAACAAAAGTAAAGACTGGGGGTACAATGGTCATTTTTAATATAAGACTGTTTATCCAGCAAAACAACCGAACAACATCATATCTGTTAACACACAGACATCTATATCCAGACAGACGGCTATATCCATACAGGTCTTAACAGAGAATGAACCGAACAGCACCTTAGTGACCTTCTAGAATTGCTTTGGGTTCAATTGGATAAGTTTTCATCAAGATTTGGACCTTTTTTTTCGAATCTGTTCGGTTTTCCGAGTTCGAATCCCGAATCGGGATTCATGTTTTCCGAATCGGGATATCGTGTTTTCCGAATCGGTTTTTATGAAGCATGTTTGATCGTCTCAAAATGCCTTTCCCGAATTGGAAACCTTGATTTCCGAATCGGGAAATGGGCCGACCTAGCCGTTATGCTGACCTCGTTTCCTTTCGAGTTAGGATTCGGAATTTGATGTTTTCCGAATTCGGAATTGGTGTCTTTCCCGATTCGGAAATTGCTATTTTCCGAATCGGAAAAGATGGTATTTCGATTCGGATTTTGTAAGTCAGAAAATATGTTTTACGAGTCAGATTTTAGCAGAACCCCCGTGCTAAGTCTGCCTAGGGGTGTCATAGTAGTGGGTTTTTATTGAACGCAATTATTAATGCCCTAGAACTTTTACAGGCACGTTAGACAAGGTCCACGGGAGGACAGTAAGAATTGGCTCAGGTGAGTTCCCTTGCCTGATTTGAATGGGATAAATTGTTTTGAACTGGATTTTAATTGCCCATTCTGTTTGATAAATGATTTTGACGTATGAACTGCTTTATGAAGTATGATAACGTGACATAATTGTTGATTACATTTAAAGCATGCTTAAAATGGTAATGACTTGATGATTTGACTGATGTGTTGCACTATGGACACTGGGTACCTTGGAACCTCGCTTTTTTTGGGAGTTTACCATTTGGTCTGATCCGCCACTTGGGGGTACCTCGGGACTACGTCCCTTGGGAGTTATTGCCAGGCGACCTGGACTGGGCCTGCGCTGTGTTTTTCTTTGTCCGCACACATTCAGTGGTTTTGATTTGAGTTACGGCCAGCGGGTCGGAACTGTTTTATTTACTGTTTGGGGAATTCACTAGACCTTATGGTCTAACCCTCGCTTTCCAAATTCTTTTCTTTCTTATTTGTTACAGGAGTTGCCCGAGGGAGAGAGAAGGGCGAGGATAAGGTCTGATGTCTAGATAGAGTCGGCCTTGGTTTTCTCCTTTTACGCACTCTAGATACCTAAAATTATTATCTCAGCCGTGGAGGGTTGTTCCACGTGCACTATTAGACACGTTTCCTTTTGATTAAGTACTTTATATATTTTCCGTTGCGTTAGATCACTGGGATTGTTACTGTTATTGTTATTATATCTGTTGGGATTCGGGGTGTTACACCCTTCCAAGGGGACACTTTCAACATCACGCGCTCTCCCACTTGGAAGTCTACGGGACGACGTTTCTTGTCGGCATAGCTCTTTTGACGGTCTTGGGCGGCTTTCAAGCATTCGCGAATGCCCTTCACTTTATCCGCCGTCTCTTGTATGATCTCGGGTCCCGCGAATTGCTTCTCACCCGCTTCCAACCAACACGTCGGCGTTCTACACTTCCGTCCGTACAATGCCTCGAACGGTGCCATCACAATGCTAAAGTGAAAACTGTTGTTGTATGCAAACTCCACTAATGGTAGGTGCGTATCCCAATTCCCACCAAAGTGGATAACGCATGACCGCAACATATCTTCTAACGTCTATATCGTCCATTCGCTTTGCCCGTCGGTTTGGGGGTGGTAAGCGGTGCTCAACTTGAGTTTCGTACCCATGCCTTCTTGTAATCCGTGCCAAAACTGGGAAGTGAATCGGCTATCCCTATCCAAAACAATCGATAGAGGTACACCGTGCCTCCTCACGATTTCGTTTATGTAGAGTTTGGCCAATTTGTCCATAGGTAGGGTCTCTCGCATCTCGAGAAAGTGAGCACTCTTCGTGAGTCGGTCAACAACCACCCAAATGGTGTCGTGACCCCTCAAGGTTCTCGGTAATTTAGTCACAAAATCCATTGTAACATGTTCCCATTTCCATTCCGGAATCTCCAAGGGTTGTAAATTACCGTAAGGCTTTTGGTGTTCCGCCTTTACTTGTAAGCATGTGACACACTTCTCGACATATTTAGCCACGTCAAGCTTCATAATCGGCCACCAATAGTTCATCTTCAAATCTCGGTACATTTTGGTGCTCCCGGGATGTATGGAATACTTGGACTTGTGAGCCTCCTCCAAGAGCAACTCCCGATTACGCCAATCTTTGGCACCCAAATTCGACGTTGGAACAATTTAAGCCCGTGGCTATCCTCGGTCAACAACTCCTTTTGCTTCACCATCACTTCATCTTTGAGGTTCTCTTCTCGTAGGCCCTCCGTTTGACTAGTCTTGATCTTCTCCAATAAGCTTGACACCACGCTAATCCGGTTGAGGGTTACACTAGCCCCGTCACTATGGTTCTTACGGCTCAAGGCATCGGCAACCACGTTCGCTTTACCGGGGTGGTACAATAAATCGCAATCGTAATCCTTTAGTAGCTCAAGCCATCTCCTTTGTCGCATATTGAGCTCCTTTTGATCGAAAATGTGTTCGAGACTTTTGTGATCGGTGAAGAGGGTACACTTGGTCCCGTAAAGATAGTGTCGCCATAATTTCAAAGCAAACACCACCGCCGCTAACTCCAAATCGTGCACCGGATAATTCTTTTCGTGATCTTTCAACTGTCGAGAGGCGTAGGAGATCACCTTGCCTCTTTGCATAAGCACACACCCGAGTCCCATCTTGGACGCGTCGCTATAGACTACGAAGTCTTCCGTCCCGTCCGGTAATGACAAAATCGGCGCTTGACACAACTTCTTCTTGAGTGTTTGAAAAGCCTCTTCTTGCTTTTCGGTCCATAGAAACTTGGCGTTCTTCTTTGTTAACACCATGAGTGACGAAGCGATCTTCGAGAAATCTTGGATAAACCTCCGGTAGTAACCCGCTAAGCCTAGAAAGCTTCTTATCTCTGACGGGTTCATTGGCGACTTCCAACTCATCTGGCCTCGATCTTCGTCGGGTCCACTTTGATCCCGTCTCGCGATACCACATGACCTAGAAACTGTACCTCGTGGAGCCAAAATTCGCACTTTGAAAACTTGGCGTACAACTTCTCGCTTCTTAGCACGTTCAACACCTCTCGTAAGTGTCGCTCATGTTCGGCCTCATCTTTGGAATAGACCAAGATATCATCGATAAAGACTATAACCGACTTATCTAAGAATGGTCTACACACTCGGTTCATCAAGTCCATGAATACCGCCGGTGCGTTGGTTAGACTGAACGGCATCACTAAGAACTCGTAGTGCCCGTATCTCGTCCGGAAAGCGGTCTTTGGTACGTCGTCTTCTTTCACCCTAACATGGTGATACCCGGATCGTAGGTCAATCTTTGAGAAACACCCGGCACCTTGAAGTTGATCGAAGAGATCGTCGATCCGAGGCAAGGGGTACTTATTCTTTACCGTCACCTTGTTTAGTTCACGGTAATCAATACACATCCGCATGGAGCCGTCCTTCTTCTTGACGACCGGCGCTCCCCATGGCGACGAACTCGGTCGGATGAACCCCTTCTCGGAGAGTTCTTGCAATTGTGTCATCATCTCCTTCATCTCGGTCGGAGCCAATCGATACGGAGCGCGTGCTATCGGGGCCTCTCCCGGCGTGAGGTCGATATGGAATTCTACTTGTCGTTCCGGTGGTAACCCGGGCAAATCTTCCGGAAAGACATCCGGAAACTCCCGCACCACGTCGACATCGGAAATCTCTTTCTTTTCCATCTTCGTGTCAATGACGTAAGCTAGATAAGAGGCGCATCCCTTAGCTAGGCACTTTCTTGCCTTTATCATCGAGATGGTCGTGTTAGTGCCCTTCTTTTTATCCCCGTACACGGTGATCAATTCCCCTCGAGGCGTTGGGATAGTGACCATCTTCTTACCGCAACCTATATTGGCGTCGTGAGCGCGCAACCAATCGATCCCTAGCAGTACGTCGAAACTACCGACATTCATGGGTATGAGGGTTGCGGAGAAAGGTTCTCCATCTAACTCTATAGTGCACCCCTCAAAGCAATCTCGAACAGTCACAAGAAATCCACCCGCTACTTCTACTACTAACGCATCAGATAAAGGAGTGGTAGGCATAGTGAATTTCTTAGCTAGAGTGTCATGCACAAAGGAGCGTTCGGCGCCCGTATCAAATAGAACAAGTGCAAGTAAGGAGTTAACGAGAAACGTACCCGATACAAGATTGGATGCCTCCCTCGCCTCTCCGGCCATCATCTGAAAGGCCCGGCTAGTCACTCTCGGCGGGACCTCCCCCTTTGCAACGGATCCACTCGAACCTCCGGTAGACGCCTTCTTGAATTTCGGGCAAGCATCCCGATAATGTCCCGGCTCCTCACAATCATAACACACCGCCACTCGGACCACGCAATCTCGAGCCAAATGACCCCTCTTTCCACACTTCCCACAAGTGTCGCTCGTGGGGAAATCACGTCGACATGGCCCAAAATGCTTGCTTCGACATTTGTTGCACCATTTCGCCTCGTTTCGGTTTCCGCCTCGCTTACCATCTTGAAAAGTCTTATTCGGTCGGGCCGATGCGGCGGCTTCCTCAAACTTTCTCTTTTGCCCGGCTTGGTAACCCTCTACCCGGGCTTGGGTGATGTCATCCTCTATCCTCAATGATTCCTCAATCGCCTCATGCAAGGTGGTGACCCTTGCGATCCATACCGCCGATCTCATCTCGACCGGTAATCCACGAGAATAGGCTTTTATCTTCGACTTCTCATCGGGAGCCAAGTGCTCCACCATCCCTAGCTTCTCCAAGAAATCTTTCGCATAGTACGAAATAGGAGAGTTTCCCTTCTTCATCGCCCGGAATTCGTCCTCGATCTTGTCAATGGCTCACTCGCTACAATATTTCTCGAGCATTTTCTTCTTGAATTCGGCCCAAGAGAGCCTCGCATACACCTCCGCGCGTGAGGGATGAGCGGGTCAAGTTCCACCACGTTAGGGCCTCGCCCTTAAGAAGGTGGGATGCGAACTTGACTCGTTGAGAACCGTCGCACTCGCTAGCCTCAAAGGCCATCTCCATCTTGCGGAGCCAATACATGCAAACCACCGGGTCACTACACCCACGGAACTCCAGCGGCTTACATCCCAAGAAATTCTTGTAGGAGCACCCTTTTGCCTTAGCCTTCTCTTTCGCCTTGTCCCCGGTGTCCCGGGTCTCCTCGGTGACTACAACTACCTCTGCATCCCCCGACGCCGTACTGGCGTTCTCTCCCACCGCCTCATTGCGACGGTGGCTAACGTCACGATCCTCTAACATCTTCATAAAGGATTCTTTTTGTTTGCTCATGGCCTAGTTCACGGCCTTCATGACGTTATCAAACATCCTCATCTCTGGAGTCACTTCAGTTAGCACCGGATTTGGATCCTCGAGGTTGATCCTTGGTACGTGCTCCGGTCCCCCACCTAAGACTTGGGGCCTCGGTGGGCTCTCAACCGTCTCGACCCGTACGCGTTGGTCGGCGATTGAGGCGGTTTGGTCGGGTGGTCCTCTTGCGGCGCCCGTCTGACTACGGGCGTTCGCCATACAAATCTGCTATACACAAACGCAACGAGCATAGGATAAGAATAGACTATTTTACGAATCTCAACATTTATCATCCTCATAATAACAGTTACTCAAACACTCGCGTATAACGCATCCATAGATCAGTAGCTATGTGATTTATGAACTAATCATACACAAACATTCTCGTTACCATCATCACAACTTTGAATAAACGTGAATTCGTAACCCTATCACTCTCCCCACCTAAGGTTCTACCCAAGGTAGGTGCCATATTCACTAACTTGCTAAGTTTAAGTCTAGGCATACTACAGTGACTACCTAGTTCGCTTAAACTAAAGCTCTGATACCAACTTGTAACACCCCAAAATTTAGGGTAAACAAAAACTTTCATTTCAACTAAAGATGGTATACAAATGTAACGCCATGGCGTGAGCTCTTCCCTGAATGGGGTATAAGTATTGTAATAATTACAACGTTTGTAATCAAGTACATAATTACAATAACCAACTAGTCTAATTCCGTCTAGGAAGAAGACTACAAAAGGGTTATCGATCGCCAATGAATCCTACGGCCTAAAGGACCGGTTCTCCACATTCCCCAATGCTCACTCTACGCCCGAGGCCTACTTAGGGATGGCGTCCCTAGCACCTGAGAGATGCATCGACACCAAACAAGTGTTAGGCTAAAAGAGCCTAGTGAGTTGTATCAATAACATATCATAAATACATATAAGCATGTGAATGGACGTGAGATAAACTAGAGTGGATTGTCAACATAAGAAACATGCTAAACCGGTTAATCTTTTATCTTCGGAATCAATGGGAGCGACCCATTTCCCCCAACCAATACCCCATCACTCGTTACTTTCGAACACCTCGATGCCATATCTATCATGACACCATCAGAGGCCCGTGCACCAAGGAGCAACCCGAAGGCCGGCAACATAGGGGCATTCCTATTTCAGAACCTCCCAAGACTGTTCGGTGTGGAAATACTGCGTTGGTTCGTCCATGTTATTAATTTACAAACAACCTCGATGTCATATCTATCATGGCACCATCTGAGGCGTATACGTACTGTCTAAAAGACTCATACATTTGTTTCCACCCATCATAGGTATAAATCGAGGGTCTCAAGCCCTTTACTCATTTCATACATGCCAACTCGCACGGATATCAAATCCCTTTCACATAATTCCATAGCTTCCATGATTCCACGTATTTTGCATACATACATTCATTCCACAATCTCATGGATTCAACACGTGCCATAGTAGTATACAATAATCCTATTCAAGTATACAACCGTCCAATTTAAGTAGTTCATATAAGCATAGTTCATCATGCGATTCATGGGGAATTCCTTGAACTAGACATAGTAAGCATTTCATGTTAGAATCATGTTCATCCACAAAATTAAACAAGGAATGTAAAATCATCAAGATGATGTGCTCTCAGTTTTAACAAAATAGTTTTAACAACTCACCTTAGGGTTTGCACCCAAAACCCCCAAATCTTCCGATTTAGGTCAAATACGAGAGCAACCTAAAATCAAGTAAATTGTACCCTAGGTTAGTTCACGACTCTTGTTATATGTGTAGATCCCACCTACAAAGGTTTAAACGAAGCTTACCGAGTGAGGTTCAAGCTAAAACCCTAGAACTTGAGCTTCCCCTTTTTCAAGCAACAATGGTGGAGGATGAATGAGTGGAGAAGATGAAGTGGGTGAGATGTGATTCCCAAACTTGTTAGCTCCAAGTGTAGATCCAACTACGAGATCTTGGAGAGCTTTGAAAATGGGAAGTGTAGAGAGAAAAATCAGAGATTTTGGTGAAGAAATGAGTGAGTTGTGTACAAATGAAGGTAAGAAGGGTTTTAAACCCGTTTTCTCAAAAATACAGATACGTAGCGATCGCTAGGTGTGAGGCTAGCGATCGCTAGCTTCGTGTGCTAGCGAGCAGAACGTGATCGTGAGCTGGAACAGAAGTTGAGGAAACTAGGCCTAGCGATCGCTAGGGTGATGGCTAGTGATCGCTAGCATCTGTGAGATTTTGGTGATATTTGGTTTCGGCCATAACTTCTTCGTTATAGCTCCGTTTTCGATTTCGAAAAGACCGTTGGACTCGTAATTGGATTCCCTAACATTTTAAAACCATAAAACATAGGTTTTGATCCAAAAATTCTAATTCCCATAATTACCAACGAGTCATTATTACAACCGAAAATTACGGGTGTTACATGGCATCGTGAAATGTGTGAAATGCGTTTACTAGAGATTAAGGCTTCCGGTTCTGAAGAGATTACGAATGAAATCCCACATTTTTGGAAGGAGATCCAGGCCTCGCGTCGCGAATCCCATCCTCGCGATCGCGAGTTCTATGGCGAGGTGTGTGTTATTGAGAGATGCATGAAAACGCTAAGCAAAGGTTGAAATTGGAGATGTTTCATTATGTATGTGGATAGGTGTTGAGAAGTGTAGGCGAGATGTGGTATTAATTGCTTACATATTGATATTATTATGATTAATTAGTTTCCCTAGTATCTTTTTTGTTATAGTCTTGTTTATTGTATTAGTATTTATGAAGAGTTTGAAAAACAAAATTTTTTATAACTAATTTTTAAGTCAATGTTTGGTTAATTTGTTTAGCTCTTAATAGTTTCATTTAGGTTGCGTTTGGTATGCAAGCTAGATAGGATAGTAGAAGACAGAACAGAACAGGACAAGATAGGACAGAACAACTGTTCAGCTCATGGTATGACATGACAGGACAAGACTGAACAGAACAGAACTACTAAAATGATCATTTTACCACAGATGAGTGTTTTTAATGTTCTTTACCTAACAGTCAATCTAAATAAAAATAAAAAATAAAAAGCTACATCTATGTACCAAGAAAATTATAATCGAGTACATAATAAAAAAAAATCATAACTTGCAAAATAAAGAGTAACAATCTCTATATATATTAAAAGAAGGTTTTTGATGATGTCATCAAAATGAAATTGAGTGATTTCATTGGTCAATTAAACAAATCCTATCAAATGATGGTGTCATAATCTATTTCCATTTTTTTTCCCAAAATTTACATACCTAAAATTTCTCATTAACTTATTAGTTTTCCTTTTATAATTTACATTTTGTATCTTTATAATTATTTGATTAAATTACTTATTACCCCTTAGTTTTTCAATTTTCACTTTACATTCTTATCATATTAAGGTAAATAATGTATATGAATTAAAACCATTTAAGTTTTTTGTTTTTCTTTTTTATAAATTACACCGTTATAATCGTCTCGACGATACCTTCAAAATGAGTATAATATTAAATGTAATAACCGGAATACTAAAGTTAGCAATGCAGTTATTTCCTCGTTAAAATGACCTATTTGGTTCAGTGCAAGGGTCTAGGGGTAATTTGTGCCACTTTGTGAAAGATTTTAAAGGCTTGGATTATTCCATTTTGGGAATGGGCTTAGCCCAAAGCCCATGCCTTAAATAGCCTTAAAACCCTAAAATTTAGCCATTTGTGGAAATTGTTGGTGTGAGAAGTGTGTGTTTTGGAAGAAAGGGGAACTACTAATATCATCAAGCTCTCGTAGGAGATATTCGCTTCGTAAGGTAAAATCTCGATGCCCGTATAGTGTAAGATCAGTGTTAAATGATGTATAGTTGCCTTGGGATTAGTTTGGGTGCAATTGGATTTAGTTAGAATCGATTTTTCATCGATTTAGAGCTGTTTCCGGATCTGTTCTAATTTTCCGAATCGGAATTCATATTTTCCGAATCAGAATTTATGTTTTCCGAATCGGAAAACATAATTTTCCGAATCGGAATTTAAGTTTTCCGAATCGGGGAATTTGTGTTGTCATTGGGGTGATTTGTCTCGTTATGCCTTTCCCGAATTGAAAACCTAAGTTTTTCCGAATCGGGAAATTGGCTAGTTAAGCCGTCATTTTGACCTCTTTACCTTTTGAGTTCGGATTTTGAGTCGGGGTTTTCCGATTCGAAATTTGCCATTTTCCGAATCGGAAAATGTTGAGTTTTCCGAATCGGAATTTGTAAGGGTTAGTTTTCCGAATCGGAAAATGTCGAATTTTGGAAGGTTTTGTCGTTAGGGTTAGTTTCCGGAGAAGGATTTTCTATAAGCAGTTTAACCCCTTAGAAATAAAATTTTTCGAGGGGCGCTACCCCTCAGACCCCGCAAGGGCGGCTCCCCTTGACCCCGTCCGCTAACCGGGTAGCGGAACCCCCATGCTAAGTCTGCCTAGGGGTATCCTAGTTGTGGGTTTTCTAAGTGCGAATCACTAATGCCTTAAGAATTTATACAGATACCAGGAGATAGAGTAAGCAGCGAGATAAGCTCGGGTGAGTTCCCTTGCCTGAAAATGAATGGACTGCTTTACCGTTTTTAAACATATCCATTCGATTTGCAAAGGTTTTGATGATGATGTTAATGTTATTTTGTGAAATTATAAATGGTTGTGAATGCTATATTGATGATCATCATATGCATGCTGTTTTAATATTGCGGAATTGCATCGTGAGTAATGTGTACCATGGGACCGTACATCCCTGGGAAGTTGGTGGTGTGAGGCACGGACTACGTCCGTCACTCCTTAAATGAGAATCTGGGAGATCCGGCCACGTAAGGTTGATTGTGGGATGGTGCGAGGCACGGACTACGTCCGTCACTCCATAATTGCGAATCTGGGAGATCCGGCCATCCGGTTTGTTGTGTTGTGACTTTATTACTCATGATGTTTTTATAGTACCTTGTGATATCTGATTTTACGGCCAGTGGGCCGGAACTGTATTTTAAACTGTTTTTGAGGGAATTCACTAGACCTTTCGGTCTAACCCTCGTTTTCAAAATCTAAAACCCTTTTCAGGAAAAGATCGTGTGGCGAGAGGCAAGGAGAAGGTAGACGTCTAGAGTGGCTCTGCCGATAGAAGTCTAGTATTTTGTCCTAAATTAGAATCTCAGATGTGGAGGGTTGTTCCGCATGCACTCCTTAACCATTTATTTTTGAGTTGAGAATTCTGAGACTTATGCGTATTAGATCACTGGGAATTATGATTATTGCGTAATTATATTTGTTATGATATTTTGGGTATCGGGCCGTTACATTAAATATTTTTTTTAATTTATTTATATTAGTAAGTATTAAGAATAGATATAAATTAAGTTGTTTACATTTTATTACAATTCTATCGTTGATATTCTTGAAATTTAAAGATTCCTATTTTTAATCTAAATTTTTTTATAGATTATTTATAAACAATAAAAGTTTATTTTATTTAAAATACTATTGTTGATGTTCTCTAAATTTAAAGATTTCATTCTTTTAATCTTACTAATTCTATAGATCATTTATAAATAATATTTTTTTTAAAACCCTACAAATCAAAAACACTATTTCAGAATCCCTCCCGTTTTAGAATCATTCACGAAATCCAAATCTTTCAACAAAAGAATTTCAGATATTTTAACAACTATTAGATGACTAAAATATTCAATAATAAAGTAAGAGTATTTTTTTCATTTAAATCATTGATTAATTAGAATTATTTTAATAAATAATAATTCTCTACTTACTCGATTTCAAAGAAAGCTTTGAATGAAAAAATGAAAGAAAAGTAATTTAAATGTTATATATGTAATTTCCTAATTGGTTATGATTAAACTAAATCATTAATGTTTCTTTTATCAATTAACTAAGTCATATTTATATTGTTAATTGGATATTACGTGTGAATTATTTGTGAACTTTATAATGCAAATGTTAATTCTTATTAGAAACTAAAACAATATGTTTAAATCGTCCGTGTATTACACGGATCATTAACTAGTATACATTATTAGTTACATTTTTAATCAAAAAATCAGGTGTGAAGCGTTTTGGAGCATGTTAGATTAGGATTTAATTAGCAACCCCTTGATTGGGTTCAAACCCACAAACCACAATGCTTCTCCGTCGTACCCTCCCCTCTCTCCTCTCTACCGCCACCGTCCGCCACCGCTCCTCCGCCACCAAAACCCTCTCCAAAATACCCACCAAATACAGAGCCAAAGCCATCCAACAAGCTCAAGAAGCCCTCACGGACTACCTCCATGCCGTCAGAACCATCCCTTACACATTCGCAGAAAACATCAGCAAACACTCCATCGTCTCCTTATCTCTCCTCATCTCCAAGCTCAAATTCTCCACATCGGATTACTCCAAATCCTTACAGAAGTTCTTCAGGTACCACCCAGTTAACGAATTCGAATTGTTCTTTGAAAGCATCGGCATTGATGCTAATGAAGTTGATAGCTTCCTACCTGCTCGTAAATTCTTTCTTTCTGAAGATCTGATTGCGTTTAATGCCGCTTGTGTGCTTTATGGATTTGGGTTTCCTTGGAACAAATTGGGGGTTTTGTATAAAGGCCAAAAATCGATTTTTAACAAGGATCCATGTGAGTTGAAGGAGATTTGGGGGAGGTATGTGAAAAATTGGGGGTTTTCGAGTTCGTCTTTAGTTGGGATTTGTTTGGTTTTTCCATGTTTATTGAATGGGGATGATGAAGTTGAGACCCTTTTCAATGATTTGAAGAGGGTTGTTGTGGATTTTGATTTGGTTAGTGATGTGGACGGTAGTGTGGATTCTTGGATTGAGATTTGTAGGAAGATTCGGATGTTTTACGACTTGGGTTGTACGGAATTCGACGTTTGGGAGATGATGGGTAGAAGCAAAAACGTTTTGGTACAATACCCGGAAGAAGTTTTAGCCGAAAAAATGGAGTATTTTGGTAGGTTTCATGTTACAAATGATGAGGTTGCATCTTTACTCCTTTTGGGATCTGAAATCTTTGAACTTGATCTAAAAAGTCCGGTTCTTTGCGTTGTGGGAATTCTAAGACACTTTGGGTTGTCTCAAGAACACTTAGATTCTTTAATCAAGAAGTACCCGTATGTTTTTGGTAGAAATCGGTTAGCTAATCTTCCTCAAGTAATGAGAGCTTTGAATCTTAATCAATGGTTCTTCGATAAGTTAAAAGATGGCGGTCATAATCTATTAACTACTTACGCAATTGGTGGTTCCAATGAAGATTTTGATCAAGATTTTGCTGAAAATATGGTCAAGATTCAATCTTCGAGAGTCCCGAATCACACTTTAAGTAAGTTGGAATTCTTGCAAAGTATTGGATACGGAGAGAACGGTTTCACCGTAAAAGTGTTGAAACACGTTCACGGGAGTAGTAGACAGTTACACGAGCGATTCGATTGCTTAATTCGTAACGGAATTGAATTCTCGAAGCTATGTAAGATGGTTAGTGTATCACCAAAGATTTTAAATCAACAATCGGAAATTCTTGAGAAGAAAGTTGAGTTCCTTTGCCAAGAAATCAGGTCCTCCTTGAACTATCTTGACGTATTTCCAGCGTATTTCTGCTTTGACTTGGATAAAAGAATAAAGCCCCGATACAGATTTCATATGTGGCTTATGGAAACGGGTTTGTGTGAAAGAGAGTATTCGCTTGCTAGCATTGTTGCCACTAGTGAGATGAGCTTTATTGCTCGTATTTATAGAATTCATCCGGCTGCTCCAAAGAAGTGGCTTGAAGTCTTTATGAACCGAGATGAAGCTAGTTTCCATAGAACTTCATAGTGTAGCGGCTTATAGTCTTTTAAGCCACTTAATGCCGAATGCTAGTTTCCAAGAAAACCCCATAGGTCGTTTGAGTCTCCTCAGGGCCACTGAGGATTTTCCAGACTGTTATCTTCAGGGCCCCACATCGGATTTTTCGAGGTGCGTGCAAGCTGGCCCAGACACCCACTGCTAGTCTGCTACCAACAAAGTGTACGTCCTCTCACCATTATTTGATTTGGTTCATTACATTTTTTGTTGGAATTTTTTCAGTAGTGATAGCATAGTTTTAAGGGCTCTCACTTTATGCTCGAAGTTGTAGGGGTTTAGTGGAGTTGTCCCCTGTACCATGGGTGTAGAAATGTAATTATTTTAAGTCGGTATTAAGATTCTTCTCCTGGTGAAACTATAGTATATTTTGGCATTGATCGAAAAGATGAATTAGGAGAAAACAACTAGGTTGCAATAGTTTGAAATTTGCTTCAAGTAATCCTTTGCATTTTTTTTCTCTTTTTTTATTTTCTTTTCAATGCTCATATTACTATTTCTCGTGTCTTTATAGTTCCTTTTCCTTGCTAATATCTGAGTTATATAATTCCTTATCAGCTAGTCTTTGCCAAAAGTGATTAGAAAAGTTTCTTTCAGTGATGTGAGAATTGAGATGGCTTCACTAGTGAAATAAGATGCTAGAGCCTAGATGTAGCAAAGTATGTTGATGTCAAAATCACTTTACTATTCTACTTCTTCCTATGAACACTTCTTGTTGTAGCTTGAACATTTCTGTAGTGATTTGATTCTATGGGATTGTAGTACTTTATGGTGCGTTTGGTACACAGACGAACTAGACACATGAGAGTGAGGCAGACGGGTGAAACAATTGTGCGACGTGTTAGGGTTTTAATTTGGCATGGGTAGTTTAGTATATGGTATCAGAGCCAAGGGGTCTACCATCTAGGACATCTTTGCCTGTGACATTCTAGGGCATGTTTGTGCGTCTAGCCTCCGTTGGAGAAAGTGGGGGTGCTTAAAAAATGGACCAACCCGGTCAACCCAACCTGAAAAAAGTCAACATGAGGTAACACCAACCAACCTAATGACCAATTCGACCAAACCTACCAATCAACCCAAACTGTGTTGGGATGCACTTCTTTATGGGTTGGGATGGGTTGAAAAACCGCCAACAATTGGTTGGGTTGTTCAAATACCTTCAACCTGATCAACCCAACCTGTGAGAGCACCCTTAGTAGGGAGCATGTTAGAGTTCCATATCGGCTCAACTTGGACACTCTTTAATATACGTTGAAAGTCAGACCCCCCCCCCCCCCCCCCCGGCGCGGTTTTTCTGTCCTGAAAGACTCTTTTGGAGTGTAATCTAACAAGATTCTACATATTCTCACAATTAAGTTCCTTTATTTCTTAGTTTCGTTTGTTCTTGTAGGTGCCCATAACGTATTCTTGGACGGAAGGAGTATCATCCACAAAACTGAATGCCCCAAATTTGAAAGATTGGCATGTAGTTAATCTAATTTTAACCTTTGGTATATTCTACAAGCTTGCATTAGCTCTTGCCATTTTTGGATTCTTTTATAACCGACTTTGTTTTACTACCGCACAATCATTGATCTTGATTAAGAGTCCGATATTTATGAAGCCCATAATTTTCATCGTGTTTCCAGGTCGTGGTCGTGCAGGGTAGGGAAACATGATGCTGGCGGCGTCAAGGTCTTTTGGTTCTTTTGTGTATGGTCATCTAGCAACTCAAGGCTAAGCAATGATGGACCCACCGGGCTTTCTCATGCTGTTGAGTTTAGAGCATCTACAATGGACTTTGTCATTGAACTTTTTCTTAAAAGAAAAGTGGGACCCACCACTGGCAAAAAAAAAAAATGAAGTGCCAAGCAAAAAGAGGGAGTTCTTTCACAAAAGAGCTCACATGCCCTCCCCACATTTGGCGAGCTTTGAGCCCCTAACCTTACCTTACCTGAGGCTACACCCACCGGGAGGTGGGTTCCCAGCGGGTAGGGGGTTGGGAGAGCCGGCGGGCTCTTTGGGTTGGGTGCGTCAAGTATTCAAGCCGGCGGGTTGGGAGGTCTTTGGGTTGGGAGAGCCGTTGGCAAACGGCTCTCTTCAACGGTCAACTTATTTAATTTTTTTTTTTTACTTTTTTTTTCAATTTTTACTCCTATAAATACTCATTTAACCCAACTTCTTTTTCACACAAACAACCTTCAATTCTTCAACTCTTTTTTCACACAAACAACCTCCAATTCTTCAAACCTCCCACTCTTCAAACGATGAATCCAAACGATCGAAACCTCACATCACGGCGCGCGAAATGTAAACGTCGGGCGGAACCCGAGACCCCTTCGAAGCCCTCTTTCAAAGTCGACGTTACGCATACCGGGTTCCCTCCAGAATATCCACCCGATTAAAATGTCGACATTTCGCCGAAAGGTTTTTCTATCACAATTACTCATCCTCAAGTTCCTCAACCCGGGAGCTCTTCACAACCCAATCAACCCGGGAGCTCTTCACAAGCTCCTCAACCGTGTCCTTATCAATCGTTTCCTTATCAACCATTTCCTAATCCACAATTTCCTCCAATCGATTTTGGTTCTCCTTATCAACCACAATTTGTACCCGGTTACCAACCCAATTACCAACCCGTACAAGAGGAAGACACTTCCGATGAGGGAGAACTTTCACCAACGACCCAACAAGAGGAAGACATTAAGTTTTACACCACCCCGCACTACTATCTCCGGGGTAAAAAGCTCAAGGATACTATGAAACGAAAAGAGGAGATCAAAGCCAAATATGGCTTGTAATTTTTAGTTTATTTAATGTTTTAGTTTATTTTATTTAATTATGTAATGTTTAATTTTAATTTTTAGTTAATTAATTATGTAATTTAATTTTTAGTTAATTAATTGTTAATCTTATTATTAATTAATTAATTACATGTTTTATTTAATTATATTATTTAATTAAATAAAATAAATGAAATAAATTGAAAAGTAAGAGGGTTGGGAGGGTTGGGTGTGTGTTGTAGAGGGTTATGGGAGCGTAAAGAGATGGTTGACCAAAAGATGATGTGGCAGCTGATGTGGCATTCAAAAAGTGAGTGGGTTGATTGGGTTCAGTGGGTTGGGTGCGTGTAGCCAAAGGCCTTTTGGTAGGATATTCTTAGACTTGTTCAATATGATTTATAACTTGTTTATTGTTCAGCGAAATATTGCGATGCCTCTAGACTGCCTCCACCAGACTTGTCCCATAACCATTATGAGGAGATAAATCTGCAAGTTAGCAAGTGGTGGAACCTGGGTTTGAATCCAGTGGTGCCTCAATGGCCGGACAAAAAGGGTTTGACCCCTTTGGATGTGGTTTATAAGAAACCGAGGATGTGTATCCCCTTGTTTTGAAGTTTGAGTATGCTAATGGACTCAAATGTGATGTCATGTTGAGTTTTTTCGGTATATGTATGGGTTAGCTATTTCGAATAGGAAATTGGATGTGCAATAATGGCCGACAAAGTTGATTATAAGCGAAGTTGAAAAGCCAGAGTGTGTGAAGACTCAGAGGTAGGCATGTTCATCGATTGACCGAGATGAGTGGTTGAGATTGTTCTTCGCGTTTTCTTGAAAGGTTATATTTTTGGTATGAACCTCCCTCATCCAATATTATTGGGATAGGTTGGATCCATCTAATGTTTTAGTTCTGTTTAATTTTCCAAAACAAAACGAGCTAAATGTGTTAAATGTGCTAAATGATAGATTGGATCCATCCAATCTTTTAATGTGTTAAAACTTAAAACTATCACAAAAAGAGCTAAAAATCCACAAACCCACACTACTAATTCCGGTTTAACCAAACCTGAAAACAAATTAATTAGATAATGGTTGAATGGATAATTGGATGGAAATCGGATGGTTAATTGGATATTGGTTTGGTTAACATGATTTCTTGTTATATTTTAACAAATTAAACTAATTAGAAGTATCTGAAAATTGTAATTTTATATTATATTAAGGAGGCTTAATTATATCTTGTATTAAAATGTGTTTATAAGTTAGTTTTATAAAATTCAAACATAGTTAAAATTCCAAAAAAAAACTATATCATATAATAGTAAATTGTAACTCTGATTTTAAAAAGAGTAAACTACAAATTTGATCCCTGTGGTTTACCAAAACCAACGGAACTCGTCTCTATGGTTTAAAAAACTACATTGAACGTCCCCTGAGGTTCGTATTTTGCTTGAATTGTCCCTGCTCCTACTCCGTTAAAAACTAGTTAATAGGTTTTTTGAATAATAAAGAACACGATCAGTTGTACTCCTCTCTCCTCCTCCCTCTCTCTCCCATCTCCTCTCCTCTCTCTCCTCCCTCCTCTCCTCTCTCTCTCTCTCTCTCCTCTCCTCTCTCCTTCTCTCTCTCCTCTCCCTCTCTCTCACTCTCCTCTCTCTCTCTCCTCTCTCCTCTCTCTCTCCCTCTCTCTCTCCCTCTCTCTCCTCTCTCTCTCTCTCTCCCTCTCTCCTCTCCTCTCTCCTCTCTCTCTCTCTCTCTCTCTCCTCTCCTCTCTCTCTCTCTCTCTCACTCTCCTCCCTCCTCCCTGCACTCCTCCACCTCATCCCTCACTCTCCTCCTCTCCACCCTCACTCTCCACCACCTCCTCGTCTCTCCTCACTCCACTCCTCTCACTTTCGCTCTCCATCCCTCACTCCCTCATCCAACCTCCTCCTCCCCTCCTCTCTCCACTCATCATCCTCTCCTCCTCCTCATCACTCTCCACTCTACCATCTCCTCTCCACCTCTCCCTCTCATCCATCTCCCTCACCTCCTCACCCCTCTCTCCCTCTCACTCCATCTCCTCTCTCCCAGGTTTGTCCTCCACCCCCATCTCTCTCACCACATCCCTCATCCTCACTCCTCCCCTCTCTCTCCTCTCTCTCATCTCTTCGCTCACCAAACCCCACCACCACTGCAACCAACCACCACCATAGTCCCAAACGTACCACAAATGGCCAAAAGACCACAACTCCAAACCAACCTATCGTCTCGATGATACCGACTTAGGTTGGGGTCCACAACAACCGCCGGGCTGCTACACAGCACCAAACGACACCACACTCCAACCACTTCTCATGCCGATCTGATTCAATTTAGGGTTTGGGTGCACACAATCAATCGCCGCAATGCCACCCACCACCACCACCGTCGATTGAGGTTAACAATTGGGGCGAAGAGAGGTGAAGGAATCGTCAAAACAACATCTAGATCTGGGAGGTCGCCGGACAAGGGATGGCCGAGACAAGGTGTGTTGGTGACATGGTGCTGTGGGGTGGCGATGGGTGTTGTGTGGTGGCAGGCCCGGCCCTGGAGCCGTGCAGCCCGTGCGATCGCACAGGGCATCAAAGCTCAAGGGGCATCAAATTTATATATAACGTTATTAGTATAGGTAATTAGTTTTAATAATTTATGAGTTTGGGGATCTATACAATTCCTAAAGTATGGTATTATGTTACATTATCAATTTAGTTGATTTTGATTTAGTGGAATTCTCCATTATTCCATCTACGTTACATGCTTTTGCATCAATTAAAGGATTTGAGAAATTGGCAGATGACATATTTAAATTGTTTTGCAGCCTATGTTTAGGAATTTAGGATTTAGTCGTTTGTTGTTTTTTGCACAATTGCACTTGTTGTTTTTAATCAATTTTAATGACCTTACTCTTTTATTAGTCTTGTATAAATCTAATTATTTACCATTCTTAGTTAAAACTAATTATAGCTAGTTTTACTTGTTTTTTTATCCTTCTATGCATGGAGACATTGTTTTAGGTGACTTATGTTTATATATATTTTGTAATATGGGGTTTTGGTTCATATGTCCCCCTTTGTACTATTTGTTTAGTTAATAAAAATCGGCGTAAGGATGAGCCACATAACTTGGCTAGGTTCCAAACCTTTTGAAAAACTCGTATTTTTTATTGTTTCATTTGCTTAAAAGATAGACATAGGGGCATAATTTTGTATTTCGCACAGGGCATCCGAAACTCTAGGAACGGCCCTGGGTGGTGGTGGGTAAAGAACTAAAGATGAAGATGAAGATGAAGATGATGAAGATAAGAGAGAGAGAGAGAGAGAGAGAGAGAGAGAGAGAGAGTTACAACTTGATCCTTGTTTTTTCAGTTATTCAAAAACACCCCTCACTTAACTGAGTTTTTAACGAAGTTAGTGAGCAGGGACCAAATTCAAAGCAAAATACGAACCTCAAGGACGTTCAGTGCAGTTTTTAAACCACGGGGACGAGTTCCGTTGATTTTGATAAACTACAGACCAAATATGTAGTTTACTCTTTTAAAAATATGAATAAAGATAAATCTAAATTATAAAGCATGCATGTTGTCTTTCTCAAGAAACATAGACGACCAAATGTGGTCCAACCAAAGGTGGGTTAATTAAATAGGAAAGCCAAAAATTGAACTATTGCAATTAATTGGGAGTACAAACTTAGGTTTGTGTCATTAATACAAAAAAGTTGGGTCAAAGTATTTTTGGTCATGTTTTAGACGTTTAGTCTTTGCAAATTTTGCACTTCACAAGGGTCAAGGGTACCCTTTTTCTTTTCGGATAGCATGGACAAAAATATTGATTACAAATGTTACTTACCAAGTGAATATGTTATTTATTAATAATCTTATTCAATAAAAGACAAAGCAGTTAAGTGAAAGAGAATATTATATCTGGTAAACACTTATCGGGTAAAAATTGTTTGATGTGTGACTCTTGCCAATAAATGCTTAGGTGGTATATATTTGATAAATGCCTCTAATTTTTGGGACCCAGAGTATTATAAAATACAAATCACGAGTATGTAAATCATAGATTTCATGTTAGTAATCTAAGTGTTAAAATAGATAAAACATAGGAACCAAATATATAGTTTACTCTAAATAAAATAACATAATCATCCCAAATGTGTAAACAACAATAACATGAATTAATTAACCAAATGAACATATCCAATAAATAATGTAACGAAGAAAAATCAATTTCTATGAAATATGACTCTTATGGTATATGTTATTGATAAAGTGGATGTGGATGTGGATGTGGATGTGGACGTGGTGTTTCGTGGCCACTGCTAAATTGGTTCGTGGTTTCGGGTGTTTCGTGTTCGATGTGTCGTTCGAGGTTCGTTTCGAGTTCGTCGGGTGACTGTTCTTAAGTGGCTTGGGAGTTTTTGGTTAGGATGGTCGGTTCCGTCCTTTTGTTGGTACTCTTAGGTGTAGCGGTTACGGTATTCGTGGGTAATTTTTTTGTGGTTTCGTGGGCTCTTGGTTTTGATTATGGATGTGATCCTTGTTCAAGTGGTTCGTGGGGTCGTTGGTTCTTGATTTTGGTCTTTGCTCAAGTGGTTCGTGGTTTCGTGGGCTCATAGTTGTGGGTTCAGTTTCAAGCGGTTCATGGCTCGTGGTTTACTTCAAGTGGTTCTTGGTTTCGTGGTTCATCCTTGGTTTGTTCTAGTGGTTCGTGGTTGTGGGTCTTGGTTTTCTTTGTAATGGTGTTATTTCCTACTCTTTTAGGTTGCATCTTGCAACCTAGAAAGCTTGTTTGTATATTTGGTTAGTTTTAATAGTTTTTTTGCCGCTCAAAAACAAAATAAGGACACGGCAATGAACTAAACGCACCCTAAGAATCAAAATGATTTAGCAAATTTAATATATATCATTAATTATCATGTCAAAGTATGGTAGATAGGATGGTTGAACACTTGGCACCATGGCATAAGTCATAACTCAACCTTACCCAATTTTCAGTCAAACATTTTGTATTTTCAATCCATCCAAATCAGTTTCTTGGTCCTACATAACTACCCATCATAATGCTAAGTTGCATATCTCATCATGCTTACATGTTAACAACTATTTGGGTTATTTATGACAACAATATTTTGACCACTTTTTAAATGTATTATATACATTTTGAACGCATTTGTTTTTAAGAAAATACATTAATTCTACCTATAAGTCCTAAAATTCTTATGCCATATCAGCGCTACATTAGCTTCACTCGCAAGCCTTCAATAGGAGTACCACTATCCATAAATCCTCACTACCCTAATACCCTTAATATTTTCTTTTTAATTTAATATATATATATATATATTTCAAGAGAGAGAAAGAGAGAAAAAAAGAGAGTGAGAGAGAGAAACAATCAGATAGACGAGACCATAGAAGCCCTGGTTGGGAACCGCGCCACAAGCCCGCAGGCGAATCCGCGGGCGCTACTCAAAGCCTTAGATTAAAGTGTTTTTAAAAGTTATTGGAATTTATTATAGAATAGCAACGTCGGATAGAACTTGAATAATAGTTTCTATTGACACAACTTAGTTTTCTCATACTTGTTTGGTTTGTAAAATAAGGTGAATTGAATCCATCAAAATTAGCAAAATTTTACTAGTGAATGTTTATATAATTAAGGGTAACTTTACTTATATTTTAATTCTAAGGTTTCACTTTCATTCTAAGAATCAAACTCAAAATTCAAATAATTGATTGAAATTAAATTTCATTATATTTGGAATCAACCAAACGATGTGATTAAATTGTATTAAGTTTAATTTAAAATCCCTTATATTTTAATTTTTCTATTTTCTTTAATTCAATCCATAATTTTGTCTTTTTCATTTCATTTATTGACATTCCCAACTTCATTCTCTATCTATATATATTCTTGTTTCACATGACAATCCAATTCATCCCCAATCCAATCATTTTTATTCATCAAATGATATTGCCTCTCAAACACACAATAACCATACACCATTAAACAATGACCAACGAACACTCGAAAGGAACATTGCCGCCACGATCTTCTTCCTTATCTTCGACGTCGTCTCCTACACTCGCAGTATCAACACCTTGTGCTGCTTGTAGAATGTTAAGAAGAAGGTGTGTGGAGACATGCATATTAGCACCTCATTTCCCGCCTGATGAACCTTTAAAGTTCACTGTTGCTCATCGTATTTTTGGTGCTAGCAACATAACCAAGTTGTTACAGGTAATAGAAATTGGGTATAAACTAGTTTTTAGTCACCAAAAAAGGGGTGAGGTTTTTTTAGATTTCAGATTAGACCGAGCTTAATCGAGCTTTTGCTGGTTTATTTAGGCTTTTTCATGGCGGGTTTTTTCAAAACATGCCCGGTCCATAGTTATCAACTTGATCGGGCTTTGAGGCATAGTTTAAACCAGGCTTCAGGCTCACTAAGCCCAAGCTTTTTCAGGCGAGTCTTAAAACTAGACATTTTTTTGGCAACGATCTAAAATTAAAAGTGAAAACACGCATTTGACAATTCCATAAATATCTTGGCATTTCCCTCATTTGCTTTGACCGGTTTTTCACACAAAATGTTAGTCAAACTAATAAGCTTGATTTGAAAATTACCGAAAGTAAACGGATTAAACTATCGGATTAAGTTAGGTTTAGTCAATTTGACAATTTTGGCCAAAATTGTCAGATGAGAGTAAGAAAAAGACCCTAAATGTTTATGTTTGTAGAAAAGAAGAATTAGATCTCAAAAGTTTGCATTACTGAATTACATAATTAATATATAAACCACAAGGGTGGTAGCGTACTGACAGAAGGCCTAGAGGGATGTTGTGTCATATCCAATCCATCCGGGTTCGAGTCTTGGCGTTGGCATCCTATGGCCATACTTTACCAAAAATGTAATCTAGGCAAAACCTAGATGAACCTTATCAAAAAAAAAAAAAAAAAAGAGTTTAATATATATGTTTTATTTAAATAAAAAAGGACCAGTTTCTTATCTAAAACAGGAAAACGAACCAAATAACTTGATTTCATTAATTTCAATGTAATCATGTACTTTTAAAGCTGGAGTATAAGTTAAATAACTTTGGTTTAGGCCAACCCATACACAATATTTAACATAAATGAAAAAGTTAATTCAAGAAAAAATACATTTTTTTTATATTTGAAATTATTGCATTATGGATGTATAACCAACAAGTGATTCCTAAAAATAACGAATGATTACCATTATTGAGGTATTTGATTTTATTTCAAACCTTCAGGAATTGCCAGAATCTCAAAGAGAGGATGCAATCAATAGCATGGTGTACGAGGCTAATGCAAGAATTAGAGACCCTGTATATGGGTGTACTGGTGCCATTTTTCAACTTCAAAACCAAGTGAACGAGCTTCAGGCCCAACTAGCCAAAGCTAAAGCTGAGATATTTAGCATTCAAGGCCAACATGCGGCCATGGTTTGCATCAACATGAGTCAATCTCCTCAAACATCATCTGAAGAATCTTTTGATGGATTTAAAAATAGTTTTGATGAGAGTTTTCAAAGCAGTGACCCTAGTTTATATTTAGACAACGAGCAAGAGACGTTATGGGAGACCATTTGGGCATGAATATACCGTTTTTCGACAATATCTCTCAACTCCAAAAAGTCCAAGATATGTTAGGAATGTTAAGCTAACACAATATGGTGTGTATTTGTAACAAGATGAACAAAACACGCCCTAATTAGTGAATTGAACTAAGACAAAACTTATGTGGTTTGCATATAAGTACAAATTTAATATTGTTAAAGTGTTTCTTTTTTAACTCAAAGACATGCTCTTTGATTTATATACAAAATCAACATCTTGTGTGCTTCCCTTGATCTATATAATTATCGTCAATATTACTTTGATAATCAAAAGGCATTTTACATACAAGCACAATTTAGCCCTATGATTGAATTGTGATCCACTTATACCCGCTAGGGATTACTCTATCATATGCATCCTATCCCGCCGACTAAGCTTGAACTCTTTTGCATCGCACTAATTTAGCGCCAGCCTTTTGGGGGATTGTCCTCTGTCCCACACATTTAACCGGCTCGTGTAGTTCACCGGTTCCACCGGTAAAATGTAGTAACTTTACTAAAAGACTCTTTTAGTTCATTTCTAATTTGATCAACAGACTTAAAGAATTGTTATTAAACTATTCAATATTCAAAAACGGTATTGAAGTTAAACTTTCTTCTTGAGATTTCTTTTGCTATGGAGCCTTTGATTAAAGAACCGTTCAAACTTTTAAGTTAAAACTACTACAAAAATTATTCAACTTCTTAAGCATATCACAAGTTTTTTGAAGTTCAATAGTCAAAATCAAAGATGAAGTCAAAATACGTTGTCATTTGATAAACTCACTAATTTAATAAATTTAAAATATTTTTACCAAATTGAATATATCAAAAACCATAAGATAGAAGGTGGCTCTTGGTCCTCATATTTGCATTTAATTCAAACTTTTTGGTCACCTAAATTTATTGTTCCCTCTTGGAAGGGCTACTTGACTATATAAGGACCGTGGACCATAGCTATCCAAATTTTAATTTACATCTAACTAATTAGGTATTTGTATATGTTGATTGGTTATATTTTAAATAAAAAATTAATATATCAATTAAGGACAAATGGTACAAGAAGAAAATCATTTTTTTTAATATTTATTTTGAAAAATAAAATTTTAAGCCTTCATTCTAGGGAACCAATTTACAGAACCCTTTAAAAGGAAAACCAATTTTTGAAACTTCAAAGTGTATTAATGTTGGGTTTGAATTTATGCGGTTCGAATTACAACAATAGTTGTATGGTTGAGGGTACTATACTAAAAAAGGTATAGGCGGAGAACCAACATTCAACTCAAGGTTAAGGCCGAGGACTTGAATTAGTCTATAAAGATTAAGGGTGACACTTTGGACACCAGAAATTCCTTTTGTCCAAGTGGTAAACCCTTTGATCCTAACAATTAACCTATCTTACGTTTATGTTTGAGAACATGAATTTAGACTTCGTGTCTTTTAAACGAGGATTTTTTAAAGTTGATTCAATTAGATGTTAACAAGATACGTGTTACACGAGATATCTTGTATTTAAATAAGGCCAGGTCGAGTAAGCACGACCTATACAATCGTCATAAATCCACGAATCGTCTTACGTCGTAACTCACGGCCAAAGCTATGCACGACTATCTTAAGATGAGATACGACTCCGATTACCTAACATATAACCATTGCCGTTAATGTTTATTTAATGTAGAGTCAAAACTCATCAATGTTTCTTATTTTGCAACAATTTTGTAAATTATGTTTTTGGTTTTATAATTCATAAACATCATAGAATTTAAAAGGTATATCATTATCTTGTGTTTGTATTCACCCACCCCCCCTTCTACAAATTAATTGTTGTTACTTGATTGAAGGACCTACGAGACCAACAACACCTAATAAGGAAACTGAACAGGTAAGCGCTTACCAAGGTAAGTGTTTAGTAACGACCTCTTATTATATTAAAACTATGATAAAAGCTATTGATAATTTTAGTGTCATCAAACATTTTGGTGTAGCTAATTTGAAATGACGATCCCAACAAAGTGAAGTAACTAGTCCATGAATTGTGATCCATTGATAAACCAAATTAGCCAGCCCAAGTGGGTGCATTCGTCCCATGCGAGATGACTAACGAACGAGCCCAACGAAAGATGTGAATCCAATTGAAGCTTTGCAATTTGGCTGACCCCATATGTCGCTTCGGCCCATAGGCTATCTTCGGCCCAATGAAATCGTGAATGGATCGGCATATGAAGTCTTCGGCTGGTCTATAATCAAACGTCGATAAATTGATGACATGAACAAAATTAACTATAATTACTTGGGACGGAGTAATTAACTGGTTAACCGGCCGACCCAAATAAACAAAAGTGGCCAACCCAACACTTGTCACGAGTACACAGTTTTGATCGTAATTAAAATGATCCCAGCCAATGGAAAGTAAAACTTGTTTGTAAAGTGTGCCATCAAACTGAATCCAAACTTTGCAATCAATTTTTCTTCAACGTCAGCCCATCACTATTTGCTCAAGAATTCAGCCCAATTCCATGTTTGATTCAGAAAGCGGCCCAAGTCTTCCATAAATCTCCAAAAATGGCCATCTACGTTAGCTCGACAAACTGTACAAAAATTGGGGCCATCTATCTGCTTTTGGGCCCAAAAACGCTATCTACAAAAATAATTAATATTATATCAAGTATTGTAGTTTGAGTGATTTTTAGCGTATATTTACATAAGTTTTTAGTTTTATATAAAACTACTAAAAATGACTATTATTAAATAGAAATGACTATAATTTACTAAAAGCTAAGCTAAAAAATGCAAAAAGTGATTGAAATAAGGGTATATAAAATACCCATATCACTCAACAAGGACAAAAGTGAATGTTTGACAACTCCAAACATAGAGCCAACAAAATTTCGAAAATGGCTTGTTGGATCTATGGTCGTATAGGACACTTCAATATAGATTACCGAATTGGTAAAGGTAACAAGAGTGGAGTGACTTCAAGTGGGATATGGCAAGGGTTGAATGACCAACCCTTAAACCAAGGTCACAATTCGAATCTTTCTAATAATTTGAATGAGAATTATGTACCTCTAATTTCCTATGCATTTTATGTACAAGATGATGATCTCGCGTAGTGGATATACTCGGATGCTATGGGTCACTTGTGCAAGGATTGAAGATGGTGCAAGAAGTTCGAATCGATGGAAGATGGATCCGTCCTGCATATGGGCAACGAGTCTAGTGCTTCAATCTTGTGGTTGTGTGGTCTTTGCATTCAGTTTTAGGGATTCATTAGTGTTTTGAACAAACTAGGAAATTGTAAAACCCACCTTCCAAACGAAATTTTTAATAAAATAGCCATTCTTAAACGAAACAATTTTTCTGAAAAGAATAAGTAATCCGTTATACAAAAGAACCAACTAATAAAAACCAACATTTTTTTGTAAAAGTAATAACTAAATAAGTCCCAAAAATAGTCAATCATTGGGTCAACGCCATCGGAATCTCGGTCGCCGGAGTCACGCTGGAGTCTTGCCCTTATCCTTGCCCGTACTAGCACCTGGAAAAGGGGAAAACAACTAACGGGGTAAGCGGAACGCTTAGTGAGCTAGCACCAATTATAATCATGACATTGCACATATACATACCGAAATAGGTTCCCAAACAACCACAACCATCACATAATATCAACTCAATTACCACACATCATATATCATAATAATAAATTCAACAAGTTGGACTCTCATGAGGTCATAAACTCCCGTCAGTTTGGACACGGGTCGGCCCCCACAACTCACCAAGGGCATGTGGAATCCCTTTCGCCCGTCAGTTAGGACACGGGTCGGCCCCCACAACTCATCAAGGGCATGTGGTTCCCTATCCACACTATAACTTATACATATACACCCAACATAACAATTATAAGTAGTGTAACTCACCTCTAAGCAAGGACAACGACTCACGATCAAATACAGTTCTCGACCAGCAAATCCGTAACTTAATTGCAAAGGCCACGAAAACACGGACCAACAATCCTCTTACGGTAAATCTTGTTCGCACCAAGAATTATAAGCTTAATCAACTCGGTTCCCTTAATCAAAATCTTACGCGACGAACTCCGAACTAGCTCGAATCCGCCTTCTTCCTCGATCTCCCTTGGCCGGTCTCTATCTCTCTCTCTCGGTCCTCTATCTCTCTCTTACTTTCGTTTTCTCCAAGTACAACAAAAGGGATAATGAGGTTTACCAATTCAAGGGGGGGGGGGGGGGGGTTATAACCAATCAGATTTAGCCTTATCTTTACCTAGAAGCCAACTGACTCCCCTTTATTTATTTATCAAATAAAATTTAAAAAAAAAAGAATAAAAGAAATAGAATTTATCTACCTAGAGTTATGGGGTGTTACAGAAATTTAAACAAGTATTCAAATGCGATAACTATATCTTATCAATACATGGTGTGTTTATGGGATTTGGCTACTATAATTGTAGCATATTTTATGCTTAGTATGTTAAATTAATTTGCATATGGTAGCTGTGTATATAGTCGAAAAATATAATTATTTTATGTGGCATACTAGACCAGAGCATGTGCATTATACAAATAATGCATGAAATGTTAAAGATGGCATGATTTCTTCTTTCAAAGTAAATTTGGAAAAGTGTAATATTTGAATGCTTATAAAAATTGCATGTCTACCTTTTCTAACAATTAGGAGATCGTCTATGGTTTTGTATTTAATCCATAGTGATCTGAGTGGTTTTCACGCAACTCCTCTACTTGGAAATAAGAAATATTCTGCTACGTCCATCGATGATGCTTCGAGATTTTGTTATGTTTCTCCACTTCATTCGAAAGATGAAACTTTAGAGTTTTAAAAACTGAAGTCAAGTTGCAGTAAAATATTAGAAGTTAAGAACCGATAGCAACAATGAAAATTTTGATACTCTTAACTTTCAATTTGTCGGTATAATGCATGAAACCATGAAAATGTGTGCACCTTAAAAAAATGGTTGTTGGTCTCGAATGGGTTACTGACTAATACTACAAATGTTTGTAGAAGAAGAGCGTGAATAAAAACACAACGAATTTTTGCTTTTTTAATCTATATTTCGTATCAAAGCATAAAGTTTATATTTGTTACGGAAGCTAGGAATGTAAATCGTGATTATAAACTATTTAATTGGCCAATGGCGGAGGCCGTAACCCCCCCCCCCCCCCCCCCCCCCCTAAAAACTAAGATCATCTTCAAAGGTTAAGGTGTCGATATGCATGAATTTGCATTTAGAACTTCTTCGAATAGGCAAGTTGCATAGATCCAGAGACTGCCTTTTATAGTATTACATGCACTAATATAACAATGCAACTTTAATGTATGTCTTCATTTGATTTGCTAGTCCATGTACCTTAGTACTACCTAGTTCAACCTTTTGATATGATGTAGACAATTGTTGCTGTAACCATCCTTCTATATGCAAAGCAAACAGTAAAGCAAATATTAGGGGTGTGCAAAAATCGAACCGAAAACCAAAAAACCGAAAAAATACCGAGAAACCAAAATAAAAACAGAAAAGCCGAATCAAAAACTGAAAAACCAAATGGTTCATTTTCGATTTTCATATCAAAATAACCGAACCAAACCGTTTCTAACAATTAACCGAAAAACCGAACTGAATCGATATTCTATTAATTTAATTTTTTTGATATATATTATCATATATACATAGATAGATATAATTACTAAATTTCACCCTTGTCTTTTAAAAACTTAACACTTCTTTCCATAAAAGTTTCTGCCTCCTTTTAATTTTGAACAATAAAACCCTTATAATTTTTAAACACTTCAAACATATCTATAATCTATTTTTAAAGACTTCAAACATTTTAAATTTCTATTTTATATTCTATATTCAATTAATTGGTTTTTTATAAAAAACAAATTAAAGAAATTGACAACTTATAAAGATGGAAAACCGAAAACCAAAGACAGACAGAAGACCGAACCATTTCAACCATTCGGCTTTAGAACCGAACCACACCAAAAAAACCGAAAACCAAACGGTTTGGATGTCCAAAAACCGAACGACTCGGTTTTCAGTTACGTTTTAACCAAAAACCACACCGAACTGCACTGTGCACACCCCTAGCAAATATGATACCAATAAAATAGTACTATTGAACTTACTTATGTTGAGCATGTTCCTATACCAAGACATAAGTTGGACCAAAACTTTCTTATCAAGTCTCCATACATGCTTTTATGTGTAGAGTAAACAGTAAAGTAAGTAAATGTGTTGCTTACTTAGTATCACATGTTGAAATGTTTCCACATTAGTATTTAGAGCTGGTAAAAGAAACTTGGTCCTAAAGTCTACTTCAAATCAGCTTGCTAGATAGCATTTGTCGAACTATCTGAATTATCTGTCGTGTGGTCTTCCATCGACTAGATGATAAATCCAATCCACTTTGGTATCTATCTAACTTCATTTCAACTAATCTTTGGTTTTACGGTAAGCATTTCTCTTGATCAGATAACAGATTCATAAAATAGGACTTACAATGGAAATCATATTTGAAGAAGATGATTAGGTATCTATTACAAGGTGTGTTTCAAATATACCAAAACATATTTGTCTCAGTTTTAGATCATGAAGTATCGGATCCTATACGAATCAAATCCTCTACGCATCGGATCCTTTGACATTTCAAATCCTCTTTGTATTTCAGATAGTAGGCAACCAACTTAAAATCCAAAAAGATTCTAAGTGTTTGATCGGATGTTGCTGTGTATTATTATCAAATCTAATAGTTGAAACCGACAATGGTGTTGCGAAATGTAAGAATCGAGTTTTGAAAGATATGGTCAACTCGATGTTATCCTACTCTGGTCTAAATGACGGATTCTGGGTGAAGTCATGTTGACAACTTGTTCCATCTTGAACCATGTACCCCACAACAGCAATAAAGTGACTCCTTATGAACTTTGGTTCAAGAAGAAACTAAACTTGAATTAGTTAGGTTGTGGTAAGACTACAAAGGCATATCAGTTTATGTAATAAAACAAACGATTCTATTTCAGATAATACCATTAAAGAATCAAGAGAAGCCATAATTGATGTGACTCGATTCACATACATATCGAGACCAAAATATATGGTTCCTATATGGAGAAAAGACAATATGGAAGCAAATACGAAGAAAAGACAATATGCTTAATAAATTTTCTAGTACAAGTGGAAGCAAATAAGAAGAAAACACAATATGCTTAATTTTATAGCATATCCAAGTACCTTTGATGAGGCCATGAAGTCTCAAGATGTTGCCTTTTAAAATGAGGCAATAAATGATGAGATCGATCCCATCATCCATAACAACATGTGGGTGTTAGCCGATTTATCATTGAGTTGCAATCCGATTTTCAAGAAAAAATGGAAGTCGATAGTTCAATCGATAAGTAAAAGGCTCGCTTGGTAATACAAGATTTTCGACAAAAAAGAAGGTGTCGGTTATTTTAAACCCCTAGATGGTCCCTGACTCACCTCACTTGATTAAGCCCTCTTTTCAACAAGAAACACGACAAGGCTTAAATTATGAATACATGTAGTATAAATCCTACATAAAAGACTAACAGAAATATTAATCAAAAGTTACTGAATTCTAATTATCAAGTCATTATGAAAATAGAGGTATTACAATATATCTTGTGCTTATTAGTGTAAAAGATAAATTTTCTATTGTGATTCTTTTGTTGGAAATATGCAAAAAGTATCATTTATAACTTTTATCCCATGGTCGTCTTATAAACGCATTGAAATGCTATCAGTATACCAAAGAGCCTTTTGCATAACAGTACCTAATAAATCAACCTTTTTAGAGGTCAAGAGTGTAAACCTCAACAAAGATGAAGAGTATCTGAATTCAATTTGCAATATAAAAAATATTATGTATGTTGATCCAGCTCTTCTAAGACCTGATGAAATGATAATGATCATGTTACTTTACTTAGTGAATAGGTCTTTACTTTCTATTATAGCTTGAGGAATTGTCACTGAGGTTGTTCAGTGTTATTCCTTGTTGTTTAAGTTATAACTTGTAGTATAAAATCATCAGGATCAGGATCAGGAGTTGAAAGAGTCTGTTCTGAAGACTACTAATCCTGACCATCGAAGTGAAGACCTCCTGAAGACATTAAGATCATACTCAAAAAACCATCAGCGACGTCGAAGAATTAGTTGATGACAGGAACAGCATGCTCGTGATCTGAAGACGGAACTCAGTAATAGCAGGTTGCTCAAATTCGTATGACATCCTGAAGAACCATCAGGATATAGTGACCCCTGATCAACATCAGTATCAGGGCTTTCCTCACTGATCAGTATCCTGATCCTGAAGAATTAGTATAATGTCTTAGTCTAATGCACAAAAGGATTACACGCCTTTACTGACACAAAAAGTACACAAGGACAGTTACTTTACTGTTTCCTCCGTACTTATCAAACCTCAAGGCAACTGTTTATATAAGCTCTCTTTTGCACAACATGCAAAAGAGATTTTCTATAGTAAATAGTACAATGGACCTCTAAAAGTGTGACACGCACACAATAGTAGGTCTGCATGCATTTAATGCATTGGGTATATATGGACGTGAAGAAGATGTTCTCCATACCTCTTCTCCATCCATATTTCTACCATAATCCTTTCTTTCTTTATCCCTTACTTTCTTATCTTTTCTTGATCTTCTCACTTTAGTGCATAGTGAAAGAAAGCTTAGATTGTTTAGTTTAGACTTAGTCTTTTCTATTCCGCAACAATCTGTAAATTCAAAGTGTTAATACAACATATAATTTAAAAGTGAAATTTGGTGTGATTATATTCAACCCCCCTTCTATAATCTCATACACTAATCCTTACTTGAAGGTCACCATTCGGGACCAATAATTACTTAAAAAAGAATGTATGAAATAATCTCCAATTCTGACATACCAACTTGTTAGCATCTATTTGGCTAACTTAAAGGTTGGATATTAGTTCACTTATACTTATTATAAATTGATATTCATATTTTTTTTTGAAGTATATAATATTTATTAATTGTGTACCTGTGCAACACGATGATAACTCTAAAATTATACATGTTTTACTCGCGCTAGTTCCTCACTTTTGTATTTAATTTGAGAGTATTTTTGATACAGTTTGGCTTAAAAAGACTTGAATCTGAGTTTTGCAAGTTTTGGAGGCACTTGTGCGAAAAAGTGTAAAAAGAGGGTAAAAAACATCAAAAAGGAGACTTCTGTGAAGACTTTAATATGGATTTCTTGGCTCCTAAGACTGCTTTCTTGCTTCCTAAGACAGATGACTTCCTCCCAAAGCAAGGATCTTCAGCAGATTTGGCAGTTACTTCTTCCCAAAGCAAAGATCTTCAGCAGATAAGGAAAGAAGATGAAAGAGAATATTTTGGAAGATCTCATAGAATAATCTAGAAGATGCAGCTGCTTGTTTCGTATCGCCAAAAGGATTTTCCGCGCCGCGAAGTGTAAATATTCTAGAAGATTCTTGGCTTTCACTCGTATCGCGCTGGAGTTACTGCTTTCGCACCGCGAAGTAAACGATTTCCCTCTTGGAAGATTCTAGAAGAATTAATTATGGAATATTAGAGCGTCTACCCATTTCGTGCCGCGAAGCTGCCGCTTCGCGAACGCAAAACAAGCCTGCCGACTTCACTATAAATAGAGGCCTTGGGTCGTTCAGTTGGAATCATCCAACAGTTCTACAATTCTCTCTAAATAATTAGGTTAGATCAGTAGTATGGGAACCACTTAGGGTTTCCAACCCGAGAAGATGGAGGCTCGATGATCGACATTCAGGGGAGACGGTTCGAAAGGATGCTACGCCAAATCTGCCGGTCTTTAGTTTGGTTTGGTTTTTCATCTATGATTGACATGTCTATGTGTTGATTTCTCGTTATGTTACATTATGGTGTGATTACTTTGAAAGATGATTTGAGTTTTGGATATTTATTTAATTATTAGATTTATGGTTTATTGACTGTTTATCTGTTGGTTCCTATTTTGGTGTTTTAACTGTGGTAACTTGAAGTCGTTGATTGAAATTATATTTGTTATCTGACAATTAATGAATGTGATTTCTACCTCTCTTACCTTTCAATCCAGTGATGCGGGAGACGTGGTAAGTAGTTTGCTTGGACCGAGAGTAGACTAGATTTTAGGGTCCCACGGCTTAACATTAATTAGGGTGACTCTTACTAGACTGTCTGACAATCAAACCCTGTAATTGGGCCTGGAGACCAACCTGGTTGATAATCACAGATACGCATGTTAGGGTGCTTTGGCTTAAATTCTTACAATAACCATTAAATCTATGTTTTTGTTAATCATCTGAAAAGGAATCTTAAATTATCATGATGAATGCAATTGTCTCCGATGTTTGTTTGTTTGTCAGTTTTCAACTTCTTGGTTAGGTTTAGTTAGTTATTGTTTTAGTCTTTTATAAATGAAAATCCTTATCAAAAGCAACCCCCCTTTTATTAGATTAATTAATTAATACTTTGGTAGATATCTAACTTAACCGTTCCCAGTGGTAAAAATGATACCTGGTATTTTCCTACACTATATTACTCACGATCGGGTACGCTTGCCTGTGAATGTGGTAATACTAGTTGGGTAAATTAAGGGTTAAACTTGGTACTGTTTTTCTATATATAAATTACCGCATCACACGACATAACGTAACTATAATCTAAATACGAGAGTTAGAGGACGGATTCTTAGCATCGGTGCATATGTCATCTCGTGTAGAAACAAAAAGGCACCCGATGGCTTTGTGGTTGATGCTCACCTTTCAGACGACTTCCTGGATCTTATTCGTATCAAAGACCGCCCTTGTGCTTTCTATTTGTGGTAACCCCTTCGTTGTCTACCTCGTGCTTTCTACTTAGAGGATTTCAAGTTAATCAAATAACGTATTTTGTATATGTGTTTCTTTCCAAGTATTCATCTAATTCTTTCAAGGTTAATCAGGTTGGTATTTTCAACTTGTAGGATGAGGTTAGGACTTGTAATCGGTGGTGGATCACCAATAACCATAAACCTCTAATGAGATACAGATATATTATTAGGCATAAATACAATCTGCCCCATTTACAAAAAATAAAGAATCAAAATATAAAATCTTTACAAAAAAATGCAACCATCTCTAACAGATACCTTGTTTTAAAGATTTCAATATTGGTGCAATATTGACATATTCATATTATGTATTAAAAAATTATTTCTTTCTATAAAATTTTATTTTCTAAGCTTTCTATTGATTCTTACATTTGATAATCATTTTTGAGGTTATCTCCTTATTTAGAGAAAACCCCTTCTCTTATTTACTTTTTTTATTTTTAAGGTAGATTTGAGAAGCAGATCGAGTAAAATTGTAGTCTAAAATTTTCATATTCTCTATTTTGAAGAAAATGTGGTAGATAATTTAAGAGGGTGATTCCAACATTGTCATTTTAAGAATAAAGTCAAACACCAACCTTGCTTGCATGATTATAGAAAGAAGACAATAATGATGCCCCAAACCTAGATTTAAATTAACTCTTTGTCTAATTTAAATTAAAAATTCAAGTTGACTAATGTATTTAATTGATGACAATATTGTGCAAAATTAAGCTTGTATAGCAATCTTGCTCATTCAGCTTCCATCACAATCTTTATTATTATTAATTTGTTTAGACTATTAATGTACTATTAATAGACCAAATTTACAAGGGAGGCTCTCAAAAATGGCTAAATTGAGGAGAATCGGAAACACCCTAAAGTTCCGGTTATCGATGGCTGATGATGAAGCCACGATGTCCGGAGCTTTGGTTGGTTCCAACGATGATCTCCTAACCCAAATCCTTGGCCGTCTCCCTGTTACCTCCATCCTCCGATTCAAATTAGTATCCAAACACTGGAACTCGCTTCTAAGCCATCGTCGTTTCACCCTCCTTTATCACCCTACTCTTTCTCTCTCTCCTGGCCTCTTTATTCGCAATTTCTACATTCCATATGGATTCAATCACGAAAACCGAACCCCTCCTCCTTTACGTAGTCTCAGTTTCCATCCTGATCGTCGTGGCATCAAAATCCTGCAATCCTGTAATGGATTATTGCTTTGTTGTAGTGATCGAGGGAAGGAACGTGATCGTAAATACTACATATTCAATCCCACCACCAACCATTTTGCGACTGTCCCATCAGTCCCCGGATGCATGGATTTTGGTACCAAAATATGTTCTATGGGTCTAGCATTTCATCGAATAGACTGTCCTCAATACAAGATTATTTGTATTCTTCGTATCAAAAGGTTGTTTCAGATTCAGATTTACTCGTCCGATATAGGGCAATGGAAGATCTGTGTTAAATCATTCTATTCATCGCAAACGTCCTTCGACAATGGAGTTTATTGGAATAAAGCGATTTACTGGAGCAACATTTACTCCGATGCATGGTACTTTAAGGTTGATCTCCAACGGTTGCAAAAGCTGTCGTTGCCAGTGCAATTTCGCCAACCAGCGACGTATTACTTTGGGGAGTGCGGAGGGCATCTACATTTGGTGGAGAGACGCGATGGCTATTATCGTGAGAGTTGTTTACACATGAATGTGTATGAGATGAATTATGATGATGATTTCATAAGTATGAAGAAACTTTTGAAGTATGAGGTGGAGCTTGATGAGCTTCCCGTTGCTTATCCAGAGATGAAGTTTCACCCTAATCATTATGAATTCAAAGTGTTAGATGTGGTTATGGGTGTTGAAGAAGAAGAAGAAGAAAAAGAGACGTTATTCATGGTGGTGGGTATTCCAGGGAAGGTGATACGGTTTAATCTCGCGGACAAGAGTTTCAAGGAGATATTTGATCTCACCAACATTTTCCGTCTGGGAACGCGCCCTTTCTCAGAGGCTCGTCGTTATACGCAAACCCTAAACCCTAAAAATTTCTAAAACAATATCATCTTTTATAAGCAATCTCAGTAAATATCTGTTTTTAAATGTTTATACAAGATTTGTAATTTGTATCATGAATAAGTTGTAATGATTTTATTAAAGTTTACTTTGTTTAAGTTGTCATGACCAACCATCTCTTTAACAAGAATCTGTCTTGGATAGGAAGCTTGTAAATTGGAATATGTGAAAACAACATTTAGTTTGTAGCAATAAAAAACTTGCAAAAGGAATTTATTTTAGTATTAACTTTGGAAAGAAAAAAGAATTTATTTAAGGAATGAAACATATATGAAACAAAAAGGGGTAGTTAATTGTTGGTTATTGATGATTTAATACGAGGCAGGCTAGCAATATACCCAGGGGCGGAATTATAGCATTAAGGCTATGTTTATGTTTGGCAAGCTGGTAGCTGATAAGCTAGCTGGTAGCTGATAAGCTAGCTGTTGATTGATAAGCTTGCTAGTAGCTGATAAACTAGCGTATGAACAAATTATGTTTGGCAAAAACTAGTTTATGAGTATGTAAAATGACCAAAAATGGTATATTTAAATTTAATAATTAATATTAATAAGGGTATAATTGGAAAAAAACTACAATTAGCTCCTCATAAGCTATTTAAAGTAGCGTTTCAAAAAGCTAGGTTCCTGGTACATGTTTGGATGGACTAGCTTATAAGCTAGCTTATCAGCTAGTTATGTTTGCCAAACACAGCCTAAATAGGGGGTTTTATAGCCGGAGAAAAGTTTATATAAGAACGATGTCAATTTAAGAAAATGTAAGCACGATTCTCAGTCACAGATTTTTTCCACGTACAAAATCATATAAGATTCAGAACACAAAATTACTAGTATTCTTTTTTTCCCTTATCATCTTAGTCAGCGGAAATGCTTTCGATTCCATCCTAGCTGTATATGATTCATGTACAAAATCATGTATGATTTACAATACAAAATCATGATTAATGTACGTGAACAAAATCATATATATATATATATACATACATGGTGGTGGCGGAGGTGGCTCTTGGTGGTGGCGGTTGTGGCTGCTACTAGTGGCGGTGGTGGTGGTGGTGGCTGTTGGTGGTGGTGGTGACGGAGGTCGCTGGTGGTGGTGGTGTGGCAGAGGTGGCTGCCAGTGGTGCTGATAGGGGGGATGGCGTAGGTGGCTGGTGGTGGTGGCGTAGGTGGCTGGTGGTGGTGGCAGAGGTGGCTGCTGGTGCTGGCAGAGGTGGCTGCTGGTGGTGGTGGTGGTGATGGAGGTAGCTGCTGGTGGTGGTGTAGCGGAGGTGGTTGCTGCTGGCGATGGTGGTGGTGGGGGGCGGCAGCGGTGTGAGTGGTGGTGGTGGTGGCGGCGGAAAGTGGTGGTGACGACGGATATTACCAATACTTTGCTAATATATATTTGAAGAAGAAAAAATGTGTGGTTGAGAGTCATCATCCCATTTTTTTTAAAAGTTATCATTCTCGTTTGAACCACTTTCTATATAGCTGACCCTATATATTCCCAACAACACTATTTTCCTTACAAATATGATGGTTATATGAAATTTGTTTATATTTGACACCCATCAACAAAAGGTTTAACATCCAATAAAAACATTAAGAGCCTAATTTCATATTATTTGTTTATTGTACTTTTTTTATTATTTATTACTTATTAGGATGGTTAATTAACAAGACTTATTACGTTATTTATTAAAGAGTCATTTATCAAATGGTTATTGGTTAAACATTTATCAGTAACATTATTCTCATTTACCTTATTATATAACATTTTTTACCATCAAAATTAATTGTAGGTAAGTGTATTTAACCTGATAACCGCTTAGGCTATGCGTAGCGCATAGCGGGTTGGGGGTCAGATGAAGCGGGCGGGCTTCCAGGTTGGGAGGGCTTGGGGTATACGATCTTTCAAGCCGGCGGGATCCAGCCTTGGCGGGTTGGCCACACCGCCAAGGGCCGCGTGAGTTGTGTGCGTGTTGTGTGTGTGTTCTAATTAATATTTAATATTTAATTAAATATTAGAATTTTTAATTTATTATTATTAATGTTTTTATTAATCTTATTATTTATTTAATTTTATTATTAATTAATTAAATTAATTAAAAAGTGAGAAGGTTGGGAGGGTTGGGGTACGGGTTGTAGAGGGTTGGAGAAAATCTGATGTGTCAACTGATGTGGCAGTTAAGTTGAGAGGGTTTGGAGGGTTGGGGTACTGATAGCCTTACTGGGTAAGAGCCATTTTCATCACTTATTAGATAAGACTCTTAACCCTTGTTATGGATCTTACCAGGTAAAATTCTCAACGGTTTCAATGTTCATTTGGTAAGGATCGTAAAGTAAGGGATATTAGTTAGCACTTACCCATGTAAGTATTTAATAAACAGCCCCAGGTTCATTGAAGTTGAATTGTTTGTTAATTGTTAAGAATTGTTATTTGTTTTATCATTTCATGCTTAAGTAATTGTTAATTGTTAAAGTTTGATGCCTAATTGTTAGTCGACAAAATATGAGATTCATATATAATTGTTAAAGCTGTTCTGGTAATTGTGTCATGTTAAATTCCAATTTCTCATTATGCGTAATAATAGATTGTATTGTGGCTAATTGTTAACTTTTATTATTTTACTAGAAAAATAAAACGGTTTCTTGAAAAGAAAAATAGTAACATTTAAAACCCGTAAAAGTAGTAATAATTATCCTAAAATTACCTATATAATGTCATTTGAATTCCGAAAATTCCGACACCCGTAATCAAATCTGGATCTACCAATCATTTGTCATGCGCAATGTTATTGGCATATCTATTAATGTTAAGTTAAATCGAGTAATTCACGCATTGGTAATGTAAAAAACAGGATTTATTGTTGATGTATGAAAAGAAAAACAGTTGGAAGTGATACACTTATGTTTGGCAAACTAGTTGATAAGCTAGCTTATGACTGATAAGTTAGCTAATGAATAAGATGTGTTTGACAAACTACGTGATAAGGCAGTTTATAACTGTAAAATGACCAACAAATGACATGGTTAAAAAACTAGTCATGTAAAAGTAGCAATGGTATATTTGGAATACAAAAAATAAAAGTCTCATAAGTCACTAGATGCTACTTTCCTTAGTTTTTCAAAAAACTAGCTTATGATCCATCCAAACACGTACTAGCTTATAGTGACTTATAGACTAGCTTAGAAGGTAGCTTATTTTTACAATTCCTTAACGATCAATAGGTCTTTTTTATTTACATTTTGCTTTAAAAATCGTTTCTCATCGTTAACTCAGTTAAATATTTCCGTTAACTTAGGGTGCATCTTTTTATTCTTACACGTAAAAGTTATACATTCTTTTTAAACCGCGTTTAAATGTTAACTATATTAACTAAGATGGATTAATGAGAAAGCTTTCTTTATTGTTTGTTTAATTCCATGGGTGATAATATTCAGGCGGGTACATGACGAATTTTAGGTCATTAACTACGTGTAATAACCTTTTTCTTAATTCTTTCTTTAATAATCATGGAAGTTATTTAATTGTATGTATTTATTAAGTACTATATATGTACGGCCTGCTCGATACTATGTAAAACATCTTAAGACATTGAGGGTGCGTTTACTTGTGGAAAAGTGTTTTCATTTTCATAGAAAACGTCTTCAGAAAATGGAGTTGAGTTTTCATTTTCAGTTTTCTATGAAAATTTTTAGAAACCTGTTTACTTGAAATGATGGAGTTTTCATTTTTCTTTTTTAAAAAATTAGAGAACTCGTTTAGTTGACCATTTTCCATCACTTTTCACTATTCATTTTTCATTTTTCAATCCTTGGCGGCGGTGGGGGTAGGGGCCTCGGCGGCGACAGCGATCGCCACGACGGTGGTGGCGGTGGTCTCGGCGGTGGGGGCGGTGGCCTCGGTGACGACGGCGGTGGTGGTGGTGGCGGTGGTAGCCACGGAGGTGGTGGCGGTAGCCTCGGCGGCAACGATGGTGTTGGCAGTGGCCTCGGCGGCGACGGTAGTGGTGGCGACGGTGGCGGCAGCGGGGTTGCGGTGGCAACGATGGGGGTGGCGATGGTGACGGTAACGATGCTGGCGGCAGTGGGGAGGTGGTGGCAGCGGTGGTGGGAAGGTGGTCGTGGCGATGGTCGAGGCGGCGGTGGCGGCGACGGTGGTTGCAACGACGAGAAGGGGACGGTGGTCGCGACGGCGGCGGGTAGCGACGAGCGGCGGTGGACGGCAGCAGCGGCGGTCGTGACGGGCGGCGGCGGGGGTGGCGGCGGTGGCCGGTGACGAGAAGAGGACGACAATTAAAAGTGAAAATGAAAAATGAAAATGAAAATTGGAAAACTATAAAAAGTAGTTTTCTAATTTAAGTGTAAATTTTGAAAATGAAAATTTTGTTTTTCTTGGAAAAATTTTCTAAATTGAATCAAGTAAACAAGTTTTTTGATTTTTCATTTTTTGTGGAAAATTTTTCTAGAAAACTGGAAATTTTTCCAGAAGTAAACATAGCCTGAGTACTTTAATAAACAATCTTGTTTCGTGACAATTTTATGGTTTTAGGAGTTTATATAATGCAAATATTAACTTGAATATTGTCAAAATAAAATTAATTAGTCAAAATGATTTTGTTAAAGTTCATTAATTATCTTCATTATGTTTTATTATGCAAATGTTAACTTGAACAATTCAAATTATAACTTAACTAATAGTATTTTTTATAATTCAATGATTATCTTTTTTTATATATACTAAATTAATGAGATTATTTTGTTTTTTTAATAAAATGATATGTATCAATCAGATAAGCCTAAATGAACTAAAAGTGTAAAATGCGTCCAAATACATGTTTAGGTAGAAAAATTCTAAAATCGGCTCACCAGACAATTACACGTGCCAGCTGAGTTACTTATCTATATAAACATAAATATAACGTATATGAACCAAGATGCATTAAAAAAATATTTCCCCGGTTTACAAACTATATCATTTTATTACAAATTATATTATTTTAAAAGATTATTTGTTGAAGTGCTCAATGACTTGAGATGTTTTACAAAGCATCGCGTGCGCATATTTAGTATATTATTATATAGAGGGAGGTTCAAATTTAAACTCTATATTTCGTGTAAATTATGTAAACCCATCGTGGCCCTTGATCAAAAAAATCAAAGGAGGATATGGATTCATAGAAAATATGGAAATGTGAAATATATGGTAAGTCAATGATTATGGAAATATGAAAATGTGAAATATGGAAACGTTTTTGAAAATCAATGGTGTGGATTGGTTTACATAGTTTACACGAAATATAGAGTTTACATTTGAACCTCCCTCTTATTATATATATATATATATATATAGATTATTTTTACAACAATCTTTTTAATTATTGTATATTATTTCTCGCATGAATTTAAAGTAGTTTACGAATTGAGAAAATGTTGTTTAAGTTGTGATCAACATGGATTCCCTTTAAAGAATACATCTTACTTCCATGGCAATCTTTGACTTAAAAATTCATTTATTCTTTTAGAAAGGTAGACTAATTCAAGTCCAAAAGCTTTCATGGCAATCTTATTCTTATAAATACACACCTTCTTCTTCAATGGCACTCCAAAAATGGTGAACACACTAGAGCCAAAACTAAGAGAATCGCAAACACACTCGAACTCCACTTATCCGAGGATTCCATGGGGGATCATCAACACATCGTATATGCAACCTTGGTCGCCTCCAACGAGGAACTTATAACCCAAATCCTCCTCTGCCTCCCTGTTACCTCCCTCCTTCGATTCAAATTGGTATCCAAACACTGGAACAACCTTCTCACTCACCCTCCTTTATGACCATATTCCACCAACTCCAGGATTCTTTCTTGGCAATTTATACATTCCGTTTGAATGTGATGAACAAAATCCAAGCCCTCCTCCTTTTCGTAGTCTCGATTTCTATCTTGATCCCTATGGCATCAAAATTGTGCAATCCTGTAACGGACTATTGCTTTGTTGTAGCCAGCGAGGGCACGTGCGTTCTAGAAAATACTACGTATTCAATCCCACCACCAAGCAGTTCGTGGTCGTTCCATCTGTCCCTGGAGGCACGAATGTTGGTAAAAATATCCGTTTTATGGGTCTGGCATTTCATCAAACAGATTGTCCTCACTGCAAGCTTCTTTGTATTCATGGTCACAAGGATCTGTTTCAGATTCAGATTTACTCTTCTGAGACAGGCAAATGGATGATCTCTAGTCAAACCTTGTCTGTTGCGCCGCCTTATTTCACAACTGGAGTTTACTGGAATAAAGCCATTCTCTGGGCTCCCTCCTGCATTAATCTAACCTACTTTAAGCTGGATGTACAACAGTTGCAAAAGCTGCCATTGCCTGTTCAGATGAGATCATCATATCAACAAGGAGTCGCTCGTGTGGAGGGCATCTGCATTTGGTGGAGAGACACCATGGTTTACACCTAAATGTATATGAGATGATGAGTGATCATTCTGGGTGGTTCATCAAGTATCAAGTGGAGCTTGATGAGCTTCCCATTGCTTATCCGGAGATGATTCAGAGCTATCGAAATCCATCTCAGACCCCTTCTATTATGAGTTCAAAGTGTTAGATGTGGTTAGGTCTAATGAAGAAGGAGCATTCATGGTGGTGTGTATTCCTCCAGGGAAGATCATAAGGTTTGATCTCATGGACAAGAGTTTCAACCAAATATTTCGGACTCATGTTTACTATGGAATCATTGGGACCTCTCACTTAGAAGTTCATCGATATATCCAAGCCATATCTTCTTTCTACCGCAACAAACATTAAGGGCGTTTACTTGATGCTTACCCGGTAAGTGCGTATCGGGTCAATTTACCTTACGAGATGAACATGATAAGGACTAGAATCTTACCCGGTAAGATCAATAACATGAACCGAAAGTCTTACCCAGTAAGTGAGATCGACAACTCTTACCCGATAAGAGCGTACTAGGTAAATTGTTTTTTTTTTTTTGAGAAGGTTCACCTGGACTTTGGCCAGACTACATCCTTGGCAATTTTTACCGAGAGCTAAAGCATGCTCCCCTGGGATTAATACTCAGTGGCCCCTGGTTGCTCACCCCCGGATTCGAACTTGGGTGGGTTTTTCCCCAACACCAAGCCTTAACCGGTAGGCTGCCCCATTGGGGTTTAATAGGTAAATTGTTGTGTACGATACCGTTTTGACAGACTAAATATTGTCCGACATGATAGGTGATAGTGTTCAATTTTACCAGTAAGCACTTACCGGGTAAGTGTTTAACCAAACCGCCCCTAAATAATATTAAACACACTGTACATCTATCAATTTGTGTATTCTATTTGACTATCAAAAACGTAAACGAATCTGCAATAATAATGTTTCAATGTATTCACTATTTCTTTAGCAAATGATTTCTCTATCGTATATATCAACATCAAAACATGTTTTTTACATTTTCAATGCATGAATTGATCTGATTTTAATATTAATAGTAATATATACCAATAACATTGCTCTAATTTAATTCTTGGTTTACATCCAACATTTTTTGCATCTACATTATATTTTGCAAATTCATTAAAAAAAAGAAAAACTGTAGGAAAAAAATGATGCTTTCTTGTATAACTTAACGCAAATAAAGTAGCATAGAGTAACATATTTTTAACAAATAACACATTTTGTTTAAAAGACATTTTTCCATTCTAAACATTTTTTTAATACATGTTAACGATTGTCCTCCACAAGTATTTTTAATAACGTTATATTAATGAATGGTTAAAAATTTTATAAAAATGAATTATATAGGTGATTGCTGTTGTTGGTTTATATTTTAGACTTAGTCGCTAAAACAAACTAACTAAAATGATGATCCTAAACTTTTTATTTACATGATACTCGTGATCTTTCCATTTAACAAAGTCAGTTAATTATTGTTAGAGATGACTAATTGCTCTTTGAACAAAATATAAGGACCAAAATGTTTTGCTCTAAAATTTAAGGCAATTTACATTTTTTTTTATTTATGTTATATTTATATCATTTTTCTAAGAGATCACATCTAAAAAAAATAAGAGGTGCATGATACACCTCTTAAAATTCCAAAGGACAATAAAAATGTAAGTCTGCAAACCTCTTAATTTTCAAACTAAGGATATATTTTTATTTTTTTTAAAACAAAAGCCCCTTACATTTTCCTGCTTACCACCCTTTACGGTATCTTATCTGCAGAAAGTCAACCGACCCACAATGATTGGATATCCAATTGTAATTAGATAGATTGGATAGAAAAATTCAACATCCAATTGGATTAGATCGGTTCTTGGATGGCAGTTCAAAACCAATAGGAACTGACCGAACCAATCCAAATCATTATCCAATCAAAAATTGACCGACCCATCCAATACTCGTCCAGTTATCATCCAATGCCTATCCATCCAGTTGCCATCCAATACTCATCCAATTACCATATAATAATATAAAAAATTAACATATGAATTATGGAATTAAATATCATGGATAATTTTATGAAGTATTGTAGATTGGATTTAAAACATTGAATGGATCCGATCATATCATTCATTGGATGTCAGAATAATCCAATCTGATCCAATCCGATTAATATTAATTGGTTGGATCAAAAGGATATTGAATAAGAATATCCAATGGATGGAACTGAACCGATCTAATCATCCATTGGATTTGAAAAATCCAACATCTAATGGATGATCGAATCGGATCGGATTGATTCCCCTCACATCCATTGGATGTCACCCGATGAACACCCCTATCTGAAACCGGTTAGGGCTAGAACGAGACCGGTTACATCACCCAAGGTCAAGAACATGGTCGTGTTAAAAGCCAGACATGTTAACCCATCCCTAGCCAGCAATTCAAGGCAGCTTTTATTTTATTTTACAAGGAATCTTAAATGCTTCTTTTTTTATGTCAATAAGGGATTATAAATGTAACACGTGTAAGTTTTGATGTTGATGGATATGAAAATGAAACTAATAGATAATAGGGTGTTTAGTAACATATAAGGGCTTCACCAAAGACTGAATATGAAAGATTTTGGCTTACTCGAAAATCTACAACCGGCTACCATGTGTCCTCAAAGTGCAGAAAACATGCAATAATCTTTCGATATGTCGAATTTGGATACTGAACTTTAACAGGCAAAATTATCTCGATCAAGTGTAGAATGATGAGACGACTTGAACCAAATGTTTATAACACGGTCATCATTTGCTATCTATATAGCAAAGAGTGGGATCTTGTAACATCCCAATTCTAAATTCCCATATTATATGTGCTAAGTGTGTCTCTTTTATATGTTACGAAGGATATTATGTGCTTACATGCGAGAAAATGTTAAGCGTGTTGAAATTTTTATTAAGTGTATTCGTAGTGCCATATAAGGTAACTGATGATTTAGTGGGAGTTTGTGTTTGAAATTTTAAGGTTATTCTTCGTTGGAGTATATGAGAGGATTTAGAAATTTTCATGACAATCGGAGTTAGATTGAGAAAGTTGGAGAAAACGAGTCAAAACGTCAACGGTTAAGCTATGGATTCGTAAAACTAATTTTTTTTTAAGGAGATATTTTCTGGAATATTATTATTGGAAGTTGTAGATTATTTCGTTACGAACGCGTAGGCGAAAACCTCGTCGAAAACGGAGTTCCGAGCGAAAAGTTATGTCATTTTTAGTGTTCAGTGGTCAAATGGTTGCCCAAACCGGGTCAAACCCGACCCAACTCGAATTTAGCTTGTTAAACACGAATTTTAGCTCCATTTTAGACCATTTTCAGTTCCATAACTTGCACACACAGTAAAGGTGCGATTTTCACACACTTAAGCTCAAACACCTTCAATTTCTTGGAGAATCAAAGATCAAGTGAAGAATTCTTGATGATTATGTGAAGATTGTTGAAGGTATACTCCTAATGCTAAGTTTAATCTCTAGAATTAGTGTCAATCATGGAAATTAAGGTTTGCATGTTTGAAATTAGTGGTTGATTTTGTAAGATTATGGTTTTATATTGGTTATTATCATGTTATCTTGAAGGATTACACAACAATTTGAAGATAATCTCATCTTTGTTCTTGTTTTGATGTTGTAACAAGTATGATGACTTTTGGGTGAAATAAGCTTAATGCATGTGTAAGATAAGTGTAGAAATCATGATATTATGCTTAGATTATGTTAATACATTAGTTAGTTCTTTGATTACATGGTTGATATGCAAGAAGAAGGAAAGAATAAGTAAGTATTCATTATGAATAAGATGACTATTTGTTATACAAAGATGGATTTTTATGAACTTGGTAGAAATAGATGAATGGATCATGGTTTCTTGTTGATTTTATCTTGATGATGATAAAATTAAGTTAACATCTGAGTTTGATTAGGATTGAAATGGAATTGGATACTTATTTGGACAAAAGTATGATTTTCGAGTTTGAAAGTCACGTTACAGCACTGTTTTGTAAAAATTGTATAAAATCGTAGAAAAATCAGAAAAAATACAAGGTCAGTGGCGTTGGAAAGATATGAATCTGTACTTTAATCCATATGTTGAAGTCAAAGTGTGATTTTGAGTTTAAGTGGGGTGAAACAGAGGTTAAAAACAGTGCTGCAGCATATAATTAAAGATAGCTTATGATATGATTAAGTCGATAAAATGTGATTGGTTGTTCCAATGCTTACGAAACTTGATATATGAACTCCAGGGGATAATTTAAGCTTGTTTGAGTCATTTGGAGGGTATCTTATAGTTGGATTGCAAGGTTGGACATTTGTCGTCGATTTGACCGTATTTGACATTCGGTCGTGAGGTGAGTTAAATAGCTATTCAAATATTATTGTATTAAGTGTATATTTATATACCATCTATATGTATGTGATTTCTATGACTTTAGAGTCGGTTCTTATTGGTCTCTTGTCTTTGTACGTATTGATCTCTCGATTACGAGTTATTCCGAAATGTCGGTCGGTTTGGATATCCATGTATTCCGTTGGTATTGTTTCTTTGATTTCTTGTGAAACCGGAAGTACGGGGATTACTTTGTGTGATCCGTCCCGAAAACGGTGAATGTCAACATGCCGATGAAGGGGGAGGGATCGGTGAGACATTCTAGTCGTTCTTGTTGTCTGTTGGCCGTACTCGGTGCCTAATGTGAAGAGAGGCACGAGTATAGGGACTCGGGCATACCCGGGAGATGAAGGCGGGCTCCCTGCCAGTCCTAAGCATTGTATTCTGTGAACCATAGGAGCTCGAGCATACCCAGTGACAATGGGCTCCCTGCTAGTCCTATGTGTTCTATTGTTTGGTTATTTCGATATGTTGTTTTAGACCGTTTGACTAACGTGTAATATTGATCCCTTGAAAATGAATTGACCTAGTATCCTCTGATAATTACTTGTAATTTGCATTGAAATAAGCCTGTTATGTCATGATGAATTGTTTGATTTCAGCACTTGACTTTTGGTTTTATTATGGACAATTTTTATTACGTAAGTGTTACTCTCAAATAATCGCTCATTGATATAACCATTCAATTGGTTGGTTTTCGGTTCCCGTGTATTTGTATAGACTTAATTTCAATAACATTTGTTTAGACTATTTATCTCACTAAGCCATGTGCTTATTCCGTTAGCTCACTATTTTTTTCCAGGAAAGAAAGAAGATAAAGGCAAGAACCCGGTGTAGTTAGTTCGTGATTAGTTCGGGGATCGTTGCCAAGTCTTGGTATATATATATAGTTATGTTTATTATATATTTTGGGATGTAAATATATTCGGGTAGTTATTATGTTGTCCCGAATTTTTGGTTGGTAAATGTTTTAATTATAAGATTGTAAGCTTTTGTTTGGATTTGGAAATACTTATTAAGGTATAATTAGCTTTTGGTGGTTTACTTAGAAAATGATATCCCGTATGTTTTGTTTTGGGTTATTAAATTGTGTTTTTGGTGATAATCGTAACCGTGGTGTTACAGATCTTCCATAATCTAAACATATAGAGGTCGATTTAACTTTGTCATTTAATCCACCAACTATTCGACCATTTCATGATCGGATAGAGCACCATATAATTAGCTCAACTACTTAACAAACCTCTTAAAGAGACACAAATTGATTTCATATGTAGCAAGGCACATTACAACAAAATTTCCCAAAAACAAAATAACTAGTCGATTTCTCATACTCAATAAAGTTAATGAAATTACATACCACGTGAAGATAGTAGCCGTCAATGGTTTCGCATCAATGTTTCTGTCCCTGCAAAAGAAAAATAAGACATAAGATGCAAAACTTTCGAGTTATAAAGAGATGGATGATATTAAGGTAATCATACTTCCCCATTCAACCTAAAGCATAATATTAAGGGTGCATTTGGTATGCAAAAGAGATCGGATAAGACGGGGGAGAGTGAGGTTGGCAGGTACAAGAATCGTGTAAGGTTTCAGGGTTTTAATTTGACAGGATAGTTTTAACCAATACCAATTATGTTCTAGTTTATATTGCCCCAAAAGTGGGACAAGTTTTTGTTCTGTCACGTAGGGTCCTGCATGCCAAATGTAACCTAAATGTCCAACCAATTGTGTATGGATGGTCCTACAAAAGGGCGCCAAGTAAAAGAATAAACAAGAAACCGGTTAATTAATTCACTATAAGAAGTCCCCATACACCCATTGGTCAATAGTTATCATCAAGCAAAATGTTGAGAAAGAAGAGCACAAGATTATAAAAGATGCTATGCCAATCTTAGATCCTTTGCCTATTATTATGAAAACAAATTCTTTCATATCATGAAACCAAGCTCACAAAGAGTAGTTCAAGTGAATAGTGAACCATGAACAAGAAAAACAAGACCACAAAGTTTCATGTTGGACCGTACCACCATGTGTGCCTGCTAAAAATGCTGTCTCTTTTTAGTTTATCATATTTAACTATATGGCTTTCCAGTTTCTTTGTTATTGGTCTCACAAGGTTTAATATTTCTGTTTAATGTTTCTCACACATCATTTAATTCCAAGGTGATCAGGTTCTAGAACACTTACAGCAGGAGAAGGATTATGCCGCTTGATTTTCCGTAGTGATCTTTCTGTATTATATGATTCTACCTGCAATTATAAGCAAGATATGAGTTCGGTAAAGATAACTATTTATAAGGTTGATGCTCAATAAAAAGCAATTGCTTCTGCAGGTTAGGTATAGTTCCACGCATTTTACATCGAAAGATTAGACCTTTCATATTCTATCATCTAAATATGACAAACAACCCAGAGAAAATCAATCAACCATTAAACCCTCTTCTCACCCTGTTAATCTACCTTCTCGTCTAGACACTATAGGTGTGTTTGGTACCCAAACTGGACTGGACTGGATGGCAAGAATGAGGTAGGTGGGTGAAAAAACCTCAGGAAGGTTTTAGGATTTTAACTTGATATGGGTAGTTTAGTAATTTACCAATCATATAACATCTCCATGATTTCTGTTCCATCTACTTTGGGTGAGACGGACAAAAAATGCACTTTTGTCTCACCTGGTCGTGTCATGTCCCAGTCAAATGTCACATTAATCTTTGGACAACGAGTTTTTATATTGTCATGTCATGTGTACAAAGACACCCTATATGATCAGGAAATGACTTCATGTATGTATGTGTGTGTGTATAATATCAAAATCAACAGTAGCAAATAAGTTTACTATAATATCAATTATCAGAGATTAAGAGACTTACAGCACTCTTTATCTTGCTTGTTATATCACCAGCCTTCACAGAAGCAATGCGCAAACACTGCATGATGACACTTTGCAAGACACCCTCACCCCCAGCTTTCTGGATAGCACAAACGTCACCATTTGTATTAAGTGTAGCAGTCATGGATCCTCCCATCACAGCCTCTTCATGGTGTGTTGGGTCAATTACCTATCATCATTCATAATTAGAAAGAAAACCTGAAGTTCAAAGCATCTATATATAAGTGTACAGCAGAAAGAGCCTATAAAGTTCATTCGCATACCACAACATTTTCTTTACCAATAAAAGCAAATGTTACTGCCACTGGAAGATGGTGTATTATCAGCGGAAGTGGTTCTCTTGTCTGCAAGAGGCGCACAGGATAAATTACAAAATAGAACAAAGACCATTAGTTGAGATCATATATGCAGCATAACAAAATGTAGCAATAAAATAAAAAAAGCATTCTTGAAACACTATGGAGTACCCATTCATAAGAACAATATTCGCTATATGGTACAAGCTTATAAACATAGCTAGACATTTTCTTGGAGTTATTGGGCTCCTTGATATTCAATCTCACACAAATAGTGATACATATACACGTTATTACATTTGCTTGCAAAAGGATTTGTTTAACAATGCATTAAAATACCTCACAAGAAAACTTCACAGGACCTCACAAATTCTAGCATGTTCATCATATAAATAATATATGAATAGATTTAGACATCCAAATAATGGCTTTTGATGTTATGCTATATCGTTCCCCTACATGCATGAGGAAAAGTGGCACGTAAATTATTCACCTTTTTAAAAAACAAAAATAATGGGTGGAGAAAACAATCGATACAAATCAAAATATATTTGACCTGCTTGCATACCATGAGAAAATGGGTTTATGTTTAATGCAAATCAAATACAAAATTAATATTTCTAGCTGTGAAAGCCAACAAGCTCACCTCTGGTGGATGTACTATCGCTTCTTGACCATCTTCTCCTCCTAATGTACATTCAGGCCTCCTGAATGTAGAAAGGGCAGCTAAAGCAGCAACATTGGAAGCATCAACAAGATTTCTGTTTCCATTAAAATTTAGCTATATAACAAAATTTGAGAAAACAAACCAATCACATGAAATAGTAACTATTTTTCCAGCTTACCCCCCATTGTCGATAATATGAAGATCAATTCGAATGGCCCATACCAATTTCCCTGAAATGACACAAAGTGATTCAGTGTCTACTGCCCTGCTTTCCCTGCAAAGTTGATCTCATCATGTAGGTTGGCTAATGGCTATATCTCCTTTTTCAAGGATCTGTACAACATAAGTATTCTAAGAGTAAGCTACCAAGCATGCTATTTAACGCAATGAGTGGATAAAAGCAATACTCCCTTTTTGCTTCATAGAAAGTTTCATGTTTTTTATGCTCACCATTTATAGATGTAAAATCACAGCTTGTCAAAAAAGGAAGTTGAATAGTCATTTAGTAAAAAAGATGATAGGAAGTTGAAAAACAAAAGTTTAAGCAAGTATATATAAACTATCATACCTTAAACCACGATCTACTATACGCCCAAGCTCAATAGCAGATTCTCCGGGACGACCTGCCTCAAATGAAGGATCGGCCATGGGTGAGAACTCGGTATAGATTGCAAGTGTTCCTTCGTTTGGCCTGTCTCGATAGGGTTGTACTAGCTGGCCCGTGACAAACCCCATAACACGAGTATTTCCAAGCTGGACCTCTGATGAACCATCTTCTCTATAATTTCAAAACCTAGTCAACAACTCTCATACATTTCTAGCTATACATGTATCACTATTCACTAAGGGGGTGTTTGTTTCTTAAAAGTTAACTCTTAAATCCTCTTAAGGCATTGTTTGGTAAAAATAAGCTGGCTTATAAGTCAACTTATAAGCTAGTACATGTTTGGATGGAACATAAGCTAGCTTTTTAAAAAGCCAAGGAGAGTAGCATTTAGTGACTTATGAGACTTTTTATTTTTTTTATTCCAAATATACCGTTGCTACTTTTTACACTACAAATTTTTAACCATGTATTTTTTGTCATTTTACTAGCTACTTTTTGCCAAACGCATCTTATTTATCGGCTAGCTTATCAGTTATCAATCATCTGCTAGTTTGCCAAACATAGCCTAAGTCTGAAAATCAAGAGGTTTGCAGACTTAAGACCATTTGTTTTATTTTTTAAAAAAGGCCTGAAAAACCTTCAACCGTCCTTTGAAATTTTAAGAGGAGGTAAATTTAGACTTTATACTCCAGACCTCTTAAGAAACAAACGACACCTAACAGTTTACAAAAATCATTATAATGTCTATAAAAATACGAAATTAAGAAGAAGAAAAAAATGGATTTCTTACCTACCAAAGCTGATAGATAGCTTCCTATAGTCGAAAGGACGCCTACCATCAACTCTAAGGTCCGATAGTAACGCAGTTTCAATGAATTTCTTCTCATTCACCGCCATTATCAACGAATTAGCCAATCTCTGCTCCATTATCTCTCCTGCATTTCATAACTTACGTTATTAAAGTGAAGTTCTACTTACGAACTTTCTGAAATCCTTCACGTTAAGCATCTATAACTGTAATATAAACCTCAAATTCACTGTATAGAAACACGATTAAACTAGGGTTTATACAGAGAAAACGATGAAAAAATCGAAATCAAAGAGGTAAACTGAAAACCTGAGAGTATATACACCGGAATTTCCTGTAGATTGAGTTGCCGCCGGTGGTAGAAGTCGCAGTGGTGGCGGTGATTCCGCCGGTGGTAGCAGTCGCCGGAATTTCCAGTAGATTATTAGACTAGGGTTTATACAAGGGTGGGGAAGAGGGTTTTGGACCCAAATGAGAAAGTCGTTGTAATTTGTATAAATTTTTTAAACAAGTACAGCCATTTAGACATAATTACAGAAATAGTCTAATTGTTATACTAAATTACAATCGCACCAACTAAATCAATCAAATTTACAAAAAGTAACCCACATTTCTTTTTTTCTTTTCCATAAGACGTTTTTAATTTTCTAAAGTTTGTATATTGAGTAGGAATGGAAGCAAGGTGGAAAATGCATCACGAAAAGCCTTTTCTGGTAAATGAGATTTACAAATCTTACCTGATAAGTGTTTATCTGGTAAATTGTTACATACGATACCGTTTTGAGAGACTAAAATATTGTACGATATGAAAGGAGATAATGTTCAATTTTACCGGTAAATGCTTATGAGTAGGTGTTTAAGTAGACGGTCCCTTATTTCATTTAATTACTTCCTCCACCAAATTTGCAAAACCAATCGGGTTTTGTAGTGCGGCTCATGATTCTAAAGCTAAAGAATCGAACCCTAAATCATGCATCATTTTTAGCTTTGTTCGACATATCTGAGACAAGGATATGACAAACCAAGTTCTTTATATCCTTTTTGGTATAAGAAGGGAGGATGTGAAGTTGACGTGGGGAGGGAGGATTGTGTTCATCAAAGCTGGAAACAACTACAAAAAGATATGCATCTCAAACTTTTCTTTTCTTATTGGATGAAGTTGGAGAAAAACTTGTTAAAAAGAAAAACGAAACAAAGTACAATACATGTTACCAAAGGTTCAGCCATAGATTGGGTCGGATCGCAGTGCAGGGGCGGACCTAGCTAAGGGCCTACGGTGGCACGTGCCACCGTTTCATTCCTCCGTCGTAGTGCAAAAAATCATAGGGTCGTAAACGGTACCACCGTATTAATGCCACCATATATATTTTTAAAACTACAATAAAAACTTGAGGTAAGTTTTTTTATTTTTCAAACTTGAGGTCATAGGTTCAAGCCTAGTTAGACTCATTTTTACTAAATTTTAGCTTTGACTTTATTTAAAAATAAATCTGCTTGCAACAAGACTCGAACTTGAACCTTTATATTTGAAAATCAATGAACTAACCAATAGACCAATATGGATTTCGTGAAAAAATATTTAAATACGTTTTTAGTTAAATTGTGCCACCGTTTGAAAAAAATTCTAGGTCCGCCCTTGTCGCAGCGGATTAGTGGGATTGCGCAATTGGAGGCCCGATACCGCTGGAGCGTGTGTGTTAACTTGTCGTTCAAAAAAAGTACAATACATGTTACCATGTTTGAGATGCTACTAGAATACTTATAGTTTGGTGTAATTGTTGTTATACCAAATCACAATTCTACATACTTTTGTATCGGACTTCAGCCCCAACATGTGATGTGTGCTAAGTTGCTAATCTTTAGTCTAGCATGGATGATGGATGTGTCTTTCAAACATCATACCTCAAATCTATCTATCTCTCTCTCTCTATATATATATATATAAGTAGAATCATATGAGAACTTTTCATATACAAATGAACAAATGAACACCCTCATACATACATATGATGTGGGTCCCACATCATATAAAATCATATTTGATTCAATGATGGAATAAGAGCAAATCCTAAAAGGCTATTGATTAGAGGTGATCGTTTGCGGGCCCGGGCCGGGCCTAATACTATTTTCTTGTCCACCGGTCCTAGTATAGTAAACCCAAGCCCTTTTCTACGGGATTGATAACATGTTGTTGTTCGTCCATTAAACGGGACGGGCTTTCCCACGTACTAACGGGCCTAAAAAGTTTTATATTTTTCTGAAAAATATAACTCTTATACAATTATTAACTTGATGACTAGCAATTAATTAACAAAAATGACAGCAAAAACAAATAAAGAAAAACACCATTGTAATTAGAATTGTTAGCATGGATCTCAATTCACAAGTTTCAACAAAAGTGGAGAGGAAAATAAAAACAGAAGTTCGACTTCCAAAACATCAAGAATGCATTTGCATTTTTTATGTGTTACATTAGCAATTTAGCATCAAAATCTCCACGTCTCCATGCTACTGTCGTTTTCAAACATCCACCAAGTGTTGACCAAGAACCTCCATGATTCTTTCTTAGTGAAATAATCACCACTTAACAAGTATTGAAAATAATATAATCAATAATTATAGTAGAAAAATTACAAAATATATCAAAAAGAACATACTTAAGCATATATAAATCTTACTTTGCAGTTTTTATTCAAGGGTAAAAACGTCCTCAACTTCATTTTCGTGATCATCTTCTTCTCCAACAACCGAATCTCCATAGTTAAAAAGACTTGTTGAACCTTCTACAAAAGAACACAAATAGAAATATCAAAAAAATAATGTGAGGTTATAAACTCAACATACAATACATATGAACATGTAATTTACCTAATGTGAGGCCTTTTGCTCGCAACCAATCTTCATAACATGCAAGCATCTCGATTGTCTCTCCCCGAGAGAAGCTCTCCAAGGATTTATCAATTTCTTTCCCATACTAAAAGCAGATTCCGAATGGACTGTAGAGATGGGAATGGTAAAGATGTCATGAGCCATACATGCAAGATTTGGATAACATACCGAATTTCTACTCCAATAATCTAATACATCACATTTTCCCATAACATCATAATTCTTCTCCTCTAAGTAGAGCTCCAACTCACTCTTGTCATTGTCCACTTTTCTCTCTTTACTCAAGAACATCTTATATTCTAAAATGTCATCCATTTGATCCTTGTCACAACCAATGTAACACCCTAAAACCAAGGCATGCAATAAACAGATATCCCAGTGATCTAACGCACAAGAAATGTAAATTCTAAATATCATAACATCAAAGTGTACTTAAACAAAAGCAATACGTATAAAGTAGTGCCAGTGGAACAATCCTCTACAGCTGAGATATATAAACTAAGTATTTAACTAAAGACTATGGTGACTAGACTAGGCAATCACCTTCTCTTTTCCTCTAGCGGCCTGATCTCTCCCTGAAATGTTTAAAGATTTGAAAACGAGGCTTATACCGTAAGGTCTAGTGAATTCCCCCAAAAACAGTTTATATCACAACATGGCCCAACAGCCCAACAAAACGTTTAATGAAAAACCACCATCGGGATACGTTGTGGGCAAGGAAATCGTCACCCCGTGACGTAGAACTTGGCTACCGTGGACCTCCCAGGTCTTGGTACCCACAAGTGGCTGACTCCCCTGGATGCATATATAAGGAGGTGACGAAACTCGTTCGTGCCCCCACACCACGCTCACTCCCAAGGGATGTACGGTCCCTTGGTACCCCCTGCCCACGACTCTACCCACCCCACATAGTACAATTATAAGCATGCTTAATGTACAATATCAAATTAGTTTAACAATTTCATATATCGCAAAACAATTGAAAACGCTTTGAGTAAACATTTCAGCCCTTTAAAAGGTTTGGCAAGGGAACTCACCTGATTGTATGTCTCGACTCACGATTCTCCCAGGTTCTCCTCCTAGTAAATCTTTAATTATCCTAAGGCATTAATGATTCATGCTTAATAAGATCCATTTACTAAGACACCCCTAGGCAAACCTAGCACGGGGGTTTCGCTATGGAAATTCCTCTCCGAAAACTAACCCTAGAGTCGAAATCTCCCAAAATCTGACCCAGAATACTCAAAGTCCGACTGGGGGTTTGCACTATCCCGACTCGGGGTTTGCACTATCCTGACTCAAGGAACACTTAAGCCCGACCCGGGAAACTCGAAATTTGTTCTTGAGGAGAGTCGGAATCCGACTCGAGAAAGTCGAATCCCAACTCGGGGAACGATAATCTGACTCAGGAAACCATAATACCAACTCGGGAAACCTTAATCCCGACTCGAGAAATTCAACTAGTCCGACTTAAGGAAACATGAAAACGAAGCAGTAGGTTTGAAAATCCACTTTAACAGGCCTAAACATCAGTCTAATTGATTCTAAAACCATTCTAATCAACCTTAATCAACCCAATACTCAATCCTTAATAAATTTAAAGCATAAAAACGACGATTCTTACCTTGAGTGATGATGAAGATGATGAAGATGGTGAATGCTTCTCAAAAACACACACTACACACACTCTAATGACATTCCCAAAAATGGTATAAACCTAGGGTTTAAGCCTTAAATACCATGGGCTTAGGGCCAAGCCCATACCCAAAATGGTATAGGTCCACCAATTAAAAAGTTTTAGAAAGTGACACCATTGGCCTCTCATTTCTAAAATTATTTCATCTACGTCAACTGAACATGGGATAACTTAACCAATCATAAAAAGAAATCTTGGTTATTACAACCAACATCACGAGAAACATTTTTCATCCCTAAACTAGTAGCAAGAGTAGGAGAAGTCGAACCACATGCCTCCCCCTTATATTCATCAAATAAGTCAAACAAAGTACTCCTAATGTGTGAAATCATCTCCTTAGCATAAGTTTCCCCATATAATTTCTCATAACAATATTCAACTCTTTCCAATTTAAAACGAGGATCTAAAACGGCAGCACAAGAAAGAAGAATGATATAATCAGACCAATACTTATCTAACTTTTTTTGCATTTTCTTGGACATGCATGACAAATTACAAAAAAGGACCCTCTGCAACTTCTATCAACTTTTTATGCATCCTTCATACACCATCAAAGTACAAATTTGCAGTCGGATTCTTAGAGGCAGAAAATGCGTTAGTCACAACATAGAATAGCTTCAAAAATGAATGTAACTCAACAACTCTATCCCATTCATTAATTGAGAGAGCAAAGATTTTGATATATTTATCTCGACTAACCACATGATCAATCACATTTCTAAAATACAAAAAAAGATCAAGCATCAAAAAGGTAGAATTCCACCGTATACAATTATCTCCACGCAACTTCTTGTTTGTCTTAATGCCAAACTTTGTTTCAGCGACACTATAAAACCTTCTCTTTTTTGGGATTGAGTATCGAAAATGCTTAATTATGCTTCTAATTTTGACAACAACATTATCAATTAGTTTTAATCTCGCTTGTACCACAAGATTAGTGATATGACAAGCACATCGGCAATGAAAAAACTCTCCACCAAAAACCAAACATTTCTTTCTTTCAAGATAACTTCTAAGACAACTAATCATAGAATCCTTATATGATGCAGTGTCTACAATGAAACCAAAAACCTTGCAATCAATTTTCCATGGACTATCTTCATCAAAATGTATCCAACTATACCCGTATTCCTATTGTGTGTATCCAACTTCAAAATGTGTTATTGTGTGTACTAAAGTTTCAATTTGGTTTATTGTATGTAGCGTTTTACCTGCTGAACCCTTAGCCGGTTACCAATGCTTACTTGGTTGCCAAGTGGGTGCCATGTAGATGCCATGTGGGATGCCATGTGGGATAGATGAAAGCAAGTCATCATCTTCTCCATTGAAACCCTAAATCCTAAATCAAAACCAAAAAACCCTAAATCTTAAATAAGATGGAAAGCATAAATCCTAAATCAAAACCATAAGAAGTCATCTTCTTCTCCATTGATCTCATCCCTAATTTGATCAAGAAGCCTAATTTATCAAGAACCCTAATTTTATCAAGAACCCTAATTTGAAAAACCAATCAATTGTGGGTTTATGAAAAACCAATCTGAAGGAATTCCTTCCAAATTTTGTCTCAAGAAACCCTGATAAAAACCTTGGGTTGCAACAGCCCCCATTTCTTTCTCGAGTTTGACCTGCATTTCTCACAAAGCACCAACATCATCCTCCATCTCCTTTAACCTCTTCTTCATATCATCTAGCTCTTGCTGCATCATCATCAAGTTCATAATAAAATCGATTAATTAGGGTTTGATGGTGAAGATAGAGGATTCTTGGCCTTCGTCGGAAAATCATGTTAAGTTGCCGGATTCTTCGCCTTCGCCGGAAAATCATGTGAAGCTGCCGGAAAATCATGTGAAAGGGGGAGACAGATGACTCTTCTGGCGATTAGAAAATATCGTCAAGTATTCCGGAAAAACCCACCAGTTGCCGGAAAATCAAGTGAAGCTGCCGGAATCTGGGTAATATGAAGAAGATGAACAGTAAAATGCCACGTAAGACAACAACTTGTTACACATCAGCACTAGCAGGTTAATAGGTAACACGTTACATACAATAAACCAAATTGAAACTTTAGTACACAATAGCACATTTTAAAGTTGGATACACACAATAGGAATACATGTATAGTTGGATACATTTTGGTAAAGATAGTCCATTTTCTATTGACCTAAATACGATGCAATCTCATTAGGAAGAGACACTCCATCAAAAGGTGGTGTTAAAGCCCTAAATTTGATTATTCTCTTTTGCAATTTCCAATTATTATCAACCCAATGAGCAATTATACACATATATTCATCTTGAGTATGTTCACTTCTCCAACTGTTGGTTGTTGATGCGGTAATTATTGTATATAAAAAGCGAAACAAGTTTTAACCTCTAATGCCTAGCCACTGTCTTACCACATTCACAGGCAAGCGTACCTGATCGTGAGTAATATAGTGTAGGAAAGTCCAGGTATCGTATCTACCACTGGGAACGGTTAAGCTAGATGTCAACTAAAGCTATAATCAGTTAATCTGGAAAATTGGGGGGTTTTGCTTTTGGAAAAGTATTTTGAAAGATAAAAGACAACTAATAAATAAACCTAACCAAGAAGTGGAAAACTGATGAACAGACACACATTGGAGATAAGTGAATCCATTATGGTTTACTTTCATAAGACATAGATTAATGATTGTTGTCAGAATTTAAGCACATAGCACCCGAGCATGTATATATAAGATTATCAACCAGGTTTGGTCTAGTCCCAATACATAGACTGTTTGTCAGGCAATCTAGTACCAGTCACCCAACTCTATCTCTATTGCACGGTATTCTAATATCTGGTCGCTCTCGGTCCGAGTAACCACCTAACACAACTCTCCGGGTTCTGAAGGGAAGGTCAAGAAAGGTTGATTAACCTAACGGAGTCTATCTATCTTGGTCAAACAGATACACCCAACCAACGAGTTCAAATAACCATACAATACGAATCAAATCGGAATCAAAGACAACATTCAACAAACCATGTATCTAATTAATAAAATAAAATCCAAAGTATTCAAACCATAATGAAAACACCAACGGAATCAGTACATAGACATACTAATCATGAATGTGTAAACAAACCAAACTAAAGACCAGCAGGTTTGTCGCGGCATTCCCTCGAATCTCCTCCGTAGTCGTCACATCGAGCCTCCGTCTTCTCGGTTGGAAACCCTAAGCGGCTCCCAACATCTAACCTAATCTGAATTATGAGAGAATTGAATAGAAAACTGAATTACTGGATAATGGTGAATGAATTGAATGCCCAAACTGAATGACCCAAAGGTTGTATTTAACTATTTATAATAAACTCGTCAGACACGTTTTCGCGTTCGCGAAACGGCATCTTCGCGGAGCGAAACACTTAATGATCAAACCCTAATCTTCTAGAAGCTTCCAAGCGAGAAAAACCAAGCTTCGCGGCGCGAGCAAGTGCCTCGCGGCACGAACTATCTCTTCGCGGCGCGAGTGAGACAAATTCAGCTTCCGAGATCTTCCGGAATATTCTTCTTGCCTTATCTGCTGAAGATCCGTCTTTCGGAGGAAGTTATCTGTCTTCGGGAGCAAGAAAACCGTCTTAGGAGCCAAGAAAAGTCTGAATTTCCAAAGCTTGCACAGAAGTCTCCTTTTTGACGCTTTTCACCCTCTTTTTACACTTTTACGCATAAGCACCTCCAAAACCTACAAAATTAGGATTTACACCTTTTTAAGTCAAACAGTATCGAAAATACTCTCAAATTAAAGATAAAAGTGGGGAACTGATGCAAGTAAAACATGTATAATTTTGGCGTTATCAAAATTCCCACACTTAAGATTTGCTTGTCCTCAAGAAAACATCTGATAAAATAAGAATAACGACAAAATTATCCTCCACCCATGACCATGCTTTGAAAGAACAAGGATAGTCGCAAGAAATCAAACACAATTCAGACACCAATCAGAGCCTCACAAGTCATCAAAGTCATGCTCAACCTTTTACTCTCACAAAGTATGTATCAAGTGTATCTCTCAAGGGGTAATATGTTATATATAGTGATCACACTGATACTCGACATCTTACCAACGCATATGCTTGTCACCAAATCTCATTTCCACCACTGAAAAGTTGTCAACCGTCAAGAGGACTTTAGGGTTGTAATGTTAGGCTAAGGGTTAAGGGTAGGATAAAGGATATATATATATAAGTGACTAAGGGTTGTAGCAAAAACCTGAAAACCAATCAGTTTAAGATCCAAATTAATCATCTGGCGTTTTAAGACTTTTAGAGCTCGGGATTTCTATCACTTCTACTTTTGTATCGGCCTAAGCATATTGCTTATTTGTGGCTCGATATTTTTCTTTTCTTTTAAGCACATCGACTCTTTTGACTTTTCTTTTGATGAGTCGTTTTTCTTTTATATCTTTCTTTTCTTTTCTTTTCTTTTCTTTCTTTTTCAAGCTCTATAATTTTTTTTCTTAAGTAGCAACTATGTTGCTTTTTACTCTTTTTTCTCTCTCTCTTTTTTCCATAATCCTTTCTCTATTTGTCAGATTCATAAAACGGACCAAAAAACATGAGAAGCTTCCAAATTTAAGCTACGGCCAAAAGATAGATAAAAAGAAATGGCTAAAGGATAAATGATAGTGGGTTAAGAAATGAAAAGGCTAAGGCTTCAAAGGGGTTACAAGGGATAAAGTACTAAGGATGAGTACTTTCAATAAAATGGTTAGGTAAATCAGATAACCTTATAATGAGATTATCTGACGAAGGCTAAGTGGGTTGAAATGAAGGCCTCTATCAGTGCAATGGTGACATACTTTCCTTATGTGGTCTCGACAAGCATTCAAAGTGACAAGTTCTACTTGGTTCAAAGTCGGCATCCTCACAGAAATGAACAAATATAACAATTCAGGCTCAATCTCTCAAGGAACAGGGTAAGGATCACTCATGGCAATTAGCATACACATGACTTTTTCAAACTCATAAAAACTCCTAAAAGTATCATCCTATATGCAAGATTCTTTTAACTTCCACAAATTTTTTGAAAAGATCATGGATTTCGAAAAAAATTTATGCCATATAATTCTAATAAAATCAGATAAGCAATTAAGCACAGTAAGGACAAACAAGCGAAAGTTTACTTAACCCCCCTTCCCACACTTAAAAATTGCAGTGTCCTCAATGCAATAACAGTTAAAGCATGTATGCGGAAAGATAAAGAACGAATACTGCCTGGGTTAAGGAAACTGAAGCTCCGACGAACTACTGAAATCCGATTCGTACAACTGATTCGAGGGTCTACACACCAAATCTGAAAAACTAAAAACAAAAACAAACAAACTAAAAAGGAAAAATAAAAATAAAAAGAAAAAGATAGATAGCATGGTACAACCAAATCGAATCAATAATATCCGAACAAATCATCGAACCAAATAATCAATGGGGTCCACGGAATTGGTCCCACCACTGATCATAACTCTCGTAACCTGGAGGACTCGGGTCCTGTGGATGCCACACATCATACTGCGGTGGTGCTGATGGTCGGAACTCAGGGTTTGTGAAGAAACCCATCAATGACTGGTTCTGCCAGCCAAGTGATCTATGAATCTGAGTATCATGATAGTGCGTACGGGACGAGAGACCCTGAAAAGCTGTATACGCGTCCCAGTCGGACGGTATCTGATGTGATCCCGAGGGTCCTGCCTCCTGCTGTTGATGTTGTGGCTGCTGTGGTTCCTGCATCTCCTGATCCTCCGGCTCTACTCTCAATCCAATCCATACCCACGAACTACCAACTCCTATCTCTATCACTCTCATCCCCTTCAGCTGGTTCTGGTATATGCGGCCTAAATCTCCCAAACAAGTCAAAGAGGCTATCACCTCTGGCGTCAAAATCCCATGGGAAGAAGCTAGGCGGGTGATGTAGTGACCACCTAAAAGTCCACTCGAGGTTCGGAATCCTCTAGCTCCAGTAAGAAAGTCTGCTATGATAAATGCTAGATGGGTGTGGCGGTCTCGGCTAACCAACTGATGAAGTAACCACAGCTCGAAATCCCCTATCTTGTCATGACTGGACTTCCTCTGGTTCAGGGTGTAGGCTATCATCCTATGTAGGACTCTATGCTCCGGGTCTACTAGGCCACCAAACTTGGTGTTGGACCGACGGTACGGTCCACGACCAAGCTGGCTCCATAACACACTATAATCCAAACCCTCAGGTGGAGCTAGGGGCACTGTTCTATGTTGATAACACCAAAATTATACATGTTTTGGTTGAGCTTAATTGTATAACTTTACCCCATTTCTCACCCATTTCTGATCATTTCACTCACCAAATGAGCTTAATATTGCTTATGTAGGATTTGGAGGCCGTGGAACGGAAAAGTACGAAAAAAGGCGAAAAAACGTGAAAAATGCACAAGTTCAATCCAGTAGCCATCTGGCGTTCGCGAAGTTCCAGATCTGGCGCCGCCAAGTTCGACAAAGATGAAGACCAGGATTTGACCTAAGTGTTTGGCGCCGCGAAACTAGCAGTCTGGCGATCGCGAAATGGGCCCTGGACGCCTTCTTTTAAATACCAGCCTCCTCCTTCAGTTCCAAAGAGCACGAGATACGAAGCAGAGACGAGAGGAACGATAAAGCAGAGAGTGAAAGTCTGAGTGGTGCCGATACGCTGTGGGGTTCGATCTTTGATCATCCGTTGTTGTATTGTCGGTATCATTTCTACTATCATGTTTTGTGTTTTCATTATGTTTAGTGAGTAGTCTTTTGATAGTGGTACTTATTGTGGTCGATGAACCATTGTGGATGATGATTTTATAATTAATGTTTATTGGTTTGTTTTTGGTTAATTGAATGTGTGTTATGGTTCCGTTCTGATTATTGTTGTCTGGTTACTTGAACTCATTGGTTGGGTGTATCTGTTTTGACCAAAGTAGATAGACTCCGATAGGATAATCAACCTACCTTAACCTACCCTTGTAACAACCCAAACCATTTTTCACCAAATTTAACGGAAAATTAATGGAATAAAATAAAAGTAACCAATGCAGCGGAAATTTGTCCAAAAAGATACTTTTATAACTTTAAAGGTTTAAACAGCATTCAAAGACTTTCAACTCAAAATCCTCAAAACGAGGTTCAACCAATAAAGTGTAACTATCTTATGAAACCATTGCTAAAAATATTAAAACAACTGTTTCTCAAACCACCAAACAGAACTGAGCCTCTTGGGAGATCGGAACTTCAAGCCAAGCCCTTCCCTTTAACCTTCCCGGAGGAACCTGCAACTAAAAAGGGGAATCCACAGACGGGTAAGCTTGAAAGCTTAGTGAGCACAAACCACAAACACATGATCAATATGTCACAAACCACCACGCAAATGAGAACTAGACATGTCATCACCAATGTCCTTACGGTACACGCCGGTAAGAACCACACACATACTGATATCAGTTTCACACATTGACAATACCCACGGTGGCCACCACCACTACAATGGATACGTCATCACACTACCAATACTCCCGGTGGCCACCACCACTACAATGAGTACGGCACCACACAACATGTTAGTCTAATAACCACATACGCATCACATGCAATTTGTACATAAAGCCACGTATAAGGGTTAATGTACTCACCTTGAATAACTTCACCACAATAAAAGTGTCAACACACCACACGATCACAATTTAGCACCTATAACAAGGCAACACATAAAACACATAAACAAATACTCAAAGTGACACTTAAAACTCCCAAACCGAAATGTGCGTCTTAGCCATAGCCAGACCACCCCAATTGTCCTCAAATTCTACCAAACATTATCTTAGAACATCCCTAAGATAAGCCCCAAGCCAAATCCCAAAAACGACCGCACACGAAAAAGTTGAAAAATCAAACAGAAAGTTGCGCGACCTCACTCCCGGGACCTCAGGTCGCGGGGTCAGGTCGCGGGGTTTTCCAGGACTGGCCGAAAACGCGACTTGGCTACGGATTTCACCCCAAAACTCGTCCCGACGACCATCTCACTCAACAATGGTGTTATTGAACACCCCCATACTATTATAGTACAAACTAAACCATCCTAAACACAATACCAACATCATACGACTCAATTCGATCATCAATCGACCGAATTCCCAATTATTAGAACCCTAACCCTTATCCATCCCAATTAAGCCAACAACTAGCGAAAGAACACAAATAACACATACCTCGGGTTAGGAACGTGATAACAATCGAACCCCGATGATCGATTGCACTTCTCACGGACAATTTCACCACCAATTTCTCTTGATCACCACAAATCCTCCAAACCCTCTCCCAAAATGCTGAAAATCGACTAAGGCACAAAAGAAGAGGATTTGGGCTTCCAAACTAGCTTATATACAAGACATCCACACCCTCAACTAACATGAAAGACACAAAGGCCCCTATACTTGAAAATTACACAAAAACCCCTTGCATTGTTAAAATCTCAACACAACAAACTAACCCCACTAACTCAACAAACAACAAAGTCAGTTAAAACACTAACTTGGGAAATGGGGCGTTACAACTCTCCCCCACTTAACAAGATTTCGTCCCCGAAATCGCTCATACTAAGAAAAGCTCCGGATAGGGTCCGGTTTCCACATCCACTCTGACCTCTTTTTCAGAACCGAAATACTCCTTTCCACAGTGATACTTTCACCAGCACAACATCACCCACGTTGAACTCTAAATCCGACCTTCGCTAGCCAGCGTAGCTTTCCGAACGACTCTGAGTGATCCATAACCACTTTTGAATCACCTCAAAGCTGTCGTCGCCCTTTGAACTACTTCAGCATTACCCAACTCACGCTGTCCCACTTTTCCCAAACAAGGAGTTCTACATCTCCTTCCGTACCACATCTCATAAGGTGCCATACCGATATAGGCATGGAAACTATTGTTAAAACGAAAACTCAGCCAACGGTAGATAGGTATCCCGACTACCGCCAAAATCCAACACGCACTCCCTCAACATGACCTCGAGAGTTTGAATCGTTCTCTCGCTTTGACCATCTAACCAAGGATGGAACACGGTACTGAACTGCAGTCTAGTACTCATGTCCTCGTAAACTTTCCCCCAGAAACCGCAATGTAGACCGCACGATTCGATCAGAAATCACCATTACTGGCACATCGTGCCTTGCCACTCCTCTTACTACAACGGCCATAACCCGTTTCACTCTCGACCACCAATAATCGGTATCCAAGTCCCGATACATTTTGGTAACTCCCGAGTGTATAGAGAACTTGGGCTTATGAACTTCGCCCTGAGATATTTGTATTGCCTCACACAACACTAGCACCCTAACACAACCTGAACGAGTCAAGAGTCGTTGAATGTCCACACCCCAAACTGGCCCGGTTGACCCTTGACCCCCTCTTTTTTTTAATTCATTTCTTTCACGGCATCTACCCTAGAGCTCTTAATCAGCTCCAACACCGAAATCATCACCATCAATCTTGTTAACGGTACTCGCATCACTACACTATGAGTCTTTCGACTCAACGTAACTGCCACCATAATAGCTATCCCTAATAAATAACGGTACCACAAATATAACCCGCAACAACCTCCATCACTTTTCTCTGTCGCATGCTCAAATTACATTGACTTACGGAATAATAAAGGTGGTATCGCTATGTCTTAACCACAATAACTACCCCCTGTGATCTCTAAATCATGATTCGAGTAACTTACTTCATACATCTTAATGAGATGGAACATTAATTGTTCACCCTTTCAACAACAGTTCTCCCCCACTTAGAGTTCAAACCATTATTCTCTATGCATCGCATTCTAAATGAACACGACCACAACTGAGCTAATCCATGCTAACCATCTCGTTGACTTATTTCATCACCACTAACCGCACTTGCTCTCTTCATGATTACCCAAAACACACAATAATTCCACCCAATAGCTCATTCCTACTACATCACAATGGGTATTGCCTTATCTAGGCCAATTACCCCACACATGGTAGAATGATATTACCTCCTGATCTTGCCCTTCTTGAATTTAGATGGACCATAATTCATAACCACTTCATTTGGTGCCAACAACCAAACCCAACAATCTTCACTTGACCCTCGAAGCCTACGGGTGTAACCACCAGTGTAGGAAACACGGGAATCAAGTGAAAATCAACCAGGATAACAGGCTCAGCCCCCATAACTCCCATACTCACTTCCTTCAACTACCTCTCACTATCGCATATAAAACTGATCAAATAGCCATAAAAAAAATTTCCTTCCAATTTCCATCTTCCAAAGGGTATCTATACCACCAGTCATTAACTTCACTGATAACCATGTGGACGCACTAAAGACATCTTTCAAAGGCAAGGCTTCCCAATGAAACCGTCTTATTCTTCAAACAAGACATTTACTAACAACCATACTCGCTAGACACCACTTATGAGTATAAATTACTCTGTCACCACATTACTAAAGTCAACGATCTAAGACTTCAAATATCAGCTCACCATCTTAACAGCGAGGTCTAAAATCGACCATGACGGACATACCTTACATTTAATTAACTGAACTTGCCTCTATGCTTCATTCAGTCCTCACCATGACCTAGTGAGTTTATAGCCTTCATGTACAATGACACAATGATTTAAATTATTTTCGTAAATCTGAAATTTTGAAAATTTCGGTATGCACCATAGCATGAAAACAACTTAGATATGCATGACTTATTACCACCAAAAATGAATTACACCCATACGATGATTTCAGGAATCACCCCTACACATCACATGGCATTTCACCACCTTGCACGGCCAACTGATGCCAAGGCAAAAGAAGTGACCGAAAAGAACTTTCATCGTTTGCAAAATGCTAAACAAGATCCCTTTCACCAAATGAGTTAATTTTCACTTCCACTCATTGGTAGGATAGCAACATGTTTTTTTTTTTTTTTGTTTCACTTATAAAGTTTTGTAACTAAGTGTCGCCATTTTTTTTGTACAATTAAAACAAAAATAGTTTGATCGTAAAAAGATGAAACAACTTTAACAATCACTAAGAAAATCTCTTCAAGAGATAACATAGGTTTTCTAGAAACACATTTTCCTAAATACTAGCTCTTTTCCAAAAGATTTAACAACCTCAATGAGAAAGGAAGACACATTTTGTTTAGACACAAATAAAATACATAGATTTAACTTTCAACGAGAAGGCTATTCACTCAGTCATGGTCAATCACCTACATTCCAACAATTCACCAATTTATGATTTACTTCCTTCCTCCTGTCTTGCTTCTCTAATGCAAGCTTTTTATCCCAAAATTTCATGCATCTGATAAAATTCAATTCACCATACTATCACCACACATTCCCTTATCTCAGATTCCAGTATCCCCACATATCAAATCATCTTTAACAGCTCATTCGCCACATAATTGAACAAATGAGCGACCTTACCCACAAACAAGTCGGTGATTTTATTCACCGACTCTGTCGTCTATGCCAACGATACGAACTCGCTCATGAGTCACCTCAACCTACGACACAACTACCTCCACTAAAATGTGGATCTCCAATACCAACTCTTACTTCGTTTGAGTAATAACACCCGAAAGCACGTCATGCAAAACCTTGCCGACCCAGAATACTGTCTATATAGGCCAATATTATCCTGCAGTGAGCCCATACAACCCCCTAGTCCTTATCGGTATCCCAAGATTCCTCATGATTCCGTCGAAATCAAATTTGTACCGGTGTTTTCTAAACATCTCACATGTGAGAATCATGTTTTGAACCCCTCAACAACAACCAAACAAGAACATGCCAAAAAGTTCTCTACAAGATTCTCAGCCATCGATACAAACTTGATCTTAACTTCACCATTAGTATCCTGATTTACAGATTCATCAACTAACTCCACTGAATGAAGACATTTAGTCCAAAAATAGTCATAACACTTCCCACATAACGAGGACACCTTTTTGTCCACGACCCATACTACCCCAAATGGCATCACACTTTTCGGATGACCACTTTCGGTCTTATCCGTCCACAATGTCCGGGTCAACGACCCTCACTACACCTTACCCACCCTAACAGACTACTGAGTTATATAACTAACCTTTTTGAGGACTCACACGAACGTCCTAACCCTTGATTTCTAGCATGCCCTTACACAATTCATCACACAACCACCCAAACTAAGGTTTATATAACCCATCTTAGCATGCTAATAACCCTTCCCAACCTAGTCGGTTCATAGATACCCTTATAACTTCGCCAAGTCCGAACATGCACGATATAATTGTAATGATATGGGCCCTTATATCATCATAATTATACCCTACATGTCTAGGCTCTACGTCGTCACCAAGAGTCCTAATCCCCAATTTCGGTTAACACCACATAATCATTCACATTTACAAGGCAACATCCTATCTAGCGCAATAAGAGTTACCTCTACACATTTTTAGCCACTATAGTGCTCGTGCACACATAACAACATCGAACATCTAATATAGCATCACATCACACATTACATGAACACATTAATCATACTATTACATCACAATAGTTAACATGATAACCATAGTATCTAGCATAATTTCATATCATAATCATGCTAGCACAATCCACATATAGCATGTCAACCACAATCACAATTCAACAACATCGCAATATATTCAACATAACCTTCACATCTCACTAAAGTTAGGCACACTCAATATATCATGCTAATACGTCACCACGATAACATGATAATCATAATTAATTCACAACATAAATCATGTGATATAAGAACAATGTGCTCACCCCGTCTTGATGCTCCGATCCTTGGCTCAGTTCACACTCCCTTTTCATAAAAAAAAATCGAAGTTTTTAAAGGTTACTTGTTTTGAAAACACAAGCTCTTAGGTTTAAGTCCAAGCACTCACCTCTCATGAATGCCCAGATCCCTTAAACCAAGGCTCTGATACCAATTGTAACAACCCAAACCATTTTTCACCAAATTTAACGGAAAATTAATGGAATAAAATAAAAGTAACCAATGCAGCGGAAATTTGTCCAAAAAGATACTTTTATAACTTTAAAGGTTTAAACAGCATTCAAAGACTTTCAACTCAAAATCCTCAAAACGAGGTTCAACCAATAAAGTGTAACTATCTTATGAAACCATTGCTAAAAATATTAAAACAACTGTTTCTCAAACCACCAAACAGAACTGAGCCTCTTGGGAGATCGGAACTTCAAGCCAAGCCCTTCCCTTTAACCTTCCCGGAGGAACCTGCAACTAAAAAGGGGAATCCACAGACGGGTAAGCTTGAAAGCTTAGTGAGCACAAACCACAAACACATGATCAATATGTCACAAACCACCACGCAAATGAGAACTAGACATGTCATCACCAATGTCCTTACGGTACACGCCGGTAAGAACCACACACATACTGATATCAGTTCACACATTGACAATACCCACGGTGGCCACCACCACTACAATGGATACGTCATCACACTACCAATACTCACGGTGGCCACCACCACTACAATGAGTACGGCACCACACAACATGCTAGTCTCATAACCACATACGCATCACATGCAATTTGTACATAAAGCCACGTATAAGGGTTAATGTACTCACCTTGAATAACTTCACCACAATAAAAGTGTCAACACACCACACGATCACAATTTAGCACCTATAACAAGGCAACACATAAAACGCATAAACAAATACTCAAAGTGACACTTAAAACTCCCAAACCGAAATGCGCGTCTTAGCCATAGCCAGACCACCCCAATTGTCCTCAAATTCTACCAAACATTATCTTAGAACATCCCTAAGATAAGCCCCAAGCCAAATCCCAAAAACGACCGCACACGAAAAAGTTGAAAAATCAAACAGAAAGTTGTGCGACCTCACTCCCGGGACCTCAGGTCGCGGGGTCAGGTCGCGGGGTTTTCCAGGACTGGCCAAAAACGCGACTTGGCTACGGATTTCACCCCAAAACTCGTCCCGACGACCATCTCACTCAACAATGGTGTTATTGAACACCCCCATACTATTATAGTACAAACTAAACCATCCTAAACACAATACCAACATCATACGACTCAATTCGATCATCAATCGACCGAATTCCCAATTATTAGAACCCTAACCCTTATCCATCCCAATTAAGCCAACAACTAGCGAAAGAACACAAATAACACATACCTCGGGTTAGGAACGTGATAACAATCGAACCCCGATGATCGTTTGCACTTCTCACGGACAATTTCACCACCAATTTCTCTTGATCACCACAAATCCTCCAAACCCTCTCCCAAAATGCTGAAAATCGACTAAGGCACAAAAGAAGAGGATTTGGGCTTCCAAACTAGCTTATATACAAGACATCCACACCCTCAACTAACATGAAAGACACAAAGGCCCCTATACTTGAAAATTACACAAAAACCCCTTGCATTGTTAAAATCTCAACACAACAAACTAACCCCACTAACTCAACAAACAACAAAGTCAGTTAAAACACTAACTTGGGAAATGGGGCGTTACAACCCTTTGACCAAGAGAGTTGTGTTAAGTGGTTACTTGGACCGAGAGTGACCTGGAGGTAGAAAACCATACAATAAGAATAGGATCGGATTACCGGTACTAGATTGTCTGACAAACGACCTAAGTATTGGAACTAGGAGGACCAAGACCTAGTTAAAGACCATAATCACTACATGTTAGGGTGTCCTAGACTTAAATTCCTACAATAACCAAAACAACCAAACCTTTGGCCTGTTTAGATCATCCACTTGGGGATTCACTATACCATGATGAGTACTACTACTTTTCTTATATAGTTCTTAATTAATCTCTTTAATTACTTTCTTAGTTCGTAATTAATTTAATTGACTTTTTAGTATTAAAACCTTTTTCATAAAAACCCCCCAAAAGCTTTAGGTTAATTAAACTGATTTAGATTACTAATCTACGATAACTTGACCGTTCCCAGTGGTAGATACGATACCTGGACTTTCCTACACTATATTACTCATGATCAGGTACGCTTGCATGTATATGTTGTAAGACAATGGCTAGGCATTAGAGGTTAAAACTTGTTACGCTTTTTATGTATGATAATTACCGCATCAAGTTTTTGGCGCCGTTGCCGGGGAACGGTAGTTGTTAGATTTTAGTCTTTATTAGTTTTGTTAATCGATCCTTGTGAGGGATTCTTTCCCTTGCAAGTTTTTCGCTTTCTAGTTTTAATTAGTTATTTATATTTTTAATTTATCTCTTTGTTTCCCGCAAGTTGCCCGTAACCGTTTGTTGTGGTTTCAGTCACGACAGACTTGTTAGAGCCATTTGAGGAGCCGGAGAGAGAATTCAGAAAAAGAAATAAAAAGAAGTTGAAAGCCAACAAAGTTCGCCCGAGAACTTTGATTTTTAAGGGGAGACGAAGCACCGATGTGGACCACCAGGAGAGCCGCTCCAACCGTACCCACCAATCCGATCACGAAGCCGGACCTAAACAAGGAAATCCCGGGGAAGCTCATTCACATGATCAAGGACCTTACCTTCAATGGGAAAAACGATAGCAATCCTATCGTTCATATGGAGAACTTCGTGGATATATGCGATCTGTTCAAAACGGAAGAAGGCCGAGATGATGTGATTCGTCTCCGAGTCTTTCCTCTCACACTTACCGGAGAAGCTAGAGCTTGGTTGCGCTCGTTAGAGCCAAGTTCGATCATCACTTGGGAAGGACTTCGTTCAAAGTTCCTTTCTCGATTCTTTCCACCATCCAAGATCGACAAGTTAAGAGCCGAGATCCGATCCTTCCAACAAGATGACGGGGAGACCATATCCGAAGCATGGGAACGTTTCAAGCACCTTCTAAATTCGTGCCCGAGTCACGGATTAAATAAGAGTGAACAAGTCCAAACTTTCTATAGTGGGCTTGCTTATTCTTCACGAGCTACATTGGATTCATCTGCTGGAGGTGTCTTTATGTACAAAACGCCCACGGAAGGTTACAAACTCCTCGAGGACATGCTCATACATAACATAGACTGGAGGACGGACAAGCGCTTGCAAATTCCGAGGATGGCCGAAAAAATCTCAACCGACTTCGATCCATCCGATGAATTGGCCGCAATGAAAAACCAACAGGTAAAGTTTGAACGCAAAATCGAAGAACTAATTAAATATGTTCATGCTTTGTAGGTTGGATGCAAGGAGTGCAATGGACCACACTTGACTAATGATTTCCCGAATCGACCAATGATGACACCCGAGGAGGTGAACTATATCAACCGGGGCGATTACCAAGGGAGGTGGAACAACAATCGTAATTTCATCTCGAGACCTCCCGGTTTCTTTGCACCAAATCAACAAAACCAAAGACCGGATGGAGAGCCACGTGTTTCTATCGAGGATCGGATTGTCCAATTCATGGATGCTCAAAAGAAGCTAAACGATGAGGTAGGTTCGTACTTACGTAACCACCAAAGTACTATCCAGAATTTGGAATTGCAGGTTGGACGTGTTTCGCAAATGCTAAGTGAAAGGACTCAAGGGGAGTTGCCAACGCAAACACAAGTCAACCCGAAGGTAGAAAACGTGAAGCCGATGCTCATGATGACCGGAGAACCATCAAAGAAGAAGTGGACGGATATTTACACGAAGAAGTAGGTGGAGAGCGATAGTGGAAGTGAGCCCGATTATGCTACGGATTATGACTCGGAGGGGTTCACCATTTCGGTCGAACATCTGGGACTTAAAGGACCCGTTGCTTCAAGTGATGATGAGGAGGAAGATGGAAATCAAGGCGGATACGCGGAGTTCGTGATACCAAAGAAAGAGGATAAAGGCAAGGAGAAAGAGAATGAAAAAGCACCGGAAGATGACCTCATCTACATTGCACCTATAAAGCATGATCCGGGCAGTTACAACTTACCTATTTCTTGTCATAAATTTAAAGGTCTTGCTTTAGTAGATTCAGGTGCCGCACTTAACATGATGCCTGTTGGTTATTGCAGGAAAATGGGAGTTAAAAAGATCATTCCAATGGACTATCAATACCGAGGAGTGAACGGATACATGACAAAGCCGTTAGGGATAGCGGAAGGAGTCCCGGTTCGCATTGGCAACTTTGTTTACTTTACGGACTTCATCATAGCTAATCTTCCATAGAACACGGAGATCCCGATAATCCTCGGGAGATCTTTCTTGCACACAGCTCAAGTGAATACCGATATGCGAAACCAAGTGACGAGCTTGGGATATGGAGAAAATCGGATTTACTTTGATCCTAATGGAGAGCCGGTCACACATCTCGATGAACCGTATGAAGATCCTTCTCTGGCCTACAAGAAGAATACGAACTGCCCGTTGCTCCCTCATGAACGTGGAAAGAAGACGGAAGATTATCCGAATCCAATACGTCAAAAGGAGCAAACAACCAATGGGTCGGGACCCTCAAAGAAGGAATACCGGAAGAAGAGGGGCTCGTCATCTCGACGTGCCAAGAAATGAGCCGAAAAAGGGTTGAGCTCTAGACCCATTCAAAAACGAAGCACTTCTCAGGAGGCAACCCGAGCACTTTTTCTTTCTTTTTGCATTTTTAGGTTTTCCGTGTGTGTTTTCGTTAATCTTTTTGTGTGATATTGCTTAGGTAACCATATGGAGAGAATAAGAGCCAAAATCGAGCAAATACGACGTGCGATGAAATTTTTGAAAAGTTGGAAACAGAAGGCATTTCGCGATCGCCAGTTTCCAAATTTGGCGACGCGAGGTTGGTAAGTCGTGGTAACAGGTAAATTTTTCGAATCTCGCGACGCGAGGGGGCTGTTTCGCGACGCGAAACCCTCGGTTTGGCGACGCGAAGTCGGGGCAGACGGGTTTTTTAACCCTCTTTTCTCACTTTTTCAAAAGCATACAACCCTAATTTCTCTTAGGCGCCGCGAACCCCTCTCACGTCTTTGTGAAATCCGACCTTCTTGAGCTTCAATTTCATCATTCACCATGACTAAGGTATGTTTCCCAACTTTAATTTCATGAGGATAGCTTGATTTGGTAAGTGTAGATCTTGTTTTGGGCATCAATGGTGTTTTTATGCTTTTATGGATTTGACATTGTTCTTGATACACCATTGATTGTTTAATGCTTATGAGTTGATGCATGCCCTCTATTATGATTGAAATTTTACTCTAGCATGCTTTTTGATTGTTTAATCTAGTGATTGTGCTTTGATGATAAGTGTGGGGATTTTGATGACATCAAAATCCCCCATTCTTGTTTTAGAAAGCTAGATTAGTTGTAACTGAGGTTGGACTAAAAGTTCAAGTGTGGGGATGTTCCACATCCCCTTTGATCTTGGTTTATCATGTATACATTTGCTAGTTGAACTTATTAGTCGTGGAAGTTTTGTCTCGTTAAAACTCGATATGAATACACCTTGTCTTGTGTTTATTGTTCAAATGTGTCTAAGACAATGGTATGTGGATTTTGTAGAGACAAAGAACCCGATCGTCAACTTCCACCGCAACCAACTTCCGTGCACCAGAAGGGAGCCACATTTTCACCTATTTCATGAATGACCCAACTTTGAACGGTCCGAAACGGGAGGAATACCGGGATACCGTGAACCGACTTCTCACCCGTCAAGTGCTAATACCGAGGAGAGTCGACTGGGACCTTCTTCGATCAATGAGTGTCGAAAACAACATCAAGGCGATACTCGAGAAGCACGCCTACGATGAAGATGGCACCGAGTACTATATTTGCCATGCATGGGAACGAGTCTTCGACATTTCCGGGACCCTCTACTGCGAGCTTATCGTTGAGTTCGTGGCCACGTTCCGTTTCGACGCAATCAAGGCCCTTGAGGAGTTCTATCAGTCGTGCATGACGTTCCGACTCGGTGGAGTTTGGAGATCGCTTTCATTGGTCGAGTTTGCCGTTGCCTTGGGGATATATACCCAAGATGAGGTAGATGCTCTCGGATTTGTGGAGTACATGTGGGCAACCGCAAAAAGGCCGGATGGTTTTGATCCTCAGTTGGCTTGGGCGGTTCTAGGTGAAGGTGATTATGGTGGTAATCTCAAAGTGAAAGGTTTTCTTGCTTCTTCGGATCGACTTCTGCACCGTATGCTTATTCAAGCGGTGAATGCTCGTTCCTCGAGTGAGGAGAAAGTTTCGGTTTATGATCTATGGCTTCTTGAGCAACTAACCACGGATGACAAATATCCGAATGCTCCGTATCTCATCGCCGTTCAACTTGCTAAGGCGAGTGGTTATCGAGAGGGTAGTCGAATGGTTGGTGGCTAGTACGTCACGCTTCTCGCCAAGCACTTCGGTATCCTTACCGAGGGTGCCATTGCCTCGATGACGAACCTTGGGGAGATGGGATTGATCGACATGGATCAACTCCGTGGCATGGGTGTAGCAAGGGTTGAGCATATGACCGGAAGGGATTATAAATCATGGATCCACAATCCTCAAGCTTATGGGACGAGGAGTCAACCAAGGAGTCAAGCAAGAAGCACGCATGAGACTGGTGGAACAAGTGGGACGAGTGCGGGAGAGCAACCGGCGGAATGGACGGCATATTCGGGTTACCAAGACTTGAGTAACCGACTCTCGGAGATGTCGTTATCTTATGGCCGTCATCATCAACATGTGGAGTACAACACCGTGGAGGCTCTTCACCAAGCCAATTGGCAAAGTGGAGTGATGAACCAGATGGCCTCTCATTTCGGTATTCAACCGAATACCGCGTATGCTCCATCACCTTTTTGGCCATACTCCGAGGATGCTCCGCCCGGTTACCCGACTTACGAGGATTGGCAAAACCAACCTCGTGGCCCTTATTGATCTCTCTCTTTTAATCTCTCATTCGATATGGTTGTTTAAGACAATTTTATTTTGCTTTGTTTGTGGTTTGGTTTGTTTGGACAACTTTTTATTTTGTTTTGTTTGTTTAGGACTAAGTATTTTTAATTGCTTTAGTTTGGTTTATTTTATTAGTTCGTTTTTACTTTTACTTTTTCTTTTTGGTAGTAGATACAGCAACCTATGATCTAGGATCGAGCACGATACTTGGAACACTCTCTCAGATCAGAACAGATTTCGTCACATAACCCGGGAAGTTTCTCTTTTTCCCAATTACTCCATAATTGTTTTGATTGTTGCATTGAGGACACTGCAAATTTTAAGTGTGGGGAGGGGGTTATGTAGACTTATTTGTTTAAATGGGTTCACTTTTTGCTTTTGGTGTGTCGTTTTTCAAATTTTTGAAAGCTTTGATATTTGACCCCAATTTTTTCGAAATCTGAGATTGTTTTTGAGACTGAGTTGCTTGCTTAGGAGAACACTGAATAGGATTAGTTGAGTAAAAGGATGCCTTGGAATACTGATTACCATGAGTGCCTCACCCAATTCCTTTGAGAGTTTGAGCCTTAATTGTTATTTATTTCGTGAAGAATACCGACTTTGACCCAAGGTAGAACTTGTCATTTGAATGCTTGTCGAGACCACATAAGAGAAGTATTATCACCATTGCACTGATAGAGGCCTTCGTTTCTAACCCTTTTAGCCTTCGTCAGATAACCTCACCATAAGGTTGTTTGATTTGCCTAGCCTTTGATTGAAAAGTACTCATCATTAGTACTTCATCCCTTGTAACCATTTTGAGCCTTAACCTTTTCATTTCTTTACCCACTATACACTTTATCCTTTAGCCTATTCATTTTTATCTATCTTTTGGCCGTGGCTCAAAGTTGAGAACTTTTCATGTTTTTGGTCCGTTTTATGAATCTGACAAATAGAGAAAGGGATTATGAAAAAGAAAGAGAGCAAAAGAGTAAAAAGCAACATAGTTGCTACTCAAAAGAAAAAAATAGAGAACTTGAAAAGAAAAGAAAAGAAAAGTCAAAAATAGAAACGACTCATTCAAAAAGAAAAAAATCAAAAGAGTCGATGTGCTTAAAAGAAAAGAAAAATATCGAAGCCACAAATAAGCAATATGCTTAGGCCGATGTAAAAGTGATAGAGATAGAAATCCCGAGCTCTAAAAATCTCAAAAGTCAGATGATTAATTTGGGTCTTAAACTGATTGGTTTTACCACAACCACCACCAAACTACTGTCGCTGCCGCCACACATCTACCACCACTCACCTACTGTCGCCGTCACCATCACCACCACACACCACCATCCAGATCTGGAACAAAAATCAAAGCCCTAGATCGATTTTTGTGGTGGATCTGATTCATCTGTGGTGGATCTGATTCGTCGGTGGTGGTTGGCGCAAAAAATCACATTCGCCGTCTTCTTCTCCGCTCATCCGTCACCGGCCGCCTCCAAGAACGACGTCAAGTGCCTTCAAGGCGTCCAAACCTCTCTCCGCTGCTGGAACGATCAGGAGAATCACCTGATTTCACTCACACTTCGTGACCTAGGGCTCGCCGGAACGATTCCGGCCGACCTGCGCCTCTGCCGAAGCTTGCCTCTGTCGGATAATCGGTGGTGGTGGTGGGTGTGGTGGGTGTCGTGGGGATGGTTTGAAGGTGGTGGCGGCAGCTTTGGTGGTAGTGGGTGTGGTGGTGATGGTTTGAAGGTGTTGGTGGCTGTGGTGGTGGTGTTTTGGTGGTGGTGGTGGGTGGTTACCGGTGGTTTACGGATTATACCCGATCATAATGGTAGTACATGTACAAAAAAATAGAGTTCAATGGTCGATTGAGTACAAAAAATAGTTTCATGGTAACATTTGTACAAATCAGATAGTTAGTTACCCTTACAAGTCATAAACCCTTTAGCGTTAGTGATTTTCAAAAGTAGGTCCTACATAACCAATTAACGAAAAAATTCATGTTTAATAAAAAACCGATCGATTATAACTGCTCCTTAAACCAATCAATATATAACATATCCATATTCAAAAATTGAAAGTTAACCGGTCATAGATCCTTCATACTTACCTATAGCACAAATTATTAAAAATAAATATTTAACAAGCATTTTGCTTTAAATAAAAGGTGTTTATTTAAATTAATAAGGAAGAAAAAAGAATGAAACTATGATTTTGGTCTTTGTGGTTTAATAAAAACTCTTAAAGGTTTCATTAGCTTTTAATAAGTCTAAAAATCATTATTATGGTTTGTACTTATATTGAATAATGATCTTTGATACTAATACGGTAAAAAAAGTACATGTAAAGGAATGTTTTATATTATTCTTTTTATCGTTATAGATCAATGTCAGTAAAGAAAGGGAAGGAGGGTATGAATAACAATCCCCCCCCCCCCCCCCAACACACACATATCACACTAACATTGGACGATTAGGATCACCATCTATGGGTTACCTCATGGTCCGAACGAAGGACAAGACTCCAATGCCGGTACACATGCACCTGCACGGGTGAATTACATCATGATGTCGACTACAGTGATGGCGATGTGCATGATTTCTTGCTCATCAAGAAGGGTGGTGGATATTTGCATGTTTTCTAAACCCGCTCTAATTAGTCAACCAGCAGATTTTCTCTTTTATCCAAAATCAGACAATTTTTGTTCACTTAAGAACAAAACCTAGAAACCCTCGTTTCAAAAACGAACACAACTAAACCATTAACGAAATCGGAAAACAAGAACACAACCCATAAAAAGAAGGTTGTCAAGGGAAAAGGTTGTTCACTGAGAAGAGAGAGGAGAGTGAGAAAAATACTATTTTGTTTTCGTCTTTATTAAAAGACAAACTTACCAAAATGCCTCAACCAACGACATTCCAATTAACAAAATTAATATCAAAAACCATTATGAGAGCAATATAGTTAAGCGTTAACGAGGAGTTCTAAAGTGAGGTTTATAGAGAGACTGGAAGTTGATGGTAGTGGTGAGAGTTTTAGAACCAAAACCAAGTAATTTCCTCTCTTAAAATCTATCTAAAGAATTCAAGGTTCTCACTTACAATATTGTTGTTGAGAAATGCAGGATGTTACAAATGTTTATTAAACTTTAAGGGGTTGTTTGGTTCGCATGAAATCTGACAAAAGTGGAATGTTTAATTCGTTTGACCAAATTTCATTCCCTTGTTTGTTCACAAAATGTGAAGGATAAAATCTTTAAATTCCAACAAAATTCCATGGATGAGGGATTTGAATATTCCATTATAAAACTAACGATTTCAATGAAATGAAGTTTGATATTTTCATAATTCCAAATTTTTTTTTGAAGTTATTTAATTAAAGTATTTAATAATTCGTTTGCTAAATTATTTGATTAAAGTATTTCTGAATTATTTAATAATTATTTTGTTAAAATATTCAATAATTTATTTTTTTAAAATACTAGTAATTATTTTTTTTAATTTGTTAATCAAAGTTATTTAATTAACTACCTAATAATTAATTTATTAATGTATTTTTAGTTAAAATAATAAAATATTTGATAACTGTTTTATTATTGTAAATCGTTTCTAAAAAAGTTAAAAATTATCAAAAAGGATATTTTGGTTAGTTATCAAAATTTCATTCTAATTTTAAAGCTACATTTTATAAATCAAATAAGCAGATTCCAATTTATTTGACAAATTTCATTTCATCCAAAAAAATCTTGCAAACCTGACACCATCTAAAAATCAAAAAATTACTCCTTTTCTTTAACTGTAACAAAAGTTAAGTAATTGACATTCCTGAAAGAAATATTTAGTTCATTTTTAGGTTAAGATGTTTAATTTACTTTGGATATTAATTAAGTAGAGGAAGGTTCATGCGACAAACATATCAATTTAAGAAAATGTGAGGAGCAATCTTAGCCACTTATCTTTGGTTACGGTGGACGTGATCACGGAGAATTAACGCGATTCATGGGAGGATAGAGATTATTAAAAGGAGAGACCGATCAAAGCCGTCTTTTTTATCAGATGAATAACTAAGAATGTTTCTCATGTTTTCTTAAAAAGTTATGTTTCTCATTTGAATCTTTCTCTAATTGAGTATCTCCAATAGCTATGCTGTATTTTCTAAAATAAAGTAGAAAAGTTAAAAATCTCTAAAAAAATTTGCATCTAACTCCAATAGCTATTTTATTATAGCAAAACTAAAGTTGTTCCTATTAGTTGGAACATTAAAATAATTATTTCTCGTTCTTAAATATTTAACTTCAAGTAATCCTATTGGTTGGAGAATTAAAATAAACATTTCTCTAAGTATTTAGAGATTTCTCTAAATTTAGAGATTTTGGTGACTTTTCTCCACTTTTCTTTATTTTAACATAGAGGATAGCATAGATGTTGGAGCAACAAATATGCTAAAATCTAGTTTTTTTCCATTTTAGCATAGGTGTCGAAGATGCTCTGGTTTACTAATTTTTAATGTGGTGTAATGATAAGGGTAAAATAGTTACCCTTATTTAGGTACTTTTAGTGTCATTTTAGGATTGATTTTTTATTAATTATAGTGCTTTTTATATAGTTTTTGCTATAATTAGGAATTTTTATTATTTGACGTAACTTTCGTGCAATCCTCAATTTTAATGCCAAAAATGTCGTGTTTTTGATCATTTTTCGTCTCTACTATTTTAGGTGCTACTTTCGGGCTCGAGAAAGTGTTGGGCCAACTTTTGTACATACAATGGGACGAGAAGAAGGTGATAAAATAGGACCAAAGAAGCTTGACGATGGACCGGGCTTGGAGATGGGCTAGAAGATAATGAGATGATTGGTGATGATGGGCCACGATGGTGATGATGTTGCTGTTGGGCCGTGGCTGCCAAAACAGCCGACTGGGCCGAGAAGTATTCTTGCTTGGGCCATTTCTTTTGGTTGTTTTTGTTTATTGATTTGGGCTCGTACATTACAAACAATATTTCCTTGGACTTGGTTTTTTTTTATGGAAGAACTCTTGAACTTTTGATGTGCCGGTCACATAGACCTTGGGCCGACGATGGTGATAATAAGCCGGTTGGGCGGAAAGAACACAAGCTTGGGCCACGGCTATGGATGGCAAAGCTTGGACCGGTTTTAATTTACTCGTTTTGGGCTCGTACACTATAAGCATTTCTCGTTGGACTTGGTTAATTTTGTTGGATGGGCTGAACACATGATCACGGGCCGACCGAATTTCTCTTCTTGGGCCGGCCGGTTTTGCTAAATATTTGGATCGATGTTTTGGACTCGTTTTACCAATTATCGGGCCTAACCCGACTAGTAGATTATTCTAGAAACGGGCCGTGAGCCCGGTTTAGTTTATATAAATATGTATGCCTAGCTAATGTAAAACTTACACATTTTTTTCTAATCTATTTACGTTTAAAAGTTATGTTGTTCTCGTTTAGAAGAATTATCGCTTTGTAGTTTAATCGGTTATTCATCCCTTGGGTGTCGGGATCGAACTAGCCAAAAATAGTTACTTACACCAAGATTGTTACTTCTTTAAGTAGTAATTTGAATTGCTAGACTTTCACGAGTCGCTATCTCCTCGGGTGTCGGAGTTGAGTTTGGTTACCGGTTATATTTTCATTCTCTCGTAATATATTACTTTAGGTAATAAACCTTTCTAGTCTATCATAACTATTTGAGTTAGAAGGTGCCTAAAATAATATATATACTTGGTTCGATGTCATTTTCATCTTTACTTTTCTGTTACTACGCTCTCGTTACTTTACTTATAAAGAATTTCGTTACGCTGTTTCGTTAGTTTTATAACTAACGAACGTATTGTACGAATCCTTCTGTCTTTACTTTCTCTTGCAATCTACTAACCATCTAACTGCTTTCACATTTCTTGTTGTTAAAATTCCACCGCATTTACATTTCTGCACATTTACATTTTTGCAATATTTACATTCCTCGCACCATTTACAACTTTCATTTACCGCTTTCATTGACTTTTATAAATCTTTTATTTTAAGAAACTTAGCATGACAGGCTGACAACCTGGCTAGGGGTGTAAAATGAAGTTGAGATTTATACGGAGAAAAGTAATATGATATAAAAAAAGTTTTCGTCGTTAACATCTTATTTTTAAGGTTTCATTGAAGATTATATATAATTATTATATTTTTATCTCGACGTATGAAAATGGGTTAGTCTTTAAGAGATTGCCACTAACGGTAGTTTTGACCTGGTTGGAGTCTGAGTTCAGATTTTTCCACGATGGATAATTTAATTGTCTACATGTGGTCATTAATGAAACTACCGTTACATTTAAGATTAAGTCGATTTAATTATATAATTTTATTTATATGAAAATGAGTTGGCTTTTCAGAAGTCACTATTAACCTTAATTATAAGATATTAACGACGATATCATTATTTTGGATTTAGATATTTCATTAAAGATTATATATGAAATTATTATATTTTTACATCAATGCTTGAAAATGAGTTAATCTTTCAGAAGTTGCTTTTAACGGGAATTTTGACCCGGTTGAGATCTGAGTTCAGATTTCTCCACGATGGACAATTCAAATGTCTATACGTGGCTGTTTACGAGATAACTGTTACATTAAAGATAGCGTTGACATAATTATATAATAACTCATATATATGAAAATGTGTTAATCTTTCAGAGGTTACGCTTAATATTAAATCCAAAATACATGATGCTATTTTTATCATCATATTACTGAATAACATATGTTATCCCAACCAAGTTTTACACCCTCTGCTTCTTAATCTAACTGATTTCTGTCAATTTAATTTTCACGCACCCAAACAAATCAACATATTGTTTTCAAAACCTCACGGAAATCCTTTTATAATTGGGCATCATCGAAAGGTTGTTTTCACACACGCCTCCCTGTGGGATCGATATCTGGTAGTTGTACCACTTTTATTACTTGTTAAGTTTTATCTAAAAACGGCAGCAGACCGAGGTTTATACTTGGGCCGAGGTCTGTTTGTTTGAGATTTTAAAAATCCATCTGTGTTTTTTGCGCCGTTGCATTTGATCGGACGGTTGGGAACGGTTGACTTTTTCCAGTTTATTTGATAGTCCGAAGAAAATACAGCATGACGTAGAAAGTTCGGGTGGCAAAGATAAAAGAGAGAAGAAGTAAAGTGATAATCTAGTCTTTCGTCTTGGCATGTAACAAAGATGGTTCATTCTTAAATGGGTGACCAACATTAAATGCATATCATTTAGTTGCCTCTTTAGATCTTATCCAATTCCAAATCTAGACATCAACACCTTTATCCAAAACTAGAAATATACATACATACATGTATATGAGAACGTGCATGATTCGATCTTCCCTACGTGTGAAATGGATTCTCATATTTAATCGTAAATATAAAGGGCAACTATAATGATTCATCCTAATTGATCTAATACTACCTCCGTCCCAAAATTATTGTCCAGTTTTGACTTTTAAAAGTCTTTCTTTTATGACTTTGACCTTAAATATTTTTGTTTGTGCTATATGATACTTGATTAAAATTATACCAATGAAAATACATTAAAAACACAATCCATTCATATATTTTGCATCAACTATTATACAACACAAATAAAAATATTTAAGGTCAAAGTCGAAAAAGAAAGACTTTCAAAAATCAAAACTGGACAATAATTTTGCGACGGAGGGAGTAACATATTAAATATAGTGTTTAACTAAAGCTATTATTTTAATTAAAAACTTATATCTCTCTAAAAAAATAAAATAAATTATCTTAAAAATGTTATATATGTGTTATGTTTATTATTAATATTTATATACGTTCAAATGTGTACAATAACTCGTCACCATAAGTACGTAACTCGACATTGCCTCCTTCAACATTTTGTTCAACGTCATAAAGCACCACGTCTTCATCACTATAACCAAGACCAATTGAGAACCCATTGAGACCGATGCAATTTCCGATTGACAACCTATCGAGAAATGTCCAGAATCCACTGACTTGGTGTGTGTTTATGTGTGTAAACCGTACTCTACCACCTTCCTTTTCCATCAATAACCTATATATTGATCTATTATTTGTTTGTATGTGAAGTCATAGCCTCAATTTTTATCGAGAACCCATCGAGACCAAGAACACATCGATCTCGATCGAGAACCTATTGGGACCGATCGACATCACTCGAGAAAACATGGAGACTAATTAAGAAGCCATCCATTGACTTGGTGTGTGGTTGTGTGTTAAAATCATAATAAACACCTTCATTTTTCACCGAGAACTTATTTTAATAGTAAAAAGCTATAAAAGCTTATGCATTGTAGATGCTCTTAATTAAGGGAGAGAATTTTATTGGTTCCTCCATTATTAAGGATACAAAAGTGAAAAAGGATCTCCATCCTTAAATGCATGTTAAGATGAGATACATCGAGATAAAATGCAGCAAATCAATTTATTATCAAGCACAATTTATGAGATAGGCTTGAGATTATAGGTGATCAGTTGTCTAGATCTCTTACTAACCTTTTCATCTTAACTCTGCTTCTCACACATTACTTCGTCTACAAAATATGTGCCTTAATTTTGAACCTTTATTTTAAGACAAAAAAGATAATATATTAATTGTTGCATTTTTATAAAAAATAATAATAGCATGGGTTTATGACTTGTAAGGGTAACTAACTATTCGATTTGTACAAATATTACCATTAAACTATTTTTTGTACTCAATAGACCATTGAACTCTTTTTTTTTACACATAATACCATTATGACCGGGAATAGCCGGTTTTGACGTGGATCTGTACACATTATACCATTGAACTATTTTTTTTGTATACATTATACCACTGAACTATTATTTTTTGTACACATTATATCATTAACCTTTATATGTTTACAAAAAAGGTGGCAATTCCTTAAACATAGGAGTCAACCCGGTCAGGTAATCCTCTTCGTTGCTCTCTGTCTCGATGGAACCCATGACGGACTCCACCGGAGAACTCAGATCCAACCCGAACCCGTAAACTCCAGTGGAAGAGCCCTTGTTGTTGGTGGTGGTGGGTTTTTCCTTTTCGAGCAAGAAGTCCATGAGTATGTCTTCGTCGTTAAGGAACTCCGGTGAAGAAATGGGTTTTAGTATGCGAAGGAGAAATGGAGAGTGGTGGTTGGAGGAAGGAGGTGGTGGCGGTGGCGGTGGCGGTGGTGGTGGTGGTGGTGGTGGTGATTGTGTCTTGAAGATAAGAGCATGCGTAGTCATTGCCACCTTTTTTGTAAACATATCAAATGTTAATGGTATAATGTGTATAAAAAATAATAGTTCAATGGTATAATGTGTACAGATTCACGTCAAAACCGGCTATTCCCGGTCATAATGGTATTATATGTACAAAAAAAAAGAGTTCAATGGTCTATTAAGTACAAAAAATAGTTTAATGGTAACATTTGTACAAATCGAATAGTTAGTTACCCTTACAAGTCATAAACCCTAATAGCATAGGCATTTTATTATGTGACATGAGATGGAAATGGTGCGGGCTGTGTTATCTCAGTCTCCATTTTTTAATATTATTTTTATCATATTCTTGTATCCATATCCTTATTGGATATGGGACTCGATCATCTCTTTCTTAAAATATGGCTCGTTCTTCATCTATCTTCAACATTCCTCAATAAAAACACATTTAATTCACTGTATTATTGCATAATTTGTTAGTCGTACCTCTTATAGACTTCAATATGCAAAGAAAATTATGTAAGTTAACAGTAATTGTTATTGTGGCATGATCTAATTCTTCAATTTTTGAAATGTATGTTGATAAATAACAAGGTTAGCCTATTTTGAATGACCATCTATACTTATGTGATTGGCTAATTTTGGTGACCGACCCATCTAAATGTTTGATTATGTATATGACTAGTTAAAGGTATTTTAAATCAATAATCTTCAATTGCATCTTCTTACCAATATGATAAAATTACCGTAGACATTACTTCTATCTCGAACATATTTTGGTTATTTAAAACTTCTAGCTATATATGATCACAATACAACTAATTTAGTTAAAATTCAAGCTATGTATGCTTGGACCTTGATATAATAAAATGTGTATGAATTCTCAATTGGAGTGTCATATTCATGTATTTAAGATCAGGAAAACTCATTAGGTTGTTACTTCAGAATTTGAATACATAAAACACTAATAGGGAGAGATAGCGAGGCTAAGAAAGTGCATCATTGACGAATTATGCAAAACAAAGGAAGACCAATAGTTATCATTGATAGTTGAACGGAGAGCATGAAATGATAAAGTTAAAAAAAACAATTTATATATTAATATATTATATCGAGGTCATGGTGGGGTAGGGAATACCATTACCATTGATAGAGATGGGTTCTTGATGCATTTGATGTAATCTTGATATGATTGGTTCAATGCAATTGACATTAAAACTATTTCCCTGCTCGTTCATTTTGTTTAATAAAAGATAATTGTTAAAATAATAAAATTTCCAACAATAACTTATCTTGGATGTTCCGTCTCCCTTCCCTAGCTTTTGCAACCTCTCAATTTTCTTCTCGTAAGTCACTTTTCCCATTTAAAATGCCCATATGTAGATTACTATTCGTTTAAAACACCTCATCATTGTTGACACTTTAGAAAGTAATATTTTTCTCCAAACACCTCTCTCTAAAACCTCTTGATATTACTTGTTATCATGTCTTCCCATCTCCCTTTCTTCTGTTTCTCACACCAAATGTTCAAACTCCCTAAACCCTCTAGTGGACCCGTTGTAGTCTTGTTCACATCTCATTGTTGTACATGCTCTTTTCCCTGCTATAGGTTTCAAACTTCTTCATGTCTCACAGTCTCTGATCGAGTTAAGGTTTTCTTAGTTCTTCGATTGATTTATGTCATTACCACCATTGAATAGTTTTTTTAGATTGGTTAATGAATGCATTGCATGTTCTAGGAGCTCGATAGAAGTTTGATTCATACTTAATATAGTTAAAAACCGATAGTGCCTGATAGTTTACTTCAATGCTAGGTTGAGTTCGATTGATGCTCGATACATGCTAACATGCTAATGGCGGTAGTGATAGTGAGGATGACAATGAAGATGACATGAATACAAAGGTCTTTTATTGTTAGAGAAATGTTAGTATGTGTATGTATACTTTTGTCAAAACGACAAAGTTACACAACCAATCATGTGAAAAAAGTTATAAAACCAATCATGCCTTTTTAAACTATTATCAACAAACAAACTATTGTTTATTCTTAAAATTATAATTACAATAAATGAAAGTACATCTTTTGTTTATTTTTTAACTTGCTTATCATAATTATCAAACTTACAAGTACTTCTAATCTAAGTATATTACTCGTTTTTATAAGTATTTTTATTTTTATTTTTAACTTTATTTCTATTTCTATTTTTATATGTTAAATACTTTTAAGAGTAAATTACTATTTAGTCTTTGTAATTTGATGGTTTTTACGGATTTAGTCCCTAGACTCCATAAATTACAGATTTGGTCCATATGGTATGCATTTTCTTTCGGACTGGGTCCTTCAGCCTAATGGCCATTCACTAAATTTGTGCATACTATAAGGACCAAATCCAACAAAAAAATGCATACCTCAAGAACCAAATCCAAAACAAATCGCATATAATAATAACCAAATCCAACATAAAATACATACCACATAACCAAAAGAACCAAATCCGTAATTAATGAAGCCTAGGAACGAAATCTGAAAAACCACCAAACCATAAAGACCAAACCCGTAATTTACTCTACTTTTAAAAAATACATATTTTTTTCTCGTAAAAACAAAACACCGTTACATAAATGCAAAGCTAACGGCCACCCACCCATACCTCTGCAAGTCGTCGTCCCATCTAATAAATGCATCACCACCGCCCGCCACCCTCTTACTTCTTCAGAGGTGGTTGTAAGTTGAATTACCACCACCGACCACCCTTCTTTTATCTATCTATCTATCTATCCAATTCCAATAATTAACCACCCATCATGGAGATACAACCAGCAACTACCACCAATGCCGACGAAACTTCAGACCATGATTACAACTGCGGTGGCAGCCGGAGCATGAGGGAAAGAGCTACGTATCTGGTGTGGAGAGATCTGACGGTGGTGTTACCCAACTTCGGCCATGGACACACCAAGCGATTGCTTCGTGGAATCAATGGTTATGCTGAACCGGGTCGGATCATGGCCATCATGGGTCCTTCCGGTTCCGGGAAATCCACCCTTCTCGATTCCTTAGCCGGTAACCTATTTCTTCAGATTCCCCTTGATCATTTCTCTATCGTTTTCGTCTTTCTGATATCGATCACGATGATTTGCAGATAGATTATCGAAGAATGTTGTGATGACCGGTGACATTCTTCTCAACGGCGAGAAGAAGAAGCTAAGTTACGGTGCTGTTGTAAGTGCCTACCACCTGTTCGACCAAATGTCCACAAGAAAATTTTCATGTTTTTTTTTTTGGACAAAACTTCATTAAAATGTATCCGAGTTTACTTGTGTTGTTGTGTATATCCAACTTCAAATTATGCTATTGGATGTGTTATATTTTTTTAAATTACAATTGTATATAATATTTACCTATTAACCTTTTGATGTTGGTTAAAATATTACGTCCAATAGCACAATTTGAAGTAAAAATTTAATACAATTACAATTTTTAGAAGTATATATATAGTATATGTAATAGGACAATTTGAAGTAAAATATTATATACAATTGCAATTTCTAAAAGTATATAATTATATATAATACATGCAATAACACAGTTTGAAGTTGGATATATACAACAGTAATACAGTGCATTGGATACATTTTCATAAAGTTTGTCCTTTTTTTTCTTGTTTTAAATCGTTAAAATATTTGCAGGCTTATGTGACCCAAGAAGATGTTTTAATGGGAACGTTAACGGTTCGGGAAACGATCACTTACTCGGCTTATTTGCGGCTTCCGACTTCGTTAACGAGTGAGGAAGTTAAGGACATTATCGAAGGGACGATAATGGAGATGGGTTTGGAGGATTGTGCCGATAGTTTGATCGGAAACTGGCATTTGCGAGGGTTGAGTGGCGGTGAGAAGAAGCGGTTGAGTATCGCGCTCGAGATCCTCGTTCGACCGCGGCTCATGTTTCTCGACGAGCCCACAACTGGGCTCGATAGCGCATCGGCTTTCTTTGTGGTCCAGGCTCTCAAGAGCGTGGCCCGTGATGGACGGACCGTGGTTTCTTCGATTCATCAACCGAGTAGTGAGGTTTTTGCGTTGTTTGATGATCTTTTTTTGTTGTCGGGTGGTGAAGCCGTCTATTTTGGAGAAGCAAAAGACGCGATAATGGTACGTGGTTTAAGAATTTGCGTTCCGTTAGACGGTTGACCTTTAATCCATGACTTTCCGACAGGTTTTAACGTGTCCATAGTCCGTACAAATGCAATACATATAGGAAAGTTTAAATGTGAACCACTTTTTCATTATGAACATGAGGATGAATCTCAGCCACTCATCCGGTCAATAAAGGCGGCTTTGACCGCCCCCCCCCCCCCCCCCCCCCCCCCTAATCTCCACCCTCCCATGAATCGCGTCAATTCTCCGTGATCGCGTCCATCGTAACCGAAGATCCGAAGATGTGTGGCTGAGATTCGTACTCACGTTCACAACCAAAATTGAGTTCACATTTGAACCTGACCCTATATAAGGAAAGTTCAAATGTGAACCACTTTTTGGTTGTGAACGTGAGGACAACCGAGAGCGCAACATGTGGCGGCTTTGAGTGTGGTCCCCCTCTATAATTCAATGCCCTCCCATGAATCGCGCCTAGTCATCAGCTGTGGACTTGACGTGGCGCCTAGTCATCCGCCACGTGTCGCGCTCTCGGTTGTCCTCACGTTCACAACCAAAAAGTGGTTCACATTTGAACCCACCCCTATATATATATATATATATAGAGGAAAGTTCAAATGTGAACCACTTTTTAATTGTGAACGTGAGGACAACCGAGAGCGCGACACGTGGCGGACGACTAGGCGCCACGTCGGCTTTGAGTGTGGTCCCCTCCTTTAATTCAATGCCCTCCCCATGAATCGCGCCAAGTCATCCGCCGTGGACATGACGTGGCGCTTAGTCATCCGCCACGTGTCGTGCTCTCGGTTATCCTCACGTTCACAACCAAAAAGTGGTTCACATTTGAACCCACCCCTATATATATATATATATGAGTCGGGTTCAAACGAGAATGATACCCATTTCAGAAAATAAGAAAATGGTCGAACCACATGTGATTTACACCAACATCATGTACAAAATCAAATGTGATTCACACGACTTTGCCCCGTGAGATGAAGACGCGGCCAAAGTCGCCCGCACGCCTTTTATTTAACTGTTAATGTAAAATCATATGTGATTTTGCATGTAATTTGGTTGTTTTCATATTCTCTGAAATAGTTAGCATTCTCGTTTGCTCCTTCCAATACACACACACGTAAAGGACTTGTTCTAGTGAGAGATTCAAAGGGGGTTCCATGTATTCTCATATGCATGTCATCCATCTATATCATATTTTCGGTTCTAATTCTCCGTTAAATTTATTTTCACAGTTCTTTGCAGAATCGGGTTTCCATGTCCGACCAAGAGAAATCCCTCCGACCATTTTTTACGTTGCATCAATTCAGATTTCGACATCGTAACAGCCACCTTGAAAGGATCACAAAGACATTACGTACGCTTTTCTTGTTTTTGTTTCCTCGGTTGGTTTAAATTCGTCATCTAATGAAAGTCTATGCTAATTCCTTTGACGTTTGTTTATCTTCAGGAAGAACCGAAAGGATCGGACGCTTATAAGAACTTTTCAACCTCTGAGATTAAATCAACACTCGTCGAGAAATACAAGTGGTCGAAATACGCCAAGAAAGCGCAATCGAAAATGAAACAAATATCCACATTCGTAAGTTTTTTTTTCTAAATCGCTTTTCAAGTTACGAAAGTTTGTTGATTTCCCGTATGCCCATTCTTTACTAAACCGGCACTAATGACCAGTTCTATTATTGGAAGAACTGAAAGGAGTTCAAAGATTCCGTTGTATCTAAAAGAAGAGTAAACTACAATTTTGGTCCCTGTGATTTTCATGAATCTTTGAAAGTGGTCCCTAGACTTCAATAACTACAATTATCTTCCCTACTGTATTCACTTTGCTTTGAAAATGGTCCCTTGTCACTGACTTCGTTAAATATCTCCATTATGTATAGGGAATTTTTTGTCTTCTTATCATTTTTTGTCTATACTCAAATGACCAAAATTGTAGTTTACCTGATTTCTTTCTTAAAGGACCAAAACATATAAGAAAAACAGAATAAAAAGATATAAATGCCTCTTAGTTAACGGAGATATTTAACGAAATTAGGGACTATAGAGTGTAGACCATTTTCAAAGCAAAATATAAACAATAGGATGATAAATGTAGTTATTGAAGACTAGGGACCACTTTCGAAGATTCGTATAAACCATAGGGACCAAAATTGTAGTTTACTTTTAAAAGAATGATCGAACAAAGGAATGCAATTTGGTCAATGGACTTGAACGTCAACCAAACTACTAGTAAAACTATTTTTTCCGATGCAGAACGGGCCTCAGACGAGCACGATCGCCACGAACAAAGCAGGGTGGTGGAAGCAACTGACGACGCTAACTCGTCGCTCGTTCGTAAACATGTCTCGAGACATCGGGTATTACTGGCTAAGGGTGATCATTTACTCGATCGTATCCATTTGTGTTGGCACGATCTTCTACGACGTTGGTACAGGGTACACCGCCATCCTAGCACGAGGTGCTTGCGGCGGTTTCATAACCGGTTTTATGGTTTTCATGTCGATCGGAAGCTTCCCATCTTTCATCGAAGATATGAAGGTACGGATAAAGTTGTCCGTGTGGATTAATCTCTCTGCATAATTTGAGAAGATTTTTGTTCGGCCGGGTTTTTTTATAGATGGAAAAAGCTTTTTTTTTTAATTGAGACGGGCAGGTTTGCGAAAACTTGGCTTTCTGCTCTCCTCTAAAAGCTTATGGAATAAGCCACTTTCTATATAATTAAGCCACTATAAAACATTCATGTATAGCTTTACCAAATAAGTTGCGAGTCTCATTAAGCTCATTAAGCTGCAGATTTTTACTCGAGAAAGGCTGAACGGCTACTACGGGGTCGCGGTGTTTATACTATCAAACTTCCTTTCATCGTTGCCGTTTATGTTTGCGATTTCGTTGGTCACCGGGACCATCACATGGAATATGGTCAAATTTCGGCACAGCTTCTCTCGATATGCTTACTATTGTCTTAATCTCTTTGCCTCGATCGCAGTGGTCGAGAGCTGTATGATGGTTGTTGCATCGCTAGTTCCCAATTTCTTGATGGGGATCGTTACCGGGGCCGGAATCATCGTAAGAATCGAAAAATGAGATTGTCAAATTAGCGTCAACTTTTCATACAGTAAAACTAACAACGTACATTTGATTTGATATAGGGGATCATGATGATGACCTCGGGTTTCTTTCGCCAATTACCCGATCTTCCAAAGCCATTCTGGCGCTATCCGGTGTCGTATATAAACTATGGATCGTGGTCGCTACAGGTAAAGCGAATCGAGTTGGATTTATGCTTTTAAACGTGTGTTGTTTTCTTTTCGACACTAAAACAAATATAGGTTTATAGCATGCCAAAAATGTCAATATTTAAGTTTACAGGACAAAACAGTTGTGCATCCCGATATGGAAGTATTACAACAAGTTTACAAGATGTTTTTAGACGTGCTAACAGTTTTGTAGGATCCTTTTAAAATAATAATTAATATCACTTTTGGTCCCTAACCTTTGTCTATTTTAACGGATGTGAGGATTCCTTTTCTACACTTTAAAAACTCGGATTTGGTCCCTTGCGTTTGTCATTTTGTAACGTTTTCAGTACCTCCTCCTAACGACAGATAATTTTTTTTCCCTTAAGTTCAATTAAATGAGGGGTATTTTAGTTATTCTAAACATTTTTCTGATGATGAAAACACTCCTTGTTTAACCGGGTGTCGATGGATTTAACAAAAGAATGTTTGAAATGGCCAAAAGACCCCTCGTTTAATAGGACTTAAACGGAAAAAGTTAATGATTGTTAAAAGGAGAGACAAAAAAAACTGTCATAAAATGACACACGAGGGATCAGATCCAAGTTTTTGAAGTTTAAGGACGATACCCTTTCAAATTGACAAACGTTAAGGACCAAAAGTGAAGTTTGCTCTGGAAATAAAGTGTCATATTAGTTTTTTTTTTCTTTTTTTCTTAATACATATTTTTAGACTACATTTGTTTTTATATTTTTTTAAATAATGTTATATATAAGAAAGTTAAGACGTTTTATATTAAAAGTGCCCTATGACTATGTACATATGATGTACAACATTTTGTTCCTATAAACTTGGACATTTAGTCCTATAAACCCTATTTTGTGGTCGTGGAGGTATATGTAATATTTATGTACTGTTTTTAGAGAGACTTGAATCTTTGACTGTTCTGAAAGTTGGAGCTTTCTCATATCTTATCGGTTTGTAAATGCAGGGAGCATACAAGAATGATATGATAGGGTTGGTGTTTGACGGACTAACACCAAGCGATCCAAAAATGACTGGAGAAGAGGTGATCAAGAAAATGTACCGATTACCACTAAATCACTCGAAATGGTGGGATTTATTAGCCATATTCGCCATTCTTGTCATGTATCGCGTCATTTTCTTCATCGTTCTCAAGTCCAAGGAAAGTGCATCGCCGTTTTTCCAGTCGTTGTATGCAAAAAGAACGCTTTATCGTCTAAACAGGCGGCCGTCGTTCAAACGATTCCCGTCTTCTAAACGATACCATAATCTCCGGCCTTTGTCTTCACAAGAAGGCCTTAGTTCCCCAATCCCGTAGGCATGAAAAACGTCCTAAAACCATATGCTCGTTAGAATCCTCGAACTATATAGTTTGTTTTAATTGTTTGTTTTTCCAAAGTTTTTTTTTTTTGAAGGGTATCAGAGGCTTTGCCCCGATTAATACAATCGGTAAATCGACAAATAAAACTCTTCGTTTTTGTGATGGTTCCAAGCTATGATACTAGGGAGAAGGGTTCATGTTCAAGGCAATACTCGATTTTAATCCACGAAACAGATGAATTATATGTAGATTAGACGAAAATGTATTGGAATCGAGTTGTGTTCAATTCAGTTTTTCAATTATATGTGGATTAGAAGGAACGTTATTGGAATCAAGTCGTGTTCAATTCGGTTTTGCGATCTCGTATATTTTGTAAAACTATTATTGGTTAAAAGAAATTTTGAAAATTGGTTATTGAACAATATGTTATTTTGTGTAAGCTGATTTTAAAATTCACAATATGTTGATCATAAAATTCATGGTTATGTGAAAAGAAAAAGAAAAAAAATATATCACCAAAGATAGAACGGTTATATTTTTAATTCAACTATCCATATATTTTAATTCAACGTTTGTGAATGATAGAACGGTTACATTCACCTCCGTTAAGAATTTCAAATTTTTCTCTAAATGTTATCTTTAGATACATTAAGAAAATTAATTCCTTCTTTGATTATATATAATATTCCTTCTTTGATTAGAGCATCCATAGTGGTGGAACCTTCAAGATCCTCACTTACCATATATTTCCCTACCACGTCATTGTCATCTCAACAAACCAAGAACCTCCTTAAAACGCTACAATAGAGGTACTTACAAAAACCTCACTTCCCTCTTCTTATTTAATATATAACTTTTATTTATGTAAACTTTTATATAACAGAAAAGGAAACTATTACAAGAACCTAGGTTCTTGTTCAAGCACCCGGGTTCTAATAAGAATCTGTGACTGGGCAAGAACCTCTGTCTCACAGTGGAAGTTCTTGTAAAAACCTCATGAAGAACCTCGTGAAAAACCTCCATTGTGGATGCTCTTATATATAATATTTTTAATCCATATATTCAAGTGTATTTTTATGTTATATACTATAAACTACAATATTAATCAACAAAAACAACGTACAGACCCAACACGATAAAATTCCATACATTGACCATTAGAATACAAAAATGTTTCAAAACAATCCCAGACGTTCAATTGATATATATATTCGTCCAATATTTATTGGAAATAAGACATCCCAAATATAGTGCGACGATCTAATATCTTAGGCCTCAGAACCATGATCCTCTACATTTAGCAAAGCTAGAAAATTCATAAGTGGTTGGCTCGGTGCAATCGACATCATCACTTGATGTAACACATCATCGTTCATATAAGTGAACCCATATTTGGCTTTAGCAAAGGTCAAATTTGGTTTTTGTAGCTCAAACTCTGTCTAAATGAATCTAACAAACATCTTAGGGGATGTTCGGTAACAACTTAATGAACTGTATAACATATATAGCTTATTCGCACAGTCATATCTACCTGTTTGATAAGAGCTTATTCGTTCAGCCCGTGGCTGATTTGCTCAGCTACAAAAAGTATGTCATGTGGGCTCAGCCATTAAAGTCCATATATTTTCCCCAAATTACCCTTCTTCTTTTTTATGCCCTCCCTGGTAAGATTGATCCTACCTTTTCTTCTTGTCTTCCACCGTGACTCCTGCACTTTCTTTCACGTAATGTTCCCTTTTCTTCTATCGATTATTCAAGACCCTACGTAAGGAAAAAAAACGTCAAAATTTTCTTTTATTGTAAACCCTTTTTTATTACAAAAAGAAAATCAGAGTATATGAATCGGGTATAATTTCTTTTTGGTATATAGACCATTTGGTTTTCATATATGATTTTATGGGTTCTTTTTAAACATACATTGGTTTACTGTTTCCATATATCAACTTATGTTTTTTGATTTTATGTTGTTCTGATTATGTTAAATCATATTGTTTTTATATAAAACGTTTTCAATTTAAAGATTTTAGGTTTGAAAAAATATCAAGGTTTGATAATTTTGAGATTGAATTTGTTTTTATCTGGGTTTGATATCTTTGGAAATGAAGATGTTTGGAATTGGGTTTAAAATATAGATTGAGGGGTAAAATGATAATTTATGATATTCAGACTGTTTATTCAGCACAACAACCGAACAACAGTTTATATCTGTTAACACACAGACAACTATATCAAGACGGACATCTATATCTATATAGATCTTAACAGAAAATGAACAGAACAACACCTTAGTGTGGCTCCATCGACTCAAGGAACCATTGTTGTGTTGCGAATATAAAAATGTAGAGTTACACGTGGAATTGGTCTAGAAAAACATAGTCCGTTTAAAAAATGTGTAACACCTATAATTTTATTGTTATTTATAAAAAACAAATCCAGTGAACAAGAGGGAAAACGATCTAGCGAATGACTAGAAAAATGGTCGAGGAAAATAGTTAGTACATTCTAGTGTTAGTGTCCATGATAGTGACATATGGTACTGTTGTATAAAGGAGTTTGGCATCGATACATTTGGCATGATTGTGCGATATGGCACAATAGCACGACACTATCGCATACGTGGTCCCGTGCATAAAAATCCGATTTTTGAGGATTTTCTTCACTTTCCTCATAACTTCTTCACAACAACTCCGATTAAGGCGATTCTTAATGCTACATTTTCAGTTTTAAGCTTTTCAACGGTAGATCAAGATATTTGAACACTATTGAAGAATTCTAGAGTATTTACGTTTTAGGTTCTTTTTGATAAGAAGTTTTTTTGGGAAGATTCACAATTGGAATTTGGAAGATCTTCATGTAGATCTCAAGCTCTTCAAAGAAAACTCAATGCTTGGCGTAAAACCTAGATTTGTTCTAAGTCTAACAAGGTGAGTTGATGTTGATTTGTGAAAGCTATGTACATGCCAAAATATGTATTTTGAAGTAATAATGTGTTTTATATGATATCTTTTATCAAATGTGCCGAGTTTTTCATGAAGTCTGCATATTCGTTAAATTTGGGGAGATAAATGTTGGAAAATGTCTATGTCTGAGCTTTTGGACACTTTGGTAAATAAAGCTTATGAGTATGACATTTTGATGATGTATTTCATAAATGGAGAGTATTTGACATTAATACACTCTTGGTGCCTTTGGTTTTATAAACCATTTAGAAAATACACGTTATCATGTTATAAAGTATTTTGGATATATAGATCGTATGATTTCATTTGAAAAATGTCAATGTTGGGGTTTGGGAGTCAATATGTACTTTGGGAGCATATGTTTGCAAAACCATTTAGTTACATGCATTTTATTATTTAGTAGGCTTATATTAAATAGTCACTTGTGTTATTGAACTTTTAGCTTGGTTTTGAATTGTTTAAGTCATGTGGGACATTGGTCCAGAATGATTTGCTCTATGTCAATATTTGCAGTTATATGCAATTATGTTATATTTATTTGAAATTATGTCTTAAGTGGGTTGGTCGTTCATTTGAGGTCATGTAATTTAGATTGTAATATGATGGATCCATATGCATATGAGTCGCTTTATTGGTTTCAAAAAAATGGGATCATTCCTTGTTTTGTTAACTTGGTGACTGTAAGAGCAATATACCTGGAGTGATTGAGCTCAGTGAACACATGAACGATAGACCTGGAGTGATGATTGAGCTTCGTGCCTATGTTAGCGACAGTCCTGGTGGTTGAGTTAGGTAAATATATAAGGGATAGACCTGGAGTGGTTGAGCTTAATGATTAACGAGCAATAGACCTGAAGTGGCTGAGCTTGATGAATCATTAAACTATAGACCTAAAGTGGTTGACCTTAATGAGTTAACATAAAGTTGTGGCTTACTTTTGTGTTCCATTACATCTAATGAAATCGGGTCTCCTCGTCATAGTAGGTGCATTTTGAATATTATGTTTTGTTCATTTTTCCAGTGTCGTTTGGGAACGGTATGTACCCCAGAGGTTGATGTTTTGGATGTTGTTTTTCTTTCACACTTGTTTTTCAGGTTAAGGACCTTCTTCGTAAAAGAATGAAACCATAGGGACTAAACTTGTAATTAATTTATAAATTCTAATTTAAATATAAATAAATAAATATTGTGAAAACCTAAAACCCTGAAACCCTTTGCAGTCTCTTCTTGGATTGGTGTTTTGTGGTTTCCTCCTTGCTGCTTGATTTCAACTCTCCGGCGACCTCCGCCTCCGTCGTTCGCCGCCTTGCCCTACTCACCGGCGGCCCTTCTTCCTCGTGTTCTGCTGTTGCTGCTCGTCTCTGCTCACGGCTTCATCTCTCAGACTCTGTAAGTCGGTATCTTAGGTCCAGTCTATTGTTTTTAGGGTTCAAGTACATTAACGTTTGCAAATTGAGCTATTGAACACTGAAATCATGTACTAGAGATTCCTCATTTGTTTGCTACTGTTTCAATTTTTCGATTTTGTAGAACCAAGCTGATGTTTTTAGGGTTCTTTTGTTTAAGGTTCTTCTGCTGGTATGAATTCATAGATATATGTATGTAAAATATATATATATATCAATGAGTGATTGCGTCAATATGTGTTGAGTTTGATTTATTTTGAAAAAATATTTGATGGAAATCAATGGTTGTCTTGTCAAGATGGACCTTCAATAATGTTAACTGTAATTTGTTAAACATTTTTAGTTCATTGAGGGGTAAAATGGTCAATTCTGTCATTCAGGTTGTTGTTCGATAAACATAAAGAAGGAAAAACACATTTTGTATCCGGACAGACAAATTTACATTTACACATTTGCATTTACAAATTTATTTATCCATACCGGACTTAATTGAAAATTTGGTAAACAGCCTCTTAGTCTATCCGTTATTGTTTGTACTCAAATAATGATGACGTTGGAATTCCAGGTTAAAATTCTGTATATAACATAGCACAATGGTGGATTCCGAGTTTGTATTTGAACCTCCAAGCGATGAGGAAATTGACTATGAAGAAATTAACAGTGGTGCTGATGATGAAGATGACAACAGCGATGTTGAAGAAAAAGGAAAAGTTAATAAAACAACACAGTCTCCATGGGACTTTTCTTCATATACCGAGTCAGTTGCAGAGGAACATGCTCGTCGAAGTACCACTTCCATCGATGATAAAATCTCAAAGATCATCCAACAACGTGGTCATGCAGAATTAATACAAGAAAAAGATGAGGTTGATGAGGATGGCTCTACCGATTCTGAACCAGATCGGCAAGTAAGTAATATTATTTATTTGTACATTAACAGGTATAATAAGAGCTAGAAATAGATGTCTTATTTTATTATTTTCGAGAAAAACTGTTAACGGCATTAAACTAAATAACACCAAGTCACCAATTACTTTGAACAGAATTCTCTGGAAATCAAGATTTTAGTCAAACCCACATCAAATTAGTAGTTGGCGAAACACTAGAATTGGCGTCAGCGATCAAACCGTAGAAATATGAGAAAGTTCACATTTTGCGAATCTTACCTAATTCTTTATTGAAGTTATTTGAAAGGATAAAAATGTGTAAAATAGCCTACAGTTCACCCACTCAGCACATTGACACTTAACAAGTAGTGTCTAGCACAATTGTATTTTATAAAAATACGAAAGAGATGAAATTGAGACAAAATTTAGTTGTGAAGGTTGGAAATGAGTAAAACTACCCTCACTTCGCATTTTGTGTTACACATGGCAGGACAATGCTTAGGGTACAATTTCTATGATCTAGAGTATTTAAGTACTTTTTTAACATTTATTAATACAAATAGGGAGTTAGGAGCAATTATGAGAGATAATGATTTGCATGAGGAGCTATAGTAGCACTCTCGTATTTTTGTAGAGATATTTAAAGAACTGCAACCTTAGAACAAGATATTTCTTATGGCAATGAGGCATTTTAGCAGCTGGTCTTTAAATATATTCTGCATAACTGAGAAAAGTCTGGTCTTGAGCTACTTTTTGGAATATCAGTGAAGAAGGATATAAGAAGGAAATGAAGGATATGTTTATTGTTTTGGAGAAAGTAGTTTCCAGAAATTTTCCAAATTGATATCAGAATGAGTAAATTTGCGCACCAAAACGATAGTGCTAAAACGGCACAACATTAAACTAATTGACTGCAATTTTTAGGAAGATTTTAAACCGGAAGAAGACGATGAGGTTATTCCTACAGCAGGTGGTGGGGACAGTAAACAGTTCTTTTCCAAGGCAGATGGCGTTTCATTTCACGCTAATTCCTTCATGGATCTCCACCTTTCTAGGCCATTGCTTCGAGCTTGCGAAGCCTTGGGATACACCAAGCCAACACCTATTCAGGTTACGATCGTTCACTGCCACCTATCGTTTAATCGTTTCATGCTCTTTTCATATGCCGTATGTTAAATTTTGACATTTTGAGGTTTAAATTCTAGGCAGCCTGCATACCATTGGCGCTGACTGGACGTGACATATGTGGTAGTGCAGTCACAGGTTCTGGGAAGGTATGTTGCAGATCTGTCATCATGTTCTAAATTCTAATAATTTGTCGTATTATCGTAGTGATATTTAAAATTCTTGTTTTCACATAAGTAGAGCTCAATTTCATTTTGTCAAATGAATATTTAAAGATGCGTCTTTAGAGGGTGTTTGAATAAGCTTTTTGAAAGTGCTTGTTGACTTATTGGCTTCTCAAAAACCCAATAAGTCAAAAAATCTTGTATGGGTAGGGTGACTCAAAAGCACTTTTCAAAAGTGCTTTTTGAGAAGGCTTCAAACGTGATTTTTAAGAAGTCGGAATTTGTGACTTTTTGAGAAGGGTTTTGGCTTTTTGGATAAAATTGACACAAAAGCTTCTCAAAAAGCTGATAAGCTAAGCCAAACACTCTCTTAAAAAAACAACTTATTGACTTATTGGCTTTTACCACCACAAAAGCTAATCCAAGCACTTTTTTAAAAACTCCTTTTCCTACCACCATAAGTCAATAAGCACTTTTCGACCTCAAAAGGCGTATCCAAACACCCTTTGTCTTAGTAGAAGCTGAGTAATATTCTGGGTTCAAACTTTGCAGACAGCTGCGTTTGCCTTGCCGACACTAGAGAGATTGTTATTTCGTCCAAAACATAGACCTGCGATAAGGGTCCTCATCCTTACTCCTACAAGAGAGTTGGCTGTTCAGTAAGTCTTAATGCTTTCAGCTCATGTTGTTTGTCTTGGATGTATATGTTGCAGTTGATGAAGGTAGCATACTAATATCCTGAACTGTGTTTTTGATTCTTCTCATAATGCTGGAGTAGATCGTACATTATGTATATATGATTTAGGCTGTGTTTGGCAAAAATAAGCTAGCTGATAAGCTAGTACATGTTTGGATGGACCATAAACTAGCTTATAAGCAAGCTAGTACATGTTTGAAACGCTAGCGTTTCATGAGCTTCTTGTAGCTTTTTCCAATTATACGGTACCCTTATTAATATTAATTGTCATACCCCAAGATACCCTTTTTGGTCATTTTATATACTCATAAGTTAGTTTTTGCCAAACATAATTTATTCATAAGCTAGCTTATCAGCTACCTGCTAGCTTATCAGCTAGTTTGCCAAACACAACCTTAGTCGATGACAATTGCACATATTGGGATTAACTATTAAGGCTTTTATTTATGCTATTCCGTTACTTGGCTGTTCAGTAAGTCTTAATGCTTTCAGCTCATGTAACACTTGTCTACTTCCTTGGCAATTGAATTTTGTAAAATTGTACTTTGACTGGCTATACAGGATTCATAGCATGATTGGAAAACTTGCACAATTTATTACAGACATCAGATGTTGCCTTGTTCTTGGTGGGCTTTCGACAAAGGTCTGTTCGCCATCTCATATTTTCATATCAGTTTGATAACCTACATCATTACAATATCCGTACTCAAAGGTGCATTTAGCATCTGTGTATCATTATACTTTTAGTTAAGTTTTCTATAAGAATTACCAAATTAACTATGGTTGTTATTGACAATAGAAAAGAAATCAAACGTTTCACTGAATTCCATACCATGCCTAAAATAATTTCTCAAAAACAACAACTAATAATCAAATACAGATAAAACATAATTGAATATTTAAACAGATACACCCAACAAATGTTTACATGGTCATTTTGGATTTTGTATTGCCTTGAATTTTAAATTTTGATTTAAAAAAATGGTCATAAATTGTCAGGCGCAAGAAGCAGCATTGAGATCCTTGCCGGATATTGTTGTGGCGACACCTGGACGTATGATAGATCATTTACGCAATTCTATGTCCGTGGATTTGGATGATCTTGCCGTTCTAATCCTTGATGAAGCAGATCGTCTTCTTGAGCTTGGATTTGACGCTGAGATTCGTGAGCTGGTAATTCTTAAAGCTTGACGTTTATTGTTTTTGATTCATGATCATTAACTTTTAGAATAAGTAAATAGCATGCACATACGGAGCTTGTATTCTTATTTTGCAAGTGCCATTTAAAGTCCCCTGAGATTGTTGTTGTAAAATTACCGTCTTTTCTCACTGTTTTTGGTTGTCATTGCAGGTGAGACTCTGTCCGAAACGTAGACAGACTATGTTGTTTTCAGCTACTATGACTGAGCAGGTTGACGAGCTTATCAAACTATTGCTGAACAAACCCTTGCGTCTTTCTGCTGACCCAACTACAAAGCGCCCATCAACCTTAACAGAGGAGTATGTGCAATAACCTACTGACAATCATTAATAGTCTGAGACGGCCGTATCTTAATCACCAAATTGCCAAGGATGTAGTCTAGGCAAAGACTAGATGAACCTTTTTCAAAAAAGGACATAGGTCTACTGATTTTTGTAAGGAAGATTTTTTGAGAATATTTACTAATTTTTGTCTTTTTATTTACAGGGTTGTAAGGATACGGAGGATGCGAGAAGGAAATCAAGAGGCTGTTCTTCTTGCATTGTGTTCTAAGACTTTTACATCCAAAGTGATTATTTTCAGGTAACTGTAGACATTTATCTTGCTATTCTGATTATATTGCCAATTCAACGTTGAAACTTGTTTGTTATACTGGTGTTTTATGTTAAGAATGGTAGAAATTGCTTTAAATCTATGCATGCAATGCATTTGCCCTGATTCGTTGGATTTGTATTGATAGTGGGACAAAACAAGCGGCACATAGGCTGAAGATTTTATTTGGTTTAGCTGGCTTCAAAGCTGCTGAGCTTCACGGAAATCTCACCCAGGCTCAACGTCTAGATGTAAGTTATAAGTCGTAAAAGAAAGAAAAGAAAAATAAAACAAAGCCACTGTAGTTGTTTGTATGTCGTAATAACCTTGATGTATGTCTGTACAGGCCTTGGAGCTATTTAGAAGGCAGGAAGTGGATTTTCTGATAGCAACTAATGTTGCTGCTCGTGTAAGTTGTCACTCTTGTAATTGGTTTGGTTTGCATGACACATAAAAGAGCTTAAATTGTGGAAAAGGTGCTATATAATGCTAATAGGGGTTCGTAACTGGTTGACAGGGGCTTGATATTATTGGAGTTCAAACAGTTATCAACTATGAATGCCCACGTGACCTTACTAGGCAAGTTTTATCTGTGATTTCTCACCGACATGTTTATGCAGTCTACATGAGTTCCTTAACAAGATTCTTACACTACATATAGTGGCTTAATAGTGGTGTTATTGTATCTGTATTTAATTGTTGTTTATAGTTATGTTCATCGAGTGGGTCGTACTGCTAGAGCTGGTCGATCAGGGTATGCTGTTACTTTTGTCACCGATAACGACCGATCGCTTCTTAAAGCCATTGTGAGTACACCACTACTCTTTACATGCTGTGCTTCTCATTTGAAGTTTGATGCATTTGTTTAGTGGACTTTGTTAAAAAGTGATTATACATTTATTCAACCATCCTTTTTGTCATAGGTAAAAAGAGCTGGTTCAAAGCTGAAGAGTCGTATTGTTGCAGAGCAATCGATAACTAAATGGAGCCAAATAATCGAGCAAATGGAGGATCAAGTAGCATTAGTTCTTAGAGAGGAGAGGTTTGTATCATCCATCTTTCATCAGAAATTGTGTTTGTGATCTTAATTTCTACTCCATTAACATGAATAATACGTTTTAATCCAGGGAAGAAATGGCACTAAGAAAGGCTGAAATGGAAGCAGATAAGGTATAATATACATATTGTCTATCATCTGGATTCAGCTAGTATATGTAATGGTTGTAATTTTGTAGTTAACGTATTTATTATGACTTGCAGGCAGAGAATATGATTACACACAGAGATGAAATATTTTCTCGTCCCAAGAGAACTTGGTTTGTTACAGAGAAGGAGAAAAAACTTGTTGCTAATGCTGGCAAGGTAATATAGTTTTTTGAGAGTTTGAATATTGTACTAGGATGCCATTTTTTTCATTCTGCTGGTTTTATATCCATGTTCTATTTTACTTATTCTCGGCAAGTTCAATTTTAAAGAGGAGGAAGGGATCTTGTGATTGATCTGGTTTTGAGTTGGTATTTTGTCTTTTTCAATCAGGAGAACGAGAAAGGTTCTAAAAAGAAGGTCATGAGTGCTGAAGAAGCTGAAGAGCGGAAGAAGAAAGAAAAGAAAAAGCGAGAGCATGAGGTGCTTTTATTTATTTATCCCTGTGGTTTATTGAAAATAAAGGAAAAAAGAAAAGATGATAAAATATATATAGAAGTAGAACTAAACCGTTCAAATTATATTCTCAACAAATTGTTGATTACTTGCAGAAAAATCTTCCTAGAAAGAAAAGAAGGAAGCTTGAAGCATCTAGAGAAATGCTGGAGGATGAAGCAGAAACCGGGGTATATGAGAATCTTATCTATTTCTAATCTTATTATCATGATTGATGAAACACATACCGCCATTTGGGCCATTTTAGTAAATAACCTTAAATGAGATTGTAATTAAGTATATTCCATTTTTTAAATGAACTCTATGTTAAAAGAATGTGGTGGGGTATTTTCAGGGCGATGGTAGGAACAAGAAAGAAAAAAGTGGAATATCTCTTGTTGATTTGGCTTATCGGCGTGCAAAAGCAGCAAAGGGTGCTAAAAAGGCAGCTGATGCTGGGAGGGTCGTTAGAACAACAGGAGGGAAGAAAACAAAGAAGCCTAATTCTCATTTAAATAAATCGAGACCAGAAGAGATGAAGGAACTTTTCCAGGGCGATATGAGCGAGAAGAAGCAAAAAAGAAGCTCCCAAGGAGGTGGGAAAAAGTCGTCATCGTTTAAGAGCAAGTCAAGGTACTCATTTATAACTTTTTTCGGTTTTTTCTGTAAAAAGCCACAACATGCAACCTTTGCACCAAAACACAACCAGACCAAACAGACATAACATATTATGTTTGTTTGCAGCTTAATGGAACTTAGCTTTTTCCGTCAGCTATACATGTCTATTTGGTAGTGGGTTAATGATATAAAAAGTGGCTTATTCAGTAAGCTTCAAAGTGGAGTTTTATGCTGAAAGCCATGTTTTTTGCCAAACGGAATTAACTATGCTGCCCTGATGGCTTTTACCTTGGTTCAATTTGTTCTTTTTTCTGGTGTTTATTTTTATGGTTACGTTATAAATTTCGTATGGTACAGGTACAAGAGGAGGTAGAAACGTTTTGCTTGGCTAACTGTCGACCGTGATGTTAGCATCAAACTCATTTGGTGCCACAAGTTTTGGTATTGCTGGTAGAATGTAGTTGGGTATTGGAAGGTTTAGAGAAACTGATTTTGTAGCCAATTTGTTGTCTAAAATTGTCTTTTGTTTTTATTTAATTAAATGAAAAATCTCATTAAGTGATAGGTTTTTTTGGTGAATTACGGATTTCTTCCCTGTGGTGTGGTAAAAGTTACAAGCAGAGTATTTTAAACTTTGATGTTATAAATTTTGGTCTTCTTGGTATTCATTTTTCATCATTTTAGTAGTTTTAAAAAAACGTTTTGTTGGTTATTGTGACGGTAACAAAGCATATGTGATCTGGGAGTGACAGTTTTCTGATGCAAGTAATTCATGATGAAATTGTTTGTCTGATTATGCCGCTATGTTGAATTCATAGGTGAATTTAATGAAAATGTAACTCGTATAACCGTTGGACAACTATTAAAGCTTAGGACCACATCAAATTTCGTCATAAGGTTGAAGTATGTGTTTGTTCACGGGGCATGCACGCCAACCCGATGGGCCGCAAGCTCTTGCAACTGACCAACACTCAAGAGTATTGAGCCAATTTCCTTGATGAATCATGCATTCATACTATTATTTAACATTTGTGGGTAAATTGGTAATTCAAGTCCCTCAAGACCATGGAGGCTTCCTTGGCTGTTCGCTTCATGCTTTATGAGATCGGTTAAAATGCACACAAAAAGGTTTTAGATACCGTTACAAAAAAGATTGGACTATGTTTTTTTATCTATATATTTTCAATCTATTGTTGTTTCATCCCTTATATTTAACAAGAACAAAAATATCAATAAATTACAAATCAGTTTACTTTAAAAATAGCAATGCCTATTTTCTTTGCCATGCATCGATTTGTGCACAAATCAAGATAAGATTCATGGCCACACGTACTTTTAATTAAGGGTTTACTTCACGAAAGTGTATTCAACTTGTCACGAAAAGTTATTGTATGTATTGTACTTCCATTTTTACCATTTAGCGTATCAAAACTATCAAAACCTACAATTTAATGTATTTCGTGACAAATTGGATACATTTTCATGACAAGTTGGATACATTAAATATTAAGGTTTTGATAAAGTTGGATACATACAATAAACATTTCTTAAACTCTAATATGTCAAATGGTAAAAATAGAAGTACGATACATACAATAACTTTTCACGACAAGTTGGATATACTTTCGTGAAATAAACCCTTTAATAAATGGGATGGAAGCATGTGAAATGCAAAATTACTTTTGCTTCTCTGACTCATAACCACTCCACTGGCAAATTGACCTTTATGGACCATAATTTCTTAGCCTTTTATTTTTTGGGTTGCTTATCCCCACTAACTTTTACTCATATACTTTCATATCCCTTGACCCTTCTTTCCATTCACACATCTATGGGCTTGTTATTCTTACCTTCTTTTTTTTCATTTATATAAATTCATACCCCTTTATACTAGGTTCCATCTATACACTCATATACACCTAAGAAGGTATGGATAGAAAACTCCATATCTATTCATACCCCCTTCCTATAAAGGGTATAGATAGAAAAACCCTTATTTTAAATCCCTTTAAAGGAACTTAACTAATAAGGTATGATCATTGTTTGTCTGTTTAACTTTAAAGCTGAAGGGGACCCAAATTTCTTTCAAGTGATCGACACTATTGGGGAAATTGACTCAAGGCCAAACAACATAGCATAATTGGTCTCTTAGTTATTTCTTTTCCAATTTTACACATGTTATTACGTCCGTAATATTCAGGTCCATAATTGAAGACCTGGATTACAAATGTAAATTTTTTCAAAAAAGTTGCCAAGTTCCGTGATGGCTCATCTGTAATATTGTGGATGTACTACGTGCCAGTTCCCCCCCAAGGTACCCTAATTTTAGTCGATTCAAATGGCAAGTTTGTAACTAAACTTCGACGATGGTGTGGTGGTTGCAGAAGCATAAATTCATAAACACATGCGAACCTAGATAACCTCAGCCATTGCGAAACCGCTGAGGAAGCTCCATGCGTGAATGTCGACTCACGGAAGCAAAACACGTGAATTTTCTAAGATGGTAGATGTAAAAATGCAAAGGGTTTTGATGGTCCCCCATCAATATTATATATAAAAGATAAAGGGTTGGGTAGGGTGGGGGGAATTGGGTATCAAGGGTCCGGTCATAAAGCCGAATAAAGAAAAAATATATCAACAAAATCCTTCCGTGTCACGGACCTGCCACCATGAGTCGACTCTTCATTAGGGTTTCAAGAGGAGTTGACACGTGGCACATCTACAATATCTCTGATGCGCCGTTGCAGACCTAGACAACTTTTCAAAAGAAATTACATATTTTTTACTCAAGTCCGCAATTACAGTTCTAGATACTGCAAAGGTAGTCATGTTTATATAAAACCAAAAGAGAAATACTGCAAAGGTAGTCATGTTTATATAAAACCAAAAGAGAAATGACTGGGAGATTAATTTTGACTTGAGACAATTTCCCCACACATGGACATGGACAATATGAAAGAATCTATGATATAATTCATAAAATTGTTACAAGCCTACTGGTTGGCTCCTTACCAAAACTATATAGAAAAACCCATAACTGTATGCCCCTTGTATAAAGGCAGCAGCACTAACCATACATTACATACTTGCATTATTAGTTTACTTTAAAAAAAATATAAGAAAACCCAACTAAACAATTATGCAGCACTTTTTCAGATACAAATGTAATTAGTTGAGGTGCACCAACAGTAACAAATAAACCATCTAAAATTTCTCATTTCATGTTTTTAAAAAAAATATGCAACATAAACAGTTCCAAAACAGCCCAAACAACAAATACACCAACATTGATCATAGATCATGAACTCACCCAAAAACACTTGCCAACCATCGGTATTTGTTTCGTTACATTTCTAAATTACTGGGGTGGTGGTGGCGGTGGTGGGTGCCCATGGTTCTGCATTTGATGCCCTTGAAACCCTTGTGGAGGTGGCGGCATTGGAGGCCTAGGTGTAAAGTTCGGCATACCACCGCCAACTGGAGGTGGTGGGGGTGCAGGTAGGTTGCCACCAGGTGGCATAGGTCGTGGTCCGTTTCCCATTGGCGGAGGTGGCGGCAAAGAACCGGGCGGTGGACCCCTGGGCGGATTTCCCATAGGAGCAGCAGGCGGAGGTGGTGGTGGAGGGACACCTGGAGCTGATGTTCCATTAGCAGCTGATGGCGGTTTGTTCGTCTCCGGTGGCTTTGTTTTAAAGTATAATTGCAACTGTCAAATTGTACACGCGACATTAGCATCAGTCATCAGATAACAGATATTGTCGTTTTTCTAGTATAACTTGTTTAATTCAAAAGTTGGTAAAATTTAAATATTTCATATGTTTAAAAATGAGGATGTAATTTATCTTAGTTTTACTCGTATAAGCAAGGCTAAATTTTTATCTTGTATTTGAAAATGTTCATCAATTTTATGGAGTCCAACCTTGGAGCTTTATGAAGTTATACGTATGCAATAAGTTGTAAACTGGAATTTTAAGAAACTATGCTTAAAATATAGTAAAGATGTACCTACTAGGTTAATTTAAAGAGATTATACCAAATGCTATAAAATATAGTAAAGATTACCGTAAACATTTTGGAATCAGGATCCCAGTGAGAGAAAAACTTGGGAGTTGATTTGTCAATTTCTGTACTAGGAACCTACAAAACAAACTGCAAAGTCAGCACTTGATATTTATATACGTATGTATGTATATATCAGTATGGTTACAAGATGGGATAGAAAATACCTTGAACCCAATCGTCTCATATGGTTCAGCCGCAAAAAGAAGATATTGGTATCTTTTGTCAAAAGATTGGACCCTCTGCCATTACAAAAAAAAGATTCGTTAGGGTGTGTAAGAGGATGATTCACCAAAAAAAACAAAAAACAAAAACTTCATGGCAAAATAACATGAACAGATAATTTGTGACCACTTGTTCTTCACCTACAACAACATAATCAAATAGGCATTACATATGGGTAGGTGTGTAAAATGTTTGAGCTTTTAACAAGCTACTCAAGCTTGAGCTTAATAATTCTCAAGCTCGAGCCAATCTCAAACACGAAATAGAACTCATTTAACTTAACCAACTGGGCTTTAAAACACCAATGTTCGACTCGGCTTGTTCGGAATGATATTACTTTTTCGAATGGAGCTCAATAACTTACTACCTGACTCCGGTCAAGTTGTTTACACCCCTACTTATGGGATATGAGGCGAAGAACGAGTATTTACAGGTCACAGGTTATTTGGTGACCCCTATAGGTTGAATAAAAGATTGTGGCAGATAGCCACCTTTCCAAAAAGTTACTGCTTGGAGGAAAAATAAAGTCAACAGAGTAGCACTTGGAGAGTTGGAAATTGGCTTTGTTAAAAAAATTAGTATAATCATACAAAAGTAAAAATGTCATACCTGCTCAAAAGATGACATAAATCGATGTCTTGGTTTTGTATTATCTTCGATTTCAGGATATTCAATCTGCAAGTGAAACAAAACGGCCAAATACATAAGAAAAACAAGCAAGAAATGTGAAGGACTGCTGATCATCAAGATGAATATAAACAAAAGCATATACATCCATTTAGATAGTCCATGGGTGAATGTGTCATTTACAGGTTTACATCATAATAAGCATTTCTACAAGTGTCAGCAGTAAGACCTGTGTTCTAGATGGGCATAGAAAACCACCACATCAAACCAAAATCAACCTAGAACCACCCATGTGGTGGAAAGGGGAGCATAATGATGATACTGTTGGTTCTCATCTAAAATGAACAAGGAAAAGAACTATGATATATAAACCTGCCAAATGTGTAATAACTAATTACAGCAAACTTCCCATGTAAAAGTGGAGAAAAAATATCCTTATCCAAGTACATTTTAGGTGTAAAAGTTACCATTAGTAAGGCAAAAACCAAGTTAGTTTACATTTTCCAGAAGGCTCGTCCTTGAGAATGAGATCAAATTTCTGACACTTCTTACGTTACTACATATATCAATCAATAGCTAATAAAGGAATCGACGGTCTTCCAGTGTTGTGTTTTCTTTCCCTGTTTCATATACATAATTAATCTGTGTACGGGATTATGAGCAGTTTTATGTTAAACCAGGCACAATTTGCAGACATGTATTTCCAAGTCCCCAATGTGACAAAATCAAGTTGGTTTGTATTCTTCTTTATACTTTTCAGTAAATAGACTTCTTTGCTCCTAAATCATGATTTACTTGACCATAAGTAAAAAAAATCAATGTGCACTTATCAGCAACATTCTAACTGCTACAGGTTATAGTTAAAGAGCAACACTCTAACTGCTGTCGGTTTATGAATGTAATTCACCCCTAACCATGTTTCTCACCATCGCATATGCTAATTCTTGTCAAGTGATATGGTTCTAGTCTGCAATACTCTTTCTATTATCCAAATTTGTCACCATTTTTAAATGAGTTCACCTGCTTGACAATCCCATGGGAAGCAACTCCTCGGGTGTTTTTTTTTCACTAAGTACCTCAGTTTAGTTTGTGAAAACAGAGAAATGCTATTCCATAAATGGAAAGAATAAATACCTGAAATAGCAAAGATCTTTGCTTCGTCTCTGGATCAAACTGCTTTGTCACCCGGTAGCCAGGCCGGCCAATCTTAACTGCACAACCATTGCAATTGATGTTAGACCACTTTAGGTTACAAGTTTACAATATAGAAAGAAAAAGTTCTAGAGAAAACTCAGGTTCTTTGTTGATCTTAATCTACAAAACGACCATTTGCAGATATAAAAAAAATCATATAGCCTGCCACAACATGAAAAGATGAACCCTAACAATAAATTCTATGTAACAACTAACATGCCCACAAAAAAGAAAAAGAAAAATAACTTCACCTTAACCAAATTATATGCTAGTTAAGGTTGTGTTTGGCAAACTAGCTGATAAGCTAGCTGTTGACGGAAAAACTAGCTAGTAGCTGATAGGGTAGCTTATGAATAAATTATATTCGGCAAAAACTAGCTTATGGGTATGTGTAAAATGACCAAAAACAATATCTTGGGTATAATAGTTAATATTAACAAGGGTATAATTAGAAAAAGCTACAAAAAGCTTCCAAAAGTAGCGTTTCAATAAGCTAGTTTATGGTCCATCCAAACACGTACTAGCTTATAAGCTGGCTTATTTCCTAAAAGTCAAATCAGTTAACTTTCAACTTCAAAATTTACAAGCACTACCATTGCATTTGCAAAACCCTAGGTTTGAAATAGCACAATCAAACCATTACCTGTCTTTCTAAGATTAACTTTCCGCTTATGAGGCTGAGGCTGTGCAGGTGCATCTTTGGCCTCTCGAGCAGCTCTCTTAGCCAAATTGGTCTGATGCCGTTTCCCCTGTGTGTGCGCCAAGTAATTGCCCTCGTTATTGTGCAGTGTTAAGCATAGTTTGCACTCATAGCTGCAAGATAAGAAACCCTATTCATTCATTCATTCAAAAACACTAATTGTATTCATCATAAAAATAAAAATAAAAACCCTAGGGTTTTGTTATCTTACCTTCCGAGATGATTGCGCATGAAATAGGGATCTTTGGCAAGATCGATGGTCTCAAGGGCAAGCCTCCGCAACCGCTCACGGCGGTCGATGGCCTCGTTTTGGGCGGAGGCGGCGCCACCGCTGCCAGGCTTCGAACCCCATTCTCGATCCATCTCTCTCTCTCTCTCTCTCTCTCTATCGGTTTTTGGTTCGAATTGAGGTTTCTGTTACTTTAACAAATTCTGTTTTCGGACTCATAAGTAGAATCCCTTTACAGAAATAACACAAATAGCCTTTCAACTATAGAAAATATCCAAGCCCCTCAAAATGTTTTTAACTAGTTATTTTAGAGCCCGGGCTTTGCGCCGGGTTATAAAGTAGGTTATAAAGTGTGATAGATTTTATCATAGGTAGAAATAATTTATATGAAACATAAGTTTGTACATATGTTGTCATATGAAATGTTAGTATGACGAATTTCATGCATTGTGTTGGTTGTTTACCTATATGTTTACAATTAAAAAGAAGTATATAGTGTAACTGATGTCTATCTTACGTCGTTGTTATATTCAAGTAAGAAAGTATACAATTGATTTAAAAGGGTATAATGGTCATTTTACCCTATCATTTAAGGGATTAATAGATACCCTACAAAATTCATAACAAACTTCATACTTGTAGGTTTATTTTGTAAGAGATGAAGTTTAAGGACCAAACATCATGTACTTATGAATAGTTTAATAAAATTATTTGATTATTTTCTTGATTAAAGTTATAATAATTTATAATTACAAATAAAACAAAATATGTTGATAAAATAAATAAAGAAAGTAAAAAGTAAAAGAAATATGAGTTATGTAATTTGGATATAAAAAAGGGGATAGTTCTCCGAAATGTATTAAACTATCCCCAAAAATCTATTGTGTGTATCCAACTACCAAAAATGCTATTGTGTGTATCAAAGTTTATTTTTTTTGCTATTGTGTTACAAAATGACTTGTAATTTTGGTAAACTGATACACACAATAGATTTTTTGGGATAGTTTAATACATTTCGGAGAACTATCCCCTATAAAAAAATATATAAAGAATGATCTACTATAAATGAGACAATATGTAATTTAAGCAAACATTTTTTGGTTGACTTAATCATTAAAGGGGATAGTTCTCCGAAATGTATTGAACTATCCCCAAAAATCTATTGTGTGTATCCAACTACAAAAAATGCTATTGTGTGTATCAAATTTTATTTTTTTTGCTATTGTGTTACAAATGACTTGTAATTTTGGTAAACTGATACACACAATAGAAGAAAAAAAAAGTTTGATACATTAAAAAAAAGTTTGATACACACAATAGCAAAAAAAATAAACTTTGATACACACAATAGCATTTTTGGTAGTTGGATACACACAATAGATTTTTGGGGATAGTTCAATACATTTCGGATAAATATCCCCATCATTAAATATAACAAAGTTGGATGAAGGATGAAAATAAAAACTATAGGGATGAAAAAAGAAGTTTTTAAAGATCAAGGATCAAAAATGTTATGAATGTCAAACAACGGGGACCAAAATTGTAAGTTAGTCTATTATTTTATTATTAGAATTTCTTTCGTGGGTTTTGTAGGGTTTAGTAATGGCCACACAATGTAGAGGTGGCCAAAAGCCAGTTACACATCGGTTAAAAATATTGGTTAACCGGTTATGGTTAGAGGGGTTTAGGTAGGATACTAACCGGTTGAGGTTATTTGTAACCGATTAGTTTTGACCGGTTAAGAACCAGTTACAAATCCGTTAAGGTATTTTTTTATTTATTATTATTACTATTAAAGTTTATGATTAATTATAAAGTTAACAAAAAAAATTGGATTGGGTCACTCAAGTATAGGGGTGTTCAAAAAAACCGAAAAACCGAACCGAGCCATGTGATCCGAAACCGAGAAAACCGATACCCGGGCAACCCGTGATCCGAAAAACCCGAAAACGAGGGTACCAATTAAGTCGCGGGGCGGGTTCAGTTCACAAATCTTACTACCCGCGGGTACCTGCCCCACCCCATATATACTTAGTTTATTAAAATATATATTTATTAATACTTCAAAATAAAAAAAATTACTAATCTTAAAAAACTCTCCATCACATACCGTATTTTCTTCGTTCACCTGTACTCTTATTTTTATTTGCTAATATTTTTTAGTGTTAATTGTTTTAGTTTGTCACAAAATAACTTCTTTTTCTAGTATATATTTTGTTTACATCAAAACATTCGGCAAAATGCGGGTACCCATGAACCGAACTGCGGGTACCCGCTCCTTTTCAGTTTAGTTTGGTGCGGGTACCCGCCCCGTGCAATTCGCTTTCGAATAGTAAAATTAGGTATCTGCCCCGTATATGTGGTTCTCAAAATTTTCACTACCCGCCCTGTAAACACCCCTACTCAAGTACACTTTAAAAATACGTTTTATTATACTTTCAAATTAATTACATCAACAACGGCAACAAAATTATAGCGAATACGAGTCGAGATCATAATTTATAGTGAGAATTGTTTATGTTTTTTCGTTTTGTAACTTGGTATCTAACCCCGTACACCACACAACTTATTTATAGTATGTGTTGGGGAGTTGAAATGCAAAAAGAAAAAAAGGGTCAAGTATGAAAATAACCAAAACCCATCATATCTAACGGCTATAAAACGACTAATTTTTTTGAACAATACTAATTATAACTGGTTATGCAAAAAACGCAGAAAAAAAAAACAGTTAAAGATTTTGGTTAATTAACCGGTTAAAGGCCGGGTCGGGTCCATTTAGCCATCTCCAACACAAAGTCACAAACAAATCACCCCATCTTGTTTTAACTTTTTGTTGTACAAAATGCACAACACACTTTGTTTTTGTTGATATTCATCATTATGGTATAGTAATGAAGAGATTCTTAATTAAGGTTAAGCAAGCAAACTAGGGACTCCCCTAAGGTCTCTCAGAATATGTGCATTTTCTACGAATAAAAGGGTCATTTTAATAGTTTGTTGCTCTTTATTGCTACGTAGAGGCAAATAACGTCTACAACTATTGTCGCAACCACTTCATTGTCTTTTATAAGGTTCATTTAGGCTTTGTCTAGACTACATCCTTGGCAATTTGGAAATTAAGTTTCGGCCGTCTGAGACTAAGCCTGGCCACAAGGTGCGCACGCCTAGACTCGAACCTGGGTGGATGGGATATTCCACCACACCCCTAGGTCTTTTGCTAGTACGCCACCACCCTTGTGGTAAACAATTTCATTGTTCATCACAACAATAACACTTGTCATTGTTCGTTTTAATGAACACCCTGACCAACTCTCTTCAATGCTACAACGGTCATAATCTAGTTGAAATAGTCTCCCCAATTTTGTTGTCGGTCAGGGATCCTAATGTGTTTTTGGGAAGCAGCAATTCTACAATTGCCCGTAGAATTAATAAAGTTCCAACATCTCATTATTCAAGTTTGTCTCCTTTCCTCATGGTGTGTCTTTAGTAGTATTTATATAAGCTATATGTTTTTACGGCTAGGTAAATTGAGATCTTGGTTTGCCGTTTGCCTTATGCATCTTTTGGGGTTTTAATGTTGTTTTGATCATGGTAGTCGAAAATTATACATTTCTTATCATGTATTGTTTTGAGATCACATTCTTTACTTTTCTCTTCTCACTAGTTCGCATTATATAACAAAGACAAATCTTACTCGTATGTAATCTTTCTGATATTGACATCATACAAGCTCACATAATCTACTACCCCTATTCTCGACTCCACCGAAAAAAGACAAACTTCAACTGTATATCCTCAAATGTGTTCCATAAATAGATATTGAATAATATACATTATTTTTATTAAACTTTTATCTCGTATCAATCTTGATTAATTTTTTTACACACATATATATATAGGGATAATCATTTACAACCTATTTCTAACGTAAAAACCGATACACCCTTATCAAATCCTATAAAATTCTATGAAATGTCTCCATTTTTAATATGAAATATATGATAAGTCAATAATTATGAAATGTTTCATAGAATTTTATAAGATTTCATTGGATTGCATCGATTTCACGTTAACTATGGGTTGTACAAGAGGGGGACTCTCTCTCTCTCTCTCTCTCTCTCTGTATATATATATATATATATATATATAGGGTGAAGTAGGTTCTAATAAGAACAAAATCAATTTGCAAGAACAAATGAACTAATTAGAATCACATATGATGTGGGCCCACGTGGGTCCCACATAATATAAAATCATATATCTGATTCAGGTGGGTCCCACCACTAAATCATATATGATTTTATATTATGTGGACCCACATGGGCCCACATCAATATGTGGTTAATAATTGTTCCTTTTTTCCTACAAAGAGGTATGGTTCTTGTACGGACCTACCTTTATATACGGTTAGGTTCAAATGTGAACTCAATTTTGGTTGTGAACGTGAGGACGAAGCTCAGCCACACATCTTTGGTTACGGTGGACGCGACCACGGAGGATTGACGCGATTCATGGGAGGGTAGAGATTATTAAAGTAGGGGGCTCGATCAAAGCCGCATTTATTGACCAGATGAATGACTGAGATTTGTCCTCATGTTCACAACCAAAAATTGAGTTCACATTTGAACTTTCCTCTCTGTCTCTCTATATATATAGAGAAGAGTTCAAATACAAACCACTTTTTGGTTGTGAATGTGAGGACAGCCCAGAGCGCGACACGTGGCAAAAATTCAGACTGACACGCGCAACTTAAGCCCGCAACTTAGTGTTATTCATAATGAATAACGCTATATTCATAATGAATAAGGCTAAGTTGCGGGCTTTATGCACACAAGTCGCGCGTGTCAGTCTGAATTTTTTGCAACTAAACTTTATTCATACTGAATAACGCTTTATTCAGTCTGAATAATAGTGTTATTCATTATGAATAAAGCTTAGTCGCAGAAAATTCAGACTGACACGTGGCGCGCTCTGGGCTATCCTCACGTTCACAGCCAAAAAGTGGTTTGTATTTGAACCCACCCCTAGAGGAGAAATTTGAAATGTGAACTCAATTTTGGTTGTGAACATAAGGAGCACTAAAATCGTGCAACGTAGCATATTTAGTTTGAATATTATGTGTTATTCAAACTGAATAACATTGCAATCATTGTTTCAGTGCTATTCAGTTTGAATAACACTGAATGCAGTGATATTCAGTTTGAATAACACTGAATGCAGTGCTATTCAGATTGAATAACACATGAATATTCAAACTGAATATGCCATGTGGTAAGCTCTCGGCTGTCCTCACTTTCACAATGAAAAATGAGTTCACATTTGAACCTGACCCTATATATATAGTATTAGGTTCAAATGAGAAGTGCTAAAAAAAGAGAAGTGGAGAAGTGATCTCCAGTTCTCCATCCCTCATCTAGTCAATAAAGGCGGCTTTGACCAGGTCACCCACCTTTAATCGTCTCCACTCTCCACGAATCGCGTCAATCCTCCGTGATCACGTCCACCATAACCGGTCAAAGCTGCCTTTATTGACTAGATGAGTGGTGGAGATCACTTCTCTACTTCTCATCTTTTAGCACTTCTTATTTGAACCTTTCTCTCTTTCTTTCTTTCTCTCTCTCTTCTCTCTCTCTCTCTCTCTCCTCTCTCTCTCTTTCTCTCTCTCTCTCTATATATATATATATAAACAAAAGTTCGGTTGCGAACTCAAATTTCATTGTGAACGTGAAGACGACCCAGAGCGCACCACGTGACATATTCATTCTGAATAATCATGTTTTATTCACGACTGAATAATCATGTTTTATTCAGGACTGAATAATCATGTTTTATTCAGGACTGAATAATCATGTTTTATTCAGGACTGAATAATACCATATTATGCAGTTGAATAAAACATGATTATTCAGACTGAATATACCACATGGCGCACTCTGCCTTTTTTTGGAGAAGGTTCATCTGGGATTTGCCTAGACTACATCCTTGGCAATTTTTACCGAGAGCTAAGACATGCTCCCCTGGGAGTTGCTAAAATGAAGGTTTTATAAAAACGTGTATAAAAGTTAGTTGACAATCATAAACGGTTGGCGTAATAAAACCGCGTACAAAAGTTACCTTTTATACACGGTTGTTTATAAAGAAACCGCGTATAAGGGTTTCACTTTTATAAACGGTTATGGAATAAAAACCGTTTATAAATATCAACCTTTCATGGACGGGTACATTTAAAAAAACCTCATATAAAGGGGTGTTACTTTTCTACATACTTATTAAATAAAAACCGTTACAAAAGGTAACCTTTATACACGGTTTTTTAAACAAAACTGCATATGAAAGTAAAGACCTTTTATACACGGTTTCTTTATAAACAAACGCGTATAAAAGGCTATTAGGGTTTCCAAAATATACATATATACTTAAAATATTTGGAAGTATCTAAGTGTTCAGATTTGGAAGAAGAAGTCTATTTTCTGGGATCTACCATACTGCGAGGATCTAAGTGTTCGACTTGTCTTGATGTGATGCATATTGAGAAAAATGTTTGTTACAGCTTAATTGATAGGTCTATTGTTGAACATTCCAGGGAAATCAAAGAATGGGTGAAAGTCCGAAAAGACATGGTGGAAATGGGAGTCCAATCAGAGCTTGCTCGTGTTGATAATGGAAAACACACATACTTGCCACCTGCTTGCTATACATTGTCAAAGGTTGAGAAAACTAGATTTTGTCAATGCCTGCATGGTATCAAAATTCCCTATGGATATTCTGCAAACATTAAGAAGCTAGTGTCGATGAAAGACTTGAAATTGCTTGGTATGAAGTCGCACGATTGTCATGTTTTGATGACACATATGATTCCAATTGCAATTCGTGGTATACTTCCAGACCACATCCGACACACTATTAGAAAGTTTTGCTTATTTTTTAACATGATTCGTTCGAAAGTGATCAATCCAAAGGTGTTGGATTCATGGCAAAAAGATATTATCATGAGTTTGTGTCAACTTGAGATGTACTTCCCACCTTCATTCTTCAATGTGATGGTACCCCTAGTATCTCACATTTTTGGAGAAATAAACTTTTGTGGTCCTATCTTCCTACGGTACATGTATCCATTCGAGAGATATATGGGGTTTTAAAGGGGTATGTAAGGAACCGATCTCAACCCGAAGGCAGTATTATTGAAGGATATGCTTCAGAGGAGGTGATTGATTTTTGTACTGACTATCTAACCGGTGTAAATAATATTGGCATCCCGTAGTCTCGACATGAAGGTAGGTTTGGAGGGATTGGGACGATTGGAATTTTTTATCACTCCAGAATATGATGAGTTACAAAATGCCTATTTTTTCGTGTTAAAAAACCTAACAGCAGTTTCTCCATACATGAGCACATGAGAATTTTGCACGAAATAAACCAATCGAAGAGTGATAAATGGGTCGTTACAGAGCATAACAAAACGGTGATAAATGGCTACTCTGCCTATAGTCGCCCTTCAAGCTTTCATCGCCGGTGACTTGCTGTGCTTCTCAATCTCCATCTCCATTCAAGCTCTCATTCTCCATCTTTGAGGTATAATACCAACCTTATTATTGTTTTACTATTGATATAAGTTTAGTTTTTCTTAACGTTGTTATTTTCTTTATGCCAAGGCACTCAGTCAAATAAATAACGAGCATGCTAAGATGAATGATAACCCCCACCACCTAGGATCACATAGGTATCTAGGGAAACAAGATTCGTGGGCAAAGAGTAAGGAACTAGGTCTATTGCCCAATATACACAACATGTATAGTAAACGAACACACGAGTTTATATTGGCAAGAACGGTGAAATCAGGCCCTAATGAATACATCTTACCAGATAAGATGAAACCCATAGTAGAAGATCTTGTAAGTTATTATTATGTTTTTATTTTAAATTTGTTTATCGACTTATTATCCTTAGTTACTTACGTAAATTGTTTGTCGTTTAACATGATAGATTGAAAAAGACAAACGATTCTCTCAGGGAGATTGGGACCCTGGTGTGGCAATTGATCCCTTGGAAGCGGTGTTGGGACCTGAACACCCAGGTCGCACAAGGGGTGTCGGTCATAATGTGGGCCTGCGTGTAGGCCTAGGCCTTGAAAATAAAAGGAGAGAGCTTGCCAAGAAAGAGAAATGGGAGGAATGTACATATAAACTGGAGCAGCTGGTGAAGGAGCTTTTAGCAGATCGTGATTCCAGGAACAATGCCAGCCCAGCAGGAAGCTCAGGAGTCAACAAGAGCAACGCTGACTCAGTTGCTTACGATCCACAAATTCAATCAATGCAGGTGAGTTATACAATTTGTTTCACATTTTTATAAATTTTAAAGGATTCATTCTTAAGTTGTGATGTTTATGTGTTTCATTTGTAGGATGTTACAAGTTGCGATTTGGTTTTTCGATGTGGGGGGTCCAAAATAGTAGTTGCGAAGGGGCTGGCCTTTCCTTTATCAATTGATGTTATTCATGGTTGTCATTTGGAGGAGGGGTTCATGAAGGTTCAAGTTGATAGGGTTATGGATGGATGTGAAGAGTATGACCTCTCGGTGCCCATTCCGGATTATGATGTTCAAAAACTAGGTCAAGCTATCGGGAACTTCATTCAGTGGGAGATACATTCTATGGTATTACGACATGTATATATATGTGTGTGTGTTTTTTTTACCTTTTAACTTAATTTATAGTAAGATTTTTTGATACATACCAGGTTTACTAACATCATCGTTTTTTCTTAATAGGCCACTATCAATAAATCTGTGACATATGCCCCACCAATGAGTGAGCCTATTCCCATTCGAATACTAAATTAAGATGCGACCTATTCCAAGAAAGTTGTCACCACCACCACCAAAGTGCCATCTACGACAACGCCTATTCATTGTCAAATATTCGCTCAACCCTTAAGTATATGCATCCTTCATCTTCCAACAAGTATGGCATTATCAATAAATGTGGATTATTAATATAGGCACAAAAGGATGACGAGGCGCAATCGAAGAGAGTAGGCACTGCATTTGAGCCACACAGACAAAAACAAATAGCTAAGAAGACCAAGATGCTTTCGAAATCAATCCCTAAATCAATGCAAGATCGACCGACCACGATGAAGGAGTTATTTCAACGCCTACATTCTAGACAAGAATGGGTGAAGGTAGGGGTCATGGATGAGATCGAGGAAGGGGTGACATTTTGAAATGCAAGGAACAACTGTGTGTTTTTAGCACCGGGAATAATGAATGACATCGAAATTGACTGAAGTGACATTTTGGTGAAAAACTCGATTTTGGCAGCGATGAAACACCATAAAGAATAGGAATATTTTTTGGCACCATACACACAGGGGTAAGATATATATATATATAGGGGTGGGTTCAAATGTGAACCACTTTTTGGTTGTGAACGTGAGGACAACCGAGAGCGCGACATGTGGCAGATGACTAGGCGCCACGTCAGATCCACGGCGGGTGACTAGGCGCGATTCATGGGAGGGCATTGAATTAAAGGAGGGGACCACACTCAAAGTCGTCACGTGTCGCACTCTCGGTTGTCCTCACGTTCACAACCAAAAAGTGGTTCACATTTGAACTTTCCTATATATATAGTATTATGTTCAAATGAGAAGTGCTAAAAAAATAAGAAGTAGAGAAGTGATCTCCACCACTCATCCGGTCAATAAAGGCGGCTTTGACCAAGTCCCCTCCTTTAATAATCTTTACCCTCCCATGAATCACGTCAATCCCCCATGATCACGTCCACCGTAACCGGTCAAAGCCACCTTTATTGACCGGATGAGTGGCGGAGATCACTTCTCTACTTCGTATTTTTTAGCACTTCTCATTTGAACCTTTCTCTCTCTCTGATAATAGCAATATATAGTTTACATTTTAAGTTGTAGTGACATTACCAATTTTGAATATTTTTAGGGATCATTGGTCACTATTAGTCATTAGGCCTAAACATAGATTGGTCTATGTATTAGATTCGATAATGAGTGAGAAAAGACGGCTGAAACTTACAAGATCAAAAACGTATTGGACACGTAAGTAATGTATTACTTTAGTGCACAATTATTGTTTATTTGTAAAGTTAATCGACTATTAATACAAATGTTGTTATGGTTAGAGGGGTTTAGGTAGGATACTAACCGGTTGAGGTTATTTGTAACCGATTAGTTTTGACCGGATAAGAACCAGTTACAAATCCGTTAACGTATTTTTTTATTTATTATTATTAAAGTTTATGATTAATTATAAAGTTAACAAAAAAAATTGGATTGGGTCACTCAAGTATAGGGGTGTTCAAAAAAACCGAAAAACCGAACCGAACCGTATGATCCGAAACCGAGAAAACCGATACCCGAGCAACCCGTGATCCGAAAAACCCGAAAACGAGGGTACCCATTAAGTCACGGGGCGGGTTCAGTTCACAAATCTTACTACCCGCAGGTACCCGTCCCGCCCCATATATACTTAGTTTATTAAAAGATATATTTATTAATACTTCAAAATAAAAAAATTACTAATCTTAAAAAACTCTCCATCACATACCGTGTTTTCTTCGTTCACCTGTACTCTTATTTTTATTTGCTAATATTTTTTAGTGTTAATTGTTTTAGTTTGTCAAAAATAACTTCATTTTCTAGTATATATTTTGTTTACATCAAAACATTCGGCAAAATGCGGGTACGCGTGAACCGAACCGCGGGTACCCGCTCCTTTTCAGTTTAGTTTGGTGGGGGTACCCGCCCCGTGAACACCCCTACTCAAGTACACTTTAAAAATACGTTTTATTATACTTTCAAATTAATTACATCAACAACGGCAACAAAATTATAGCGAATACGAGTCGGGATCAAAAATTATAGTAAGAATTGTTTATGTTTTTACGTTTTGTAACTTGGTATCTTACCCCATACACCACACAACTTATTTATAGTATGTGTTGGGGAGTTGAAATGCAAAAAGAAAAAAAGGGTCAAGTATGAAAATAACCAAAACCCATCATATCTAACGGCTATAAAACGACTAATTTTTTTGAACAATACTAATTATAATTGGTTATGCAAAAAACGCAAAAAAAAAACAGTTAAAGATTTTGGTTAATTAACCGGTTAAAGGCCGGGTCGGGTCCATTTAGCCATCTCCAACACAAAGTGACAAACAAATCACCCCATCTTGTTTTAACTTTTTGTTGTACAAAATGCACAACACACTTTGTTTTTGTTGATATTCATCATTATGGTATAGTAATAAGGAGATTCTTAATTAAGGTTAAGCAAGCAAACTAGGTCGACTCCCCTAAGGTCTCTCAGAATATGTGCATTTTCTACGAATAAAAGGGTCATTTTAACAGGTTGTTGCTCTTTATTGCTACGTAGAGGCAAATAACGTCTACAACTATTGTCGCAACCACTTCATTGTTTTTTATAAGGTTCATTTAGGCTTTGTCTAGACTACATCCTTGGCAATTTGGAAATTAAGTTTCGGCCGTCTGAGACTAAGTCTGGCCACAGGGTGCGCACACCTAGACTCGAACCTGGGTGGATGGGATATTCCACCACACCCCTAGGTCTTTTGCTAGTACGTGTTGTTCCAGATTCAAGTTCTAATCAACATGCAACAAGTAGAGAATGATTCAGGAAGCCATATGTCATTAATTCTTGGATCAAAGTTTACACACACTAAAACACCAAGAACACACACACACTTAAGCACAATGACTCTCTCAATCAATCTCTCTTTACAATCATGTACGTATGCATATTCTACCTTCCAAATGAACTAACTATGGGTATTTATACCCAAACACTCAAACCCTTACACAATAGAAGAATTACACTTTCTACCCTAATTAAACTAAACTATTACAAAGTAAACAATAAAGGACTAAAACAATATAAGCAAACTTTGACTTTGAAGACCACTTTGACTTTGCCTTTGTCTTCACTTTGAGCATAATCTTGTGATCTCGGATACAATCCGATTTTGCACCCAACAATCTCCCCCTTTGGATTCGAGATCACAAAAAGAATTAGGCAAACGTCTTCAAGAATGAATCAACACTTTAAACATCAACGATAAGCTTCCTTGAACGATAAGCTTCCGTAATAATCTTCACGAATCATCCAAATCTTCATGAAGCTTTAACAAACTTTGAACACGAATCTTTAGCCAATCGAGATATCTTCAAATAAACACCAAACTTCGTGATCTCTTGCAAGCATCTCTTGTCATATCTCGTAATCTTCTCTTTGACTTGACATTTCGGAACCATCTCCCCAAAATATCTCCAAAAACATTTCTAAACCATCTCCCCCTTTTTGATGAAATATGAAATAATCATCAAAACTATAGAAATGTATGATCGGATAACTCGTCTCGTAAAGATACAAACATGTGAACAAACTACCAATGAAATGAAAAACCATCTCACATAACCATCTCCTCCTTGTTACTCCAGAATTCCCCTTTTTTTACTCCAAAGAAATACCGTCAATTCCATAAAGTAATCCGAATCTTTTCAAATTCAGATTTAAGTGGGAAAATCCTGAAACAACACATGAATCAGTTGGAATGCCTGTGAGAAGCACAAAGCAACTCAGTACAACAAATGCACTATATAAAGAGCTTTATTGATGATCACTCCCCAGGGCTTCCGTTCAATCATCGCAAATACAAAAAGTATTCCTATGAACGTTCCGAAAAAGAAACAAATTCCTTGTGTGTATTTGTGATGAAAGAAAATAGCATCATGTGCTTTCATAAGGCTCAAAATGTGAAAACATTTCACGACTCGATGTGTAGAAATGAAGTTCGAAGGCAGGGCAGCTTCCTTCTGTTTCAATATCGATTTTCCAAATGAAAACCTGATAGATTATGTGCTGCGTCCCCGTGATGAAATGAAACATCTCCTTGTTAAGAAGGAAATGAGTAGCTAGTGGGGTAAAAACGAGAGTCGACATTGGGCTTTGCCTTGTTTCAATATCGGTCACCAAAGAGCGTAAACCAATAGATGATGTGGTTACCCGGCTAAGAAAAGGTTGGTGCAGAGTTTTATTTTTCTTTTAACTCTGTTCTCACACCCTCCAATTCTTTTAAGCATCCTCACATCTAACCAATCTCTCATATAATATTTTTCTGCTCAATCACGATGAGAATAACTCGACCACCTGAGTCATCTCCCCCACTCTTTGATAGAGACCCCTCACTCATTTCTCAAGGATAACTTCTTGGGTAGGATTACCGGTTCTGGAAATCCATAGAAGTTCTGTTTAGCTCACACATCCCATGAAATAAGTTTCCTAAACATGATAGTACAATGATTCATCGGGCGAATCAATGAGCCAATATGAAACATGCTCGAACAAATATATATGTAGAATATAGGAGCATAAAAAATTTCTTCAAACAAGTATATGAAATGAAGAACATGAATGATATAAACTTGTTTGAGAAAACTGATTCATCATATGATGTGAGATATGTTCTTGAAAATCTTTGGTGTACACAAAATGAATGAATGTTATCTATACGATCAAGATATAGATATAGCAATGAAAAACGTATCTGATCAAATAAACGATGAAACACAAATAGGAAGATAGCAAGCGAGTGTATTACCACCGAAAAATATGGTCATATAGAGACGTGGTAATAACAAGACAAAAGAAGCTAAACCGGTGTGTATGAACACTTGAAAAGTATATGAAAAGATAATACGCAAGTATTAATCTTTGGAAACACACGGTTAGAAAATATCCGTCAACTCATCATGATATGAAAACATGTAAAATCACACTTCTAATTCGAAAAGTCATTTGAGAATCGAGAAGTGAGTTTGAACATTTAAAACCATTTTTCATACCTGAAAGTTGTTCATCTTTCAAATATGTAAGCATTAAAGCTTATTTGAACTCTCCCCCTAAAATGAATATCACTTTTAAGAACTCCCCCTCAAATGGATAATCTGCAAAACAAAGTAGAAATTGGTATTCATTGAAAATGAATCCTTAGATGTTAGTCAGATAGTATCCAATCCAGAATAATTAAGCAACTCCCCCTTAAATTAAGATCCGTAACAGATTTAAGTAGGAGTAAGCATGCCAAGATTGCTAACCAAAAAGTTAAAACGCTTTTCATCTAAAGGTTTAGTGAAAAGGTCAGCAAGTTGGTAATCTGTTTGAACAAAGAACATTTCGATATTACCTTTCTCCACATTATCTTTGATAAAATGATACCGGATGTCGATGTGTTTGGTCTTGGAATGCTGAACCGGATTTGACGTTATCGCAATGGCGCTTTCCGAATCACAGTAGATAGGGACTCTCTTCAACTTGTAACCATAATCTAGTAGTTGTGTCTTCATCCAAAGCACTTGCGAACAACAACTTGCGGCGGCCACATATTCTGCTTCGGCCGTAGAAGTGGAGACGCAATTTTGCTTTTTCGAAGTCCAACTAACAAGCTTATCACCTAAAAACTGACATGATCCAGAAGTGCTTTTCCTATCCAGTTTGCAACCACCATAATCTGAATCTGTAAAAGATATTAGCTCAAAACTAGAATCTTTCGGATACCAAAGACCCAACTCGGGTGTGCCTTTGAGATATCGTAAGATCCTTTTAACTGCCGCAAGGTGTGACTCTTTAGGATTAGCTTGAAAACGAGCACAAAAACATGTGGCGAACATAATGTCCGGTCTAGTCGCAGTGAGGTACAACAGAGAACCAATCATGCTTCTGTAAATCTTTTGATCAACGGGTTTACCGGCTAAATTAGGACCCAAAAGATTTCCAGTTGGCATTGGTGTTTTAATTGGAGAACAATCAGTCATGTTAAACTTTTTCAACATATCTTTAATATATTTCGACTGATTTATAAAGATGTCATCCGGGTTTTGTTTGACTTGAATTCCTAAAAAGAAATTCAATTCACCCATCATGCTCATTTCAAACTCGGTCTCCATGATTTTAGAAAACTTTGTACACAACTCTGGATTAGTAGAACCGAAAATAATGTCGTCAACATAAATTTGAACTAAAAGCAAGTCATCACCTTCTTTCTTCAGAAAAAGAGTAGTATCGATCGTACCTCGTTTGAATCCTTTGGATAAGAGATGATTAGTCAGAGTTTCATACCATGCTCTTGGAGCTTGTTTTAAGCCATACAAAGCTTTGTCCAAGATGCATACATGATCGGGAAAATCTGGATCGACGAACCCTTCAGGTTGCTCTATATAGACCTCTTCATGCAAGACTCCATTCAAGAACGCAGATTTGACATCCATTTGAAATACCTTGATGTTCTTGTGAGCCGCATAGGCCAGAAAGATTCGAATTGCCTCGATCCGCGCTACCGGTGCAAAAGTCTCATCGTAGTCAATACCTTCTTGTTGAGAGTAACCTTTAGCAACCAATCGCGCTTTGTTTCTGACAATCAATCCGGATTCATCTTTCTTATTTCTGAAGATCCACTTGGTTTTAATGATTGATTTATCTTGCGGTCTAGGAACCAAGCGATACACTTTGTTTCTTTTGAACTGTAGAAGCTCTTCTTGCATTGCTAAAAGCCAATCAGAATCGTCTAAGGCTTGAGAGACATTCTTTGGTTCAATTCTGCTCAAGAAACTTTTGTATAGGCAGTAATTTGCAGATGTAGATCGCGTTTTAACACCATCATTGACATCACCAATCACATTGTAGAGTGGATGTGCTCTAGTCCATTTCAACTGAGCAGGAAGAATTGCAAGATCATCTAGATTGTTTTGACTATCATTTTCATCAATGATTGCAGGAATCTCTGATTGATCATCGGGGGTTAACTCTGATTGCTCAACATTTGGAACTGGAATAGCCTGATCAGAGTTAGATGTAGAACAAATATTCTCCGATGGTCCGGAATCATTCACGCTTGAAGGTTCTGGGACATCGTGAATATCAACTCTTGGATTTCTGGAAAGAACGAGATCTTCATTATCTGCACAAATATCCAGAAAAGCATCCATAAACAGTAAATCGAGTTCTGAACTATTTGGATCAGTAATAGAATCAGAAGTCGTAGTAGAAGCTTGACTATGAATTCCGAGTCCTGAACTGTTATGTTCAGAAGTCATTGACACGGTTTCATCAAAGGTCACATAAACGGTTTCCATAACCATCTTGGTTCTTTTGTTGTAGACCCGGAAAGTCTTTGACGTTAGCGAATAACCAAGAAAGTATCCCTCGTCGGCTTTCTTGTCAAACTTACCAAGATTGTCATGGTTGTTAAGAATGTAGCACCTACAACCAAAAACATGAAAAAATTTGACATTAGGAACTCGACGGTTGATTATATGATAAGGAGTTTTCTTGAAGCGCTTAGTGATGATAGTTCGATTTTGTGTAAAACAGGCTGTTGAAACAGCTTCGGCCCAAAAAGTAAGAGGTAATCCGGAGTAAGCTAGCATCGTTCGTGCCGCTTCCACTAAGGTTCGGTTTCGTCTTTCTACAACTCCATTTTGTTGTGGAGTATAAGCACCTGAAAAATTATGAGAAATACCAACAGATGTTAGATAAGCATCTAATGTAGCATTTTTAAATTCAGTGCCATTATCACTCCTAATCTTTCGAACTGGAAGTTGCAAAAGAACTTGGATCCTCTTAATGAACTTTATGATCAACTCGGGAGTTTCAGATTTCATTCTCAGAAATTCTAGCCACGTATACCGTGAGTATTCATCAACCATAACCAGAATGTACTTCTTTCCACTAATTGATTGAATTCTCATCGGTCCGCATAAGTCCATGTGGAGCATTTCGAGTGGTGATTGACACGAAGATTCTGTCTTTGACTTGTGAGAACTTCTCTTCATCTTTCCCATTTGACAAGCCGGACATAAAGAATCTCTATCAAATGTCAACTTTGGAAGACCTTTCACCAATCCACCATTAGCTAGTTTGCTAATATCTGAGAAATTCTGATGAGAAAATCTTCTATGCCATAGCCAACTTTCGCCTTTTGTTGCCTTTGAAAACAAACAAACGGGTTTCGACGAATCTATCACCGGAAAGTCAACCACATAGAGATTGTAAAACCTTCTCCCTTCAAAAATCTCAACACCATCACTATTAATGATAAGACAGTTAATGATGGAAAATAGAACAATGTTATAACCATCACAAAACTGACTTGCACTAAAAAGATTATGACTTAACCCCTCAACATAAAGTACCTTCTTTATGGATACCTTACCATTTGTAAGAATGCCGTAACCTTTGATGACCCCAGTCGTCTTATTCCCAAAACTAACTATTCCTCCTGGTCGTTCCACATAATTGTGCAACAACTCCTTGTAGCCAGTCATATGTCTTGAACAACCGGAATCGACATACCACATATGCCTGGCCTGTAGAAACATGTTAGTTCATCTTGGGAACCCATATCCAAATGGGTCCTTTCTTGTTGGTCTCATACATCTTTAACAAATCAGAAGATGAACCTAAAATCTTACAGTTTATACCAGACTTTGAAATTTGTGCATTCAATAAATCTTTAGGAATCCATTTGCACACAAATTTCACATCAACTGATTTATCTTTTGCTTGTGAAAGATTTTTCTTTTTAGCACTAAACACTTTAGCACGATGATCAAACGAGTAAGCACGAGATTTATCATGAGAAACACCACTAGATCTCTTCATGTTAGCATGACTAGAGTTCAAAGAAAAAGAAGTATCACCACAATGAGTACAATGCAAACGTTGCATAGCAAAAAACATTAAGGCAGACTCAAAAGAGTTTTGACACTTATTGAATCTAACATTCAGATTACATTTATTTGCATCATCAACGGATGACTTTTTAACAAAACGCTTTTTCTTCTTTGAATCTTTCTTCTTCCACCCTAGGCCATGTCGTTTAAAACTTTTTAAATTTGTAGAATCAGTAGAACTAGAGTTAATAGGTGTCTTAGGAACTGAACATACATCAGATGAATCTTTTGAAGATGTTTCAAGTGTAGCACACGAAGTACTTCCAACCTCAAAAGTACTTGCATCAAAATTAATTGAACAAGTTTCAGACTTTAACAAAGTACACGAGGATTTCTCATTTTTGGAAATTCCACTATCACTTGAAACATTTACAACATTTGGTTTATCTTGTGTACCCAACTTTGATTTTTCAAAAACGGCACCAAATTCCACATCTGGTAGTTTGAGATCTGATTTAAGGATATCACCTTCAACCATACTATCTAAACTTTTGTACACAAGATAACCATCTTTGTCAATAACAGCATATGTAATTAAATCAGTGACTTCAGTGTTACTATTTTGATCAAAACAAGGTGGAGTTTCTTGAGACTCAAACATGGGGTTTGAAATAAAGTTTATCTTTTCTTCTGCAAAACCCTTTTCGATATCATCATCATTATCAGAATCAAAACATGGTTTGGTCTCATCAGAATCAGAATCAGACTCACAATCAGAAACGCTTTTATTTTCTGAAAGATTATTAACTTGAATAAACTCAGAAAGATTTTCACAATCTGTTTCTTTTTCAAGTTCACTTGTCTTATCTTCAGATTTAGGAGTAGAATCAGTAGGCTTTGACTCATTTTCAATATCGTTACTAAGCTTTTCAGATTCATTTGAAAAAGACTTTACATCTTGAGAATACAAAGAAACACACTGAGTATGAGAAAACTCGGGTTTTCTTGTTTTATAACTTTGATTTAAATCATCATATTTAAAATCACATGTGAAATCAAAGTTATTCTTTCTCTTTGGCTTTGAATCTGAAAAACTATCACTTGAGTCATCAACAACTTTTTCTTTACCTTTATCCGAAGAATCAGATGATGAACTACCAGATTTTACAAAGGTCTCATTTAATTTTGGAAAACTTAATTTATCAAATTGATAAAGACCTTTAGGGGCTTTCCTTAAAACATCATTTTCAGGTAAACCTAACCCCATTTTCGGATTGTAAAACCTAGTATCTTTTAGATTATTTGTCAAAAGCTTAAGCGTCTGTTGAGTCTGACCTCTTTTGATATTAAGATCCTCCAACTGTTTGATTTTGGCATAAGCCTCAGACCTATCTTGAAAACAAACTTCATATTTGATCATATATTCAGCTTTTTCAGACTCCAAATTTACTAAAGCACTCTTCATCTCAGAAATTTGAGATTCTAGTTTGGCTTTCTCTTTCCTAATCTCAGCCTTTTCAAGCTCACGATCATCAGCTAAAGATTTATATAACTCACACTCATTACTAAATTCAATGACTCGAGCTCTTTCGAACTTAATCTTTTCCTTCAAGTCATCAAATTCAGTTTTTAAAATTAAAAACTGTTCTTCTAAAGAGCATTCAACATTATCAGACATATCCGAGTCAGAAGGAGTTTGACTTACCTCATTTGATGCCTCGGTCTCTTTGTGAAGGTTGATGGTTTCTTCCACACTTGCCATGAGATTGTAGTGAACTTGTGTGAAATGGGCAGAATCCTCATCATCAGAAGTATCATCATACCAACATTCTTCTTCCGCCATCAAGACTTTACCTTCACTTTTGCGTTTCGCAAGTTGAGCCTTCTTTGAGTAGTAGTCAAAATCCCTGACTTTCGGTGCTCTACAATCTTTGACAAAATGGCCTGGTTTGCCACAGTTGAAACATACGTTTCCTTTCTCATCTGTCTTTTCTTTCTCATAACTCTTTCTCTCCGGCCTTCTCTAATAATCCTTTGGCTTGTACTTGTCTCTTTTGTAGTTATCGAACTTGGGTTTCGAATAGAACTTCTTCTTCCCATAACGTTTGTGAATCGAACTAGACAAAAGAGCAAGCTTGTCGGCAACTCGCTTCAAATCAACATCGGATTCAGAACTTTCATCTTCAGGTGTTTCTGAATCAGAATCAGACAACTCGGTGACTAAAGCCTTTGAATGGCTTTTCTTCTTTGAACTAGCGCTAGGGAGCACACTCTTCTTCTTTTCAGTCAACAGAGCCAGAGAATCAGAAATACTCTTCTGCTTCGTCACAATATCTTTGACTTTCACTTCATGTTGACTAAGAATAGAATACAAGTCATGCAAGTCTTCTTCTGCCAAATTCTTGTTCATCTGAAGATTAACCGAGTAGTGATCCCATTCCGAATTGAGATTCTTTAGAAACTTGAAGTTTATCTCAGAAGTAGACTTATGCATTCCATTTCTCCTCAAATCATTCAGAATGATGTTGAACCGACTGTAAGAATCAGCAAGTGTTTCTCCCTCTAACGCCTTAAAACCTTCATAAGCACCAATTGCTTGATTTAGCTTGGCTTGGATTGATCTCTCCGTCCCTTGAAACTGCTTCTCTAACTCATCCCACAATTATTTTGCTGTCTTTCGACTATCAACACGATTGAATAAATCATTCGGAATTGCCATCGTTAGAAAAGTAAGAGCTTTGTCATCAATTTCTGCTCTGATCTTCTCGAGCTCATTGTAATGCCGAAAGAGTTTATACACTCTTCTTGGTTCAATTGCGGGAGTAGTAGCAGTCTCAGGAGTACCGGGAATGTCAATGAAAGGGTTAATTGGACCTTCCTGAATGCTTGTCATGAGAGTCTTCTCGATGTTGTTAAGGAATTGAATCATCCTTACACGCCATTGCGGATATTCTCCAATTTGAAGAACCGGAGGTTTGGACTTTGAACCCATGCTTAATAGATCTCTTGACATCTTCGTAGAACTTGAACACGATCGAAAATTCACTGAAACTGGTAGATTTCTTCCGAACTTCAAATTCAATGAATTTCCAGCTCTGATACCACTTGGTGTTCCAGATTCAAGTTCTAATCAACATGCAACAAGTAGAGAATGATTCAGGAAGCCATATGTCATTAATTCTTGGATCAAAGTTTACACACACTAAAACACCAAGAACACACACACACTTAAGCACAATGACTCTCTCAATCAATCTCTCTTTACAATCATGTACGTATGCATATTCTACCTTCCAAATGAACTAACTATGGGTATTTATACCCAAACACTCAAACCCTTACACAATAGAAGAATTACACTTTCTACCCTAATTAAACTAAACTATTACAAAGTAAACAATAAAGGACTAAAACAATATAAGCAAACTTTGACTTTGAAGACCACTTTGACTTTGCCTTTGTCTTCACTTTGAGCATAATCTTGTGATCTCGGATACAATCCGATTTTGCACCCAACAATACGCCACCACCCTTGTGGTAAACAATTTCATTGTTTATCACAACAATAACACTTGTCATTGTTCGTTTTAATGAACACCCTGACCAACTCTCTTCAATGCTACAACAGTCATAATGTAGTTGAAATAGTCTCCCCAATTTTGTTGTCGGTTAGGGATCCTAATGTGTTTTCGGGAAGCAACAATTCTACAATTGCCCGTAGAATTAATAAAGTTCCAACATCTCATTATTCAAGTTTGTCTCATTTCCTCATGGTGTGTCTTTAGTAGTATTTATATAAGCTATATGTTTTTACGGCTAGGTAAATTGAGATCTTGGTTTGCCGTTTGCCTTATGCATCTTTTGGGGTTTTAATGTTGTTTTGATCATGGTAGTGGAAAATTATACATTTCTTATCATGTATTGTTTTGAGATCTCATTCTTTATTTTCTCTTCTCACTACTTCGCATTATATAACAAAGACAAATCTTACTCGTATGTAATCTTTCCGATATTGACATCATAGAAGCTCAAATAATCTACTACCCCTATTCTCGATGTTAAATATTGTATAGTTCAGGGACCCTCTTGTATCTTTTGTATCTATATATTGTTATCAATACACGCAACCCTAATTACGGGTTTTCCACATATTTTCACATGGTATCAGAGCCAACTAAGAAATACCCTAAAAAAACCCTAATTTTTTCCCCTTTACCTGTCCCAGCCGCCGCCGGAATAACTCCGGCAGCCGCCACCGTCGTCGGTAGAACTCCACCGGACCTCCTCTTCTCTCTGTTTTTCCGGTGCTCTGTTGTTCCACCGTCACGTCGCTGCTTTCCTTCCCTGTTCAGACGATCGTTTCCCAGCGACGGAACCCTAATCGTTGCACCGCCGCCTTCTGTTCAGACGGAATCGTTTCCCAGCAACGGAACCACCGTGACCGTCGCACCTCCTCCACGATCTGTGGAGTATCGCCGTGACCGTCGCGCCTAATCTCCTCCGCCGTGATCCTCGCCTGATCTGTGGAACTCCGCCTTGATCTGTCGACCTACACGCCGCCTGAACCTCGCCGGCGACATCTTGCCGACAGCCGTCCGCCTCCTGCTTTGAACCTTTCCGGCATCTTTCCCCTTTCTTGCGCTGTACTCACGACAGCCGTATTTTTTTTCTTTTTTTTTGCTGCTGTGAAAGGAAAGGCTCACTCTTGCATTTAATAGAAGGCACACCCTTTTATTATTATTCTTAAAAAAAAAGTGTGTTATTTTCAGATTGTGTCGGTACCCTCGCATCGCCACTGTTTTGCCGCCGGCTACCGAGCTTTCAGATCGCCCGCTGCCATCTCACTACCGAGTGTAGGGTTTGTGATACGTTACTTTCCCTCTACCTGCGGTTAAGCACTTTGCTTTTTATTTTGTCGTCTTATTACGGTTATTTTTCGTTTTCCGTTTGTTGCAATGACTTCCTCGCCTGCCTCATCCACCCTTTCTAGCCCTACCGCTAGCCAGCTTGTTTTTGCCCTCACCAACGTTTACTCCCAGTTTAGCTTTAAGCTTTCATCTGATGGGTCCAAATATAAGCTTTGGCTCCTTGATATGTGTAAAGGTGCCAAAGTTTATGGTCACATTACTGACAAATCCAAACCTGCAAGTGATAATGATGAGGACTGGGAGGCCATTGACTCCCGTATAAAATCCTGGTTTTACTCAACATGTGATGCAAACCTTTTGCAAATTATTTCCAGTGATGACTGTACTGCCAAAGATTTATGGGATAAGCTTGATGAATTTTTTCTCAATAACAAAATGTCTCGAATGCTTCAGCTTCAAGAGTAGTTTCGTAACACAAAAAAGGGACCTCCTCCATTACTGATTTCTGCCATAACTTAAAAAATCTGGCAAATGCTCTGGCTGATTGTGATTCTAAAATCGATGAGGTTGAGCTTGTCATGCAAATCCTGCGTCAGTTACCACCCTCCTACCATAGCATCGTTGATGTAATCACAAACACAAATCCCTTTCCCTCTTTTCTAGAAGCTAAAAACATGCTTCTTCTTCATGAGTCTCGTGAAGAGTCCGTTGAGCCTCACACAGATACCCCACATACTTCTTCCGCTGCCTTGTACTCCTCTACCCCGTTTGCCCCAAATGGGAAACCGAAAAATAAATCTAATAAGGGTCGAAATTTTGGGCGAGTTGCTTCCAAGGGGGGGGGAGGGTAATACTAATGTTTCTGCGAACTCTCACTCCTTTGCAGGTAACCAGGGTCACTCTCAGGCCTACTTTGGGGCTTCTCCTCATGCTCCACCAGCTCAGCCAGGCCTTCTTGGTGCACCTCCTGTGCACTCCTTTGGGACAGGGGCTCCTCAGCCATCCCCGACGATGTTTAGTGCCCCTCAGCATCCCTCACCGCATACTTTTCATCCGTCGCCAGTGCCGTCATCTCCGTACCTTTACAGGCAACATCAGTCTCCATACTCAGTGCCTGTTCCGCCTCAGTACGGCCAGCCCATGCAGCCGTCCACACCTGTGCCACTGCCTCCTCAGCCTTCTTTTGGTAGACATGCCTCTCAGTTCAGTCAACCGCAGTATACTGATTTATCTTATGTGTTTCAGGCTATGTCTGTTCAGGCGCCTCAGGACAACAACTTTTACATGGTATCGGGTGCAACCAGGCATATGACATTCAATCAAGGTACAATGCACTCTCTAACTCCTTGTAACTCTAATTTCATACAGGTTGGTAATGGTGCTATGGTTCCTGCCAGATACATTGGTCACTGTACTTTACCCTATTCCTCTTACCTCTTCATCTTAACAATGTTTTAGTTTCTGATAAACTCATCAAAAACCTTATCTCTGTTCGTCGCTTTACCATAGATAATTCTGTTTCTGTTGAGTTTGACCCTTTTGGTTTCACTGTGAAGGATCTTAAAACAGGGTCTTTTCTCCAGCGTTGCGACAGCGATCATCATGATCTTTATCCAGTTCTCCCTCCTGCACCTCGGTCTACTCTTGCCTCGGCTAACGTTGATGTCTCCTTTAACGTCTGGCATAGACGGCTTGGTCATCCGGGTGCTGCTATCTTCCAGTTTCTTGTTTCCCGCAAGTTCATTGCTTGCTCTAGTCAATCTTCTGCTTTATGTCATGCGTGTCAGTTAGGAAAACATTGTCGTTTACCTTTTTCTTTATCTACTACTAAAACTTCTCGTGTGTTTGAACTTATTCATTCTGATTTATGGACTTCACCTGTTATTAGTTTGAGTGGTTTCAAATATTATGTTCTTTTTTTGGATGATTTTTCTCACTTCTTATGGGTGTTTCCTTTACGTGCTAAATCTGAGGTGTTTGATGTTTTTAAAACGTTTCGTGCTTATGTTCTAAATCAATTTAAAACGGACATACAACTTTTTCAATGTGACAACGGTCGTGAGTTTAACAACCAACCCTTCCTGGATTTTTTTAAAACTCATGGCATCAAAATGCGTTTTTCTTGTCCCTATACGTCTCCACAAAATGGAAAAGCTGAACGCACCATTCGCACCATCAACAACACTCTTCGCACGTCCCTCATCCAAGCTTCTCTCCCGCCCAAGTTCTGGGTTGAGGCTCTTCTTTCTTTGGTTCACACCTTTAACTTGCTTCCGTCCACTACCATCCAGTACAAAACACCGTTTGAGGTACTCTTTGGTTTCTCTCCTACCTACTCTCATCTGCGTGTCTTTGGCTGTTTTTGCTATCCAAACACCGCACCCACTGCACCTCACAAGCTTGCCCCGCGATCCTCTGCCTGTGTCTATCTTGGTCCAAGCACTGATCACCGTGGGTATCGCTGTCTGGATCTTATCACTCAAAAGGTAATCATCTCGCGTCATGTCGTCTTTGACGAAACGCATTTTCCTTTTCCTGATTTTCAGCCTCGCCCCTCCTCCGAGGACTACGACTCGTTTGATGTTGACGATTCTCCACCTTCTCTATCTCCTATTCCCGATGCTGTCGCAACTCCGCCTGAATCTAGTACTTCTAACTCATCTTCTTCTGCTGAGCCTTCTCAGCCTCTTGCTCCGGCTACTACCTCCGGTCATCCGATGACCACTCGTTCGCGCACAGGCTCCCTTAAGCCTAAACAGATCTTCAACCTTTCAGTCACTAGTGACATCTCTCCCATTCCTCGGTTTGGATGCTGAAATGGCTGCTATTATTTCTAACTACACGTGGGATCTTGTTCCTAAACCCTCTGATGCTAACATAGTTGGCAATCGTTGGCTGTTTCGCCATAAGTTTGACAGCAATGGACGTCTTGAGCGTTACAAAGCCCGTCTTGTTGCTCAGGGTTTTTTCACAGCAACCCGGTCTGGACTTTGATGACACTTTCAGTCCCGTTGTCAAACCTGCCACTATTCGCACGGTTCTTAGCATCTCCATCTCCCGCAACTGGCTTATTCATCAGCTTGATGTTAAGAATGTCTTTCTTCATGGTGATCTCACTGAGACTGTTTACATGCGTCAACCTCCTGGCTATGTAAACAGTTCTTTTCCCGATCATGTCTGTCGCCTACGCAAGGCTCTTTATGGCCTTAAGCAGGCACCCCGTGCATGGTATCATCGTTTTGCTGTCTACCTTTCCTCTTTAGGTTTTCTTAGCAGTAATACTGACACCTCTCTTTTCACGTATCATCGCGGATCTGATACTATCTACCACCTTCTTTATGTCGATGACATTATTCTTACTGCCTCCTTTCCTGCTCTTATTTCCATGGTTATCTCTAAGTTATCCTCTGAGTTTCCCATGTCTGATTTGGGTCCGTTATCCTTCTTCTTAGGAATCGCTGCGTCTCGTAGCAAGTCCGGACTCTTTCTTTCTCAATCTACCTTTGCTCAGGAGATTCTAGCACGAGCTGATATGGTCTCGTGCAATCCCTGCAGCACTCCGGTTGACACCAAAACAAAGCTTGCTGTTGATGGTGAGCCTGTTCCTGATCCCACCTTATATCGAAGCCTTGCTGGTGCCCTGCAGTATCTGACCTTTACTCGTCCTGATATTGCCTATGCCGTCCAACAGGTCTGTCTCTTTATGCATGACCCGCGTCTTCCGCATCTCAATGCGCTTAAACGCATTTTACGGTATTTAAAGGGTACTCTGTCTCATGGTCTTCATCTTAAGGCGTCAGCCGTTGATCGCTTGGTTGCTTATTCAGATGCCGACTGGGCCGGGTGTCCTAACACACGTCGGTCCACCTCAGGGTTTTGTGTCTATCTGGGTGACAATCTCGTATCTTGGTCCTCCAAACGGCAGCATGTTGTTTCCCGCTCTAGTGCCGAGGCCGAGTATCGGGGATAGCCAATGTAGTTGCTGAAATTGCTTGGTTACGAAATCTCCTTCTCGAGTTGTGTTGTCCTCTCTCTCGTGCCACTGTTGTCTTCTGCGATAATGTCATTGCCATGTATCTAGCATCTAACCCTGTTCAGCACCAGAGAACCAGGCATGCGGAAATAGATTTACACTTTGTTAGGGAGCGTGTTGCGATTGGTCATGTGCGTGTTTTGCATGTTCCATCCGCTTATCAGTATGCTGATATTTTTACAAAGGGTCTACCTACGAGTTAGTTTCTAGATTTTAGAGATAGTTTGAACATTCGTTTACCTCCCGATCAAACTACGGGGTGTGTTAAATATTGTATAGTTCAGGGACCCTCTTGTATCTTTTGTATCTATATATTGTTATCAATACACGCAACCCTAATTACGGGTTTTCCACATATTTTCACACTCGACTCCACCGAAAAAAGACAAACTGTTAGGATTATGTGCGAGACAGTAACAGGGTTACCGTGTCCAATGTTATAAGACACTAGTAGGTCACACCGCTGCACACCTAATTGAGAATTTGTGTGAAAGAGATAAATGAGAAGAGAGAATTAAATAATTATTAGTTAAATAATTATTTAAGTTTTAATTAATCAGTAAATTAATTAAAGGATTAATTATTTAAGGAATTAATTAAAGGATAACTATAAAGGGAATTATAATCAGGTTAAATCATTGCCTTATTCTATCCTATAAATAAAGGGTTAAGGCTTTGATGAATCAGTTGATTAATCCTACGAAAATCTCTCGCTCTCTTTTTTTCTCTCCCAACCGTCGACCTCTCTCTCTCTCACACATCGGTCGAAATTTTTCCGATCAGTCACGGTGGTCTAGCAACCCTCTCGCGTGGTGTCAGTAGCGGTGTACCCCCTGCCAGTTTTCCGGAAGTCTATTCACTAAAAGGTAAACCGTCAAACCCACTTTGATTGTATCTGTTATGGTTTAAGATGGGTCCGGGTTTGGGAATCGTTTTTGTTATCCGCTGCGCACCGTTAGTGCCTACGATTCCCAACAGTGGTATCAGAGCCACTTCTTAAACCTACAGATCAGGTTTAATTGTTTGTTGATTAGGTTTAAAAAATTGATTTTTATATGTTTTGAATTGTTAAAAAATTGAATTTTTAAGAAAAAAACCTAACGAATCGGAAGCTGGTGGTGGAACGGCGGCAGTTAGCCGACCGAACCACCGTAACCACCAAATCACTGCGGCCACCGGCAGCACCACAGATGGTGGTAGCCGGCGGCAGTCCCTTCGACGCAACAGCGCTGCGCCATAGGTGGTGGTCGCGGCTGTGGACGATTGAATCCACCGCACCACCGTTTGTGGTGGCGGTGGCGATCGATGGTAATAAACCACCCGATGGTGGTGGTGACCGGAATTGGTTGCAGGATGTCGCCGGCCGTGCCTGGTAGCATGGACCGAGAGAGATCGAAAGCCACACCACGGATACGTGGTGGTGGCGATCGAACGGTTAATCAAACCACCGAACGGCGGCGGTGGCTGTCGCTACCGTCGTCAAGGGCGGTGGTGTTGTTTTTGTTTTCATTCGCCGACCACGGCAATGGTGGTGGCCTTGCGCCGCTGCTATCGCCGTTGGTACGGTGATGATGATGGCGCTGGTTTGTTTCAATCACCGGGAGCGGTGGCGGTGGTGGCAATTGCTGCTGCCGTCATCGTGTTTTTCCCGAGTGGTGATCGGCGATGATTGACCGCCGGCCACACCACAGCGTGTGGTGGTGGCTGGTTCGTTTCTTGCGCGACCACGACGGCAGCGGTGGTGTTAAACTGCTGCTGTTGCCGGCGGTGATCGGTGGTGATGTTGAACCACGGCGGTGGTGGTGGCACCAACTCACTGCCATCGTTAGTTGGATTGATGGTAACGTGGTTGTTTTTCGGATCGAGATCGGTTCGATTAAACGATAGCTGATAAGGGTTTATCCTAAACCAGATAAGGTTTAAGAACCCTAGGGATTAATTTTATTAATTAAATAATTAAATTAATTTAGTTTAATTAAATTTAATTAGTTCTGTTTTAATCAAATAAAATCTAGTCAAGATTTTGTTGTCATAGTCAAACTCTTTGACCCATGGTTGTGTTTTTGTATTTTATTTATTTCAAGTACTGGTTACGGGAGGCCTGCGTGCCATTTACAACCCGATTATTTGTAATGTTATTTTTGTAATCGATAAATGAAGACGGAGCCAAGGAGTCAACCATGGAGCTTGGAGCCAGTGGGAGCACCGAGAAGTTTTGTCCCTTAGGAATAAGGACCGTCGGTTTTGTGTTGGCTCACGAAACGACAATAGTTAAGGGTTTTTGACTATGACATGTTCTATTGCGTGGTTGTTTATATTTATCAGTTATATTGCGTGGTTGCTTAAGTTACGTAATTTTTAAATATAAACATTTGCTTTTTAAAATTTAAATATTTTTAAAAGGTAAAATTGGAAACAAAAATACAGTTTGTGTTTGGATCCAAAGTTTTTGAAAAAACTGGCATATATGACCCTTGTAAAATCATAGATTAGTAAGTGCAACCCACTTTAGGGGCACCTCCGGTGTAAGGTACATAGGGCGTTGTAAGTGCACACACTATGAACGCCCGTGTTCAAACCGAAACTGGAGGGTGATAAAACTCTGCGAATTATCTCCGGGTGGTACCGGCCAGAGTTTGTCCAGGTCCCGGGTGGTGCAATCTATTTTGGTAATTATTTATTCACCGGGTGGTACCGGGCCAAAATGCACTAGAGGGACTAAATATGCACGGACTAATATCCGATGTCCCGACGATCTAGAAGTCGTATTTTCGAGTTAGAATACGATTGGTATAGTTTTACCTACCATAAATCGCATGAGTCGGTTTGACATGATCACATGCTTCCCGACACATGTGAAATATGGATTCTAGTCTAATAAATTTATTTTAAGGGTAATAATTTATTAGAATTTTATAATTATAAACTAAATTGGAATTTATATTCTTCTGTAGATGTCTCCAATTAGCATTCCGTTTTATTCACCTGAGGAATCACTTTGCCTTATTATGGGTAAGTGGAAGCTTACGGGTATATTCATTCTGAATAATCATGTTTTATTCAGGACTGAATAATCATGTTTTATTCAGGACTGAATAATACCATATTATGCAGTTGACTAAAACATGATTATTCAGACTAAATATACCACATGGCGCACTCTGCCTTTTTTTGGAGAAGGTTCATCTGGGCTTTGCCTAGACTACATCCTTGGCAATTTTTACCGATAGCTAAGACATGCTCCCCTGGGAGTTGCTAAAATGAAGGTTTTATAAAACCGTGTATAAAAGTTAGTTGACAATCATAAACGGTTGGCGTAATAAAACCGCGTACAAAAGTTACCTTTTATACACGGTTGTTTATAAAGAAACCGCGTATAAGGGTTTCACTTTTATAAACGGTTATGGAATAAAAACCGTTTATAAATATCAACCTTTCATGGACGGTTACATTTAAAAAACCGTGTATAAAGGGGTGTTACTTTTATACATGCTTATTGAATAAAAACCGTTACAAAAGGTAACCTTTATACACGGTTTTTTAAACAAAACCGCATATGAAAGTAAAGACCTTTTATACACGGTTTCTTTATAAACAAGCGCGTATAAAAGGCTATTAGGGTTTCCAAAATATACATATATACTTAAAATATTTGGAAGTATCTAAGTGTTCAGATTTGGAAGAAGAAGTCTATTTTCTGGGATCTACCATACTGCGAGGATCTAAGTGTTCGACATTGTCTTGATGTGATGCATATTGAGAAAAATGTTTGTTACAGCTTAATTGATAGGTCTATTGTTGAACATTCCAGGGAAATCAAAGAATGGGGTAAAATTCCGAAAAGACATGGTGGAAATGGGAGTCCAATCAGAGCTTGCTCCTGTTGATAATGGAAAACACACATACTTGCCACCTGCTTGCTATACATTGTCAAAGGTTGAGAAAACTAGATTTTGTCAATGCCTGCATGGTATCAAAATTCCCTATGGATATTCTGCAAACATTAAGAAGCTAGTGTCGATGAAATACTTGAAATTGCTTGGTATGAAGTCGCACGATTGTCATGTTTTGATGACATATGATTCCAATTGCAATTTGTGGTATACTTCCAGACCACATCCGACACACTATTAGAAAGTTTTGCTTATTTTTTAACATGATTCATTCGAAAGTGATCAATCCAAAGGTGTTGGATTCATGGCAAAAAGATATTATCATGAGTTTGTGTCAACTTGAGATGTACTTCCCACCTTCATTCTTCAATGTGATGGTACCCCTAGTATCTCACATTGTTGGAGAAATAAACTTTTGTGGTCCTATCTTCCTACGGTACATGTATCCATTCGAGAGATATATGGGGTTTTTAAAGGGGTATGTAAGGAACCGATCTCAACCCGAAGGCGGTATTGTTGAAGGAAATGCTTCAGAGGAGGTGATTGATTTTTGTACTGACTATCTAGCCCGTGTAAATAATATTGGCATCCCGTAGTCTTGACATGAAGGTAGGTTTGGAGGGATTGGGACGATTGGGATTTTTTTTATCACTCCAGAATATGATGAGTTACAAAATGCCTATTTTTTCGTGTTAAAAAACCTAACAGCAGTTTCTCCATACATGAGCACATGAGAATTTTGCACGAAATAAACCAATCGAAGAGTGATAAATGGGTCGTTACAGAGCATAACAAAACGGTGATAAATGGCTACTCTGCCTATAGTCGCCCTTCAAGCTTTCATCGCCGGTGACTTGCTGTGCTTCTCAATCTCCATCTCCATTCAAGCTCTCATTCTCCATCTTTGAGGTATAATACCAACCTTATTATTGTTTTTACTATTGATATAAGTTTAGTTTTTCTTAACGTTGTTATTTTCTTTATGCCAAGGCACTCAGTCAAATAAATAGCGAGCATGCTAAGATGAATGATAACCCCCATCACCTAGGATCACATAGGTATCTAGGGAAACAAGATTCGTGGGCAAAGAGTAAGGAACTAGGTCTATTGCCCAATATACACAACATGTATAGTAAACGAACACACGAGTTTATATTGGCAAGAACGGTCAAATCAGGCCCTAATGAATACATCTTACCAGATAAGATGAAACCCATAATAGAAGATCTTGTAAGTTATTATTATGTTTTTATTTTAAAGTTGTTTATCGACTTATTATCCTTAGTTACTTACGTAAATTGTTTGTCGTTTAACATGATAGATTGAAAAAGACAAACGATTCTCTCAGGGAGATTGGGACCCTGGCGTGGCAATTGATCCCTTGGAAGTGGTGTTGGGACCTGAACACCCAGGTCGCACAAGGGGTGTCGGTCATAATGTGGGCCTGCGTGTAGGCCTAGGCCTTGAAAATAAAAGGAGAGAGCTTGCCAAGAAAGAGAACTGGGAGGAATGTACATATAATCTGGAGCAGCTGGTGAAGGAGGTTTTAGCAGATCGTGATTCCAGGAACAATGCCAGCCCAGCAAGAAGCTCAGGAGTCAACAAGAGCAACGCTGACTCAGTTGCTTACGATCCACAAATTCAATCAATGCAGGTGAGTTATACAATTTTTTTCACATTTTTATAAATTTTAAAGGATTCATTCTTAAGTTGTGATGTTTATGTGTTTCATTTGTAGGATGTTACAAGTTGCGATTTGGTTTTTCGATGTGGGGGGTCCAAAATAGTAGTTGCGAAGGGGTTGGCCTTTCCTTTATCAGTTGATTTTATTCATGGTTGTCATTTGGAGGAGGGGTTCATGAAGGTTCAAGTTGATAGGGTTATGGATGGATGTGAAGAGTATGACCTCTCGGTGCCCATTCTGGATTATGATGTTCAAAAACTAGGTCAAGCTATCGGGAACTTCATTCAGTGGGAGATACATTCTATGGTATTACGACATGTATATATATATATATGTGTGTGTGTTTTTTTTTTACCTTTTAACTTAATTTATAGTAAGATTTTTTTGATACATACCAGGTTTACTAACATCATCGTTTTTTCTTAATAGGCCACTATCAATAAATCTGTGACATATGCCCCACCAATGAGTGAGCCTATTCCCATTCAAATACAAAAGGAAGATGCGACCTATTCCAAGAAAGTTGTCACCACCACCACCAAAGTGCCATCTACGACAACGCCTATTCATCATCAAGTATTCGCTCAACCCTTAAGTGTATGCATCCTTCATCTTCCAACAAGTATGACATTATCAATAAATATGGATTATTAATATAGGCACAAAAAGATGACGAGGCGCAATCGAAGAGAGTAGGCACTGCATTTGAGCCACACAGACAAAAACAAATAGCTAAGAAGACCAAGATGCTTTCGAAATCAATCCCTAAATCAATGCAAGATCGACCGACCACGATGAAGGAGTTATTTCAACGCCTACATTCTAGACAAGAATGGGTGAAGGTAGGGGTCATGGCTGAGATCGAGGAAGGGGTGACATTTTGAAATGCAAGGAACAACTGTGTGTTTTTAGCACCGGGAATAATGAATGACATCGAAATTGACTGAAGTGGCATTTTGGTGAAAAACTCGATTTTGGCAGCGATGAAGCACCATAAAGAAAAGGAATATTTTTTGGCACCATACACACAGGGATAAGATATATATATATATATATATATAGTATTATGTTCAAATGAGAAGTGCTAAAAAAATGAGAAGTAGAGAAGTGATCTCCACCACTCATCCGGTCAATAAAGGCGGCTTTGACCGGGTCCCCTCCTGTAATAATCTTTACCCTCCCATGAATCGCGTCAATCCACCGTAACCGGTCAAAGCCACTTTTATTGACCGGATGAGTGGTGGAGATCACTTCTCTACTTCGTATTTTTTTAGCACTTCTCATTTGAACATTTCTCTCTCTCTCTCTCTCTCTCTATATATATATATATATTAATTTACTATGATAATAGCAATATATAGTTTACATTTTAAGTTGTAGTGACATTACCAATTTTGAATATTTTTAGGGATCATTGGTCACTACTAGTCATTAGGCCTAAACATAGATTGGTCTATGTATTGGATTCAATAATGAGTGAGAAAAGACGGCCGAAAGTTACAAGATCAAAAACGTAATGGACACGTAAGTAATGTATTACTTTAGTGCACAATTATTGTTTATTTGTAAAGTTAATCGACTATTAATACAAATGTTGTTATTTTTCATGAAGGGCCATTACCGAATACAATCGTATATTGGGTCTTGTCAAGTCAACATGTCCGCTCAATTACATGGAAGTTACAAAAGGTATAATTTATATATTCCAACAATTTATTTCATACTTTAACTTATCTAATTCTTAATTATTTTTACACTTTAGTGTAACAACAATATGGTTGGGAGTGTGGTTACTATGTTTTAAAGCAAATCTTCCAATTTGTGATGTACGAACAATATATTTCCTCTCTCAAGGTATACATTTCTAAAAACTTATTTCATTTAATATATGTATATATATTGTACAAAATGCTTTATCTTGTTTGTAATAGTATTTACTTTCAAATTTATGTATAGGACACATGGACGACCACAAAGCCTTTCACGATTACTCAAGTAGAGGAGATGACTTGCAATATCGTGGGAACATTCACTTTGAACCGCATGACAAATAGTAGGATATGGTAATGACTAATGACATAAGGAGATATTTTAAATATTAGTTGATTATTAGCATATACATTAGCCATAGTTTTTTGTTGAATTGTTTTTTAGGATCCTTAAAGTTTAATGTTTAATTATTTTAAGATGTTACATTACATGTTTGTATTTGGAATTATGTTTGAAATGTTCCATTATTTCAATTGCAATGGTATTAGAAAATGTATATTATCTGACAAAATGCAACTTCACAGGTTGGAATAATGAATAGATGGTAACAAAAACAAGTAAAATATTAAAATTATAAATATATATCATTATACACGGTTCCAATAAAAAAACCGTACATAAATGTATGATTTCTTTCGATAAATGGTTACATTTATACACGTTTTCAGCATAAAAACCGTGTAAGATAGACACTTTAATATTCAATTAGTAAGATTTTTTAAAATGGTTTCATCTTAAAAACCGTGTAAGATGGTGACATTTATACACGGTTAATAGTTTTTAAGCGGTTCCAACATAAAACCGTATAAGATGGACACTTTTATACACGGTTACTAAGATTTTTTTTAAACGGTTTCATCTTTAAAACCATGTAAGATGATGACATTTATACACGGTTAATAGTACTTTCATAAACGGTTTTGAACCGTGTATAAATGGTGCCTTTTATACACTCTTTTAAAACCGTGTATATATGGCTGAGACTTTCATAAACGCTGGCCATATACACGGTTCCAAAACCGTGTATAAATGTCAAAAGTAACCTTTTATAAAACCTCATTTTGTAGTGATGCTCCTTCCCTAAGTCCCTCCTCCTTGAACTAGATTTAGTAGTGCAGTCAACCTAATTTTGAAATGAGTGTTGTTAAATGGACCTCTTTTAACTTTTGTTCCTCTCACATAAATGTAGACCCCCCTATTTTGGGCCCTACCTTTACACTCATAAAAATGATCCATTTCCCTCATGGGGGGGGGGGTCCATTTATAATTCCCTATACAATAAATGGACCCCCTATGAGGGAATGAATCCTTTATGTGAGTGTAAAGGTGGGGCCCAATATAGGGGGGTTCTACATTTATGTGAGAGAAATAAAAGTCAAAGGGGTCCATTTAACAATACCCATATTGTAATTGAAATTTCATAAGGAATATTATTATTAGTTATTGCAATAATAAACATACCGACTAGATTATTAAAGCGATCATAGCGGCAATTGAAGTCTCTATATGAAATAAATTAAACAAATTAAACAACGCTAGGCTCAAACAATTCAATTTGAAACATAATTTAACCTAGATTAAAGTAATTTGAAACAGAATTTAACCTAGATTCAAGCGATTGACGCCAAAAAACATTTTGAATAAATTGCTAGCATAGAATTTGGCGCCATTGCCACCTGGATGATTCAATGTTAGTTTGATTGAAGTGATTCTCTAAAAGCAACCATTATTCTAGAGTTTTTTAGATGGAATTATTCCTCTTAGGAGTGAGAGTTGAGTTTTTTCCTTTGGATGCCACCTTCGGTGAATGGTACTATTGTCATGTGCTTAATTCCTAACCATTTTACTGTTGTGGAGGCTCGGTTGCGATCTAGAGTTTTGAGTGACGGTCGTCATCCATCTGACTAAAAAGACTAGATCTGGATCTAGTTACTTGTTATTTTGAAAGAATTCAGGAAATCGGCTAATCCTTTTAACAGTTGAGGGTAAAAGAAATAAAGCTTATCGAAGCAACTTCTCCCAGATTTTCATTCCATATGATGTTTCGGTGATCCAAGCTCAGCTCTTATGCTGAATTCCTACTCAACACGCGTTGAAACTGAAGATAAAGAGCTTCAATCGAGGGGGACCTTGGAGATCAAAATGTTGCTGAACATCGCCAAAGACCGGAGATGCTTCCTTTATAAAACTTTAGGGGGAGATTGTTAGGACCAAATTGTCCTAATTAGTGAAAGTTTATAAAAGCAAGCTTTGTGCTTAATTGTATTATTTAGCTTATAGAGCAAGCTTTGGCATATAGCTTATTGAACAAGCTTTATCATTTAGCTTATAGTGCAAGCTACACCTATATATAAAGGTGTCTTGGGGTTAGTTGTAAAAATATAGAAAGGTAGGGAAGTGTAAGAAGTCATTCACATGAGAGTCGTTTAGTGTGTGTTTGTGTGTGTTTTCTTGTAACCGTGAGAGCTCTCGAATAAATCAAGAACGCCTTTCTTTTGCAATCGATTCTTGTTGTTTTCTTCTTCTCTACCCCTGAATCTTGTTGAAACGGACCAACAGTTTAGTTATTGCACTTTTATTTGACTAAACAGTTGGATTTAGAGTATTGTGAAACTGTTGTGTTTCTCTTCTCTTTTGAATCTATGCACATAGGAAGTTCAGGTTAGGTTTGTATGGCGTTGGTTATACTTTAAATGCCACATGCAAATATTAAATTTAGTTGGTTTTTAATAAATTTTGGAGTTTTCATAGCTGTAATTTTTCAAATCATTTGTAATTTGTATCCAGAGTTGGCCACGCAGTTTTTCTGTTGTCTATAAGAATATGACCATTGATTAAGAATTAAAAAGTTTGGATGGTTGGTTTTGAGATGCAGTCTTGGCATTCTGCTGCTTTGAATACCATTTTGTATGATGTTTTAATCAACAGTTCTTCAACGCTACGATTGATTGACCAAATACTACTTGTATATAGAAAAACGATGGATTAAATGGTCAAGTTTTGAAAATGGAAAACATATTTGTTTACTAATTATCCAATGAGATTTATTGTTGAATTCTAATTATCCAAATACACGTGAACATTCAGGGTGGAATTTAACTTTTGATATCCGATCAATAGTTGAAATCTAATGTCATTTTTTAATGAGTTGTATCACTTCTCTATTATGGGTCAATAGTAAAGTGTTATCTCCCGCAGCATTGCGCGTGTACACTACTAGTCTTAATTAAAGGAATAACTAGATGTTTACAAACTCAAACTGAAGTTACCTTGATCATTATCGTCGCCTTCCGGTACTGAAATTAATCAACAATGCTAGGCTCAAACGATTCAATTTGAAACAGAATTTAGCAACTAATTAAACAACACTAATTTAATCTTAATTAAAGTAATAACTAGATGTTTCCAAACTCAAATTGAAGTTACGTTGATCATTATTGTCGCCTTCTGGTACTGAAATTATTTGAAATTAATTAACAACGCTAGGCTCAAACGATTCAATTAGAAACGGAATTTGACCTAGATTGAAGCAATTTGAAACAAAATTTAACCTAGATTCAAGCGATTGGCGCCAAACAGCATTCAAAATAGATTGTTGGCATAGAACTCGACGCCATTGCCGCGTGGATGATTCAATGGTAGTTTAATTGAAGCGATTCTCTAAAATTAATTAAACAACGGTAATCTAATCTTAATAAAAGGAATAACTAGATGTTTCCAAACACAAATTGAAGTTACCTTAATCATTATCGTCACCTTGATCATCGCCTTCTGGTATGCTTCTCTTAAAAATTAATTAATGAAAATAATTAACAACGTTACGCTCAAACGATTCAATTTTAAAATTAAACGAATAACTAGTTTTCGAACCAAATTTACCTTGATCTTCACTGTTTCCTTCACGTATGCGATTCAAATACCTACCGAGAACTTTGTACAACATCAAAATTGAAGTATAAAGTATCCTCCAGTTTTGGTTGCGATTTCCTTCTCGAATATACTTGTACATGTTGAATACAACTGTAAGCATCATGGCGATCATATCAATGGAGACCCTAGCTCTCCCGATTTGCTCTTTAGCGAGCTCCATAATCTTCGCATGATACAACGCCGAGGAAACAAGTCGATGAATTAAACATCTTCCGCACGTGTCCTTAAGACCTTCGTACTCGTCCGGTAGAATATCATCTTGGGAGCAAATATCGCAGATCATTATTTGAATTGGTGTGAGATTAATGTGACTAAGGAATGTGTTTGGAATGTTAATACTGTTATAAAATTTGGCGGGAATGGAACGACACAATTTGCGTGTGTAAAACTTATTTTCCAAGATTTTTTCCGTTGAAGACGCCACACATTGCCGCCATTGCCTCTATTAGCCCTTGGATGACTGAATTTTAGTTAAACATTCAGTACAACTGAATCATGAATTCATGATCTCATAAACACTAAATTATACAGAACTTCAAACAGAAAATAAACAAATTAATCATAAATCTACAATGGTAAAGTTATTGTTACGATCTCTAACATCGATCTATGAAATAACTAAATTACACAGAATTTCGAACACTAAATTATTCAACTGAATCATGTTAATTAAAATTATTAATTCTTTTCAACCATCCTTTTTACAGGGCAATCCTGCCCCGATGCAAGCACACAGAGCAGGTTCCCCAATAGATGAAGGAAAGTCCCGACATACAGGCTCTTGGACTCGCTGAGTTTAGTCTTTCAAACCTTCAACTAACATCTTACTTGATAAAGGTTCTCTTGATCAACTCTATCTTGGTTATACAGAATTTCAAACAGAAAACAAAGAAATTAATCATAAATCTACAACCGTAAATGTATTATTACGATATCTAACATCGATATATGAGAACTGAATCATGATCTCATAGACCCTAAATTATATAGAATTTCAAACAGAAAACAAACAAATTAATCATAAATCTACAATCGTAAATGTATTATGACTTTTTCAAGTCTGGTGGGTTGGTGGGTGGGTGTGAATTCTGATGTGATTGATCCTCTTGAATGGATTAATTACCACTTAGCACTTGAAAAAAAGAAAGAAGTTAAACTGTGTATACTTCGATCTATTATACAAACATCTATAAACAAACAATACTAAGGTTTGAATTAATTTAGAAATTACATGTCATTGGGTTGTGAATTGCAATAGTACATACTACTACAATTAAATTATTACTTGAATATGAAATGCTCACATAAGGTTTCAAATTAGTGACAATCAAGTGATGGTTCGAGTCTAACAACCAACATATTGACAGGGCCGTTCCGATCTTTCGGGAGGCCCTGTTACAATATCGTCAAAATTATTGACTAATAATTAGACAAATAATTAACAAGGCAAACAATAAAAATCGATACCATTATATTAAAAGCCTTACAAGTTAAAAGCAACATATTTTTTTAAATGACAAAGTAACATATGATATTCATTTAAATAAAATGATTCTTCTAACGTTTTTCGAAACAAAATCTTCAATAAGCTCATTATAATTAACTTTCTCCAGAAAACTGTTCTCAATAGCTATCAAAGCTAGTCCGTTAAGTCGTTCTTGTGTCATTGTGGAGCGCATATAGTTCTTCAACAACTTCAACTTCGAGAAACTTCGTTCTGCAGATGCAACCGTTACAGGAATGGTTAACAAAATTCTATAAGCAATAATAGCATTTGGGAAACAATTTATACGCTTCAAATACTCTAAAATATCAGCAGGTCCCATCTTTTGATTGGGTAAAAAGTCTTGAAGTAACTTCAATTCCATATATAAGTCATTCCCGTCAACATCAGATTGATCTTGATTCTTAAGTGCAATTTCAAAATTAATACAAGAAGATTTTAAACAATCATTATCCAAAGAACGCAGTTTATCAGAAGTAAACAAAAACCCGAACACATTTTCATATTCTTGATATTGTTCAAATCTTCTTCTTAGTGAAGCAATTGCATGATCAACAACACATAAGAAATAATTAACTCTAAATGACTCCTTGGCAGATTGTGAAGTAATTTCAGATGCATCACTCGAGTTTTCATCAAAATGTCTTTTCCGACGAATTTCACGTCTTTGACGAAATAGTGGATCAATATCTAATTCCGCGGCAACTTTCTTTGCAGATTCTATAGCTTCTAGAAATCCTTTTTCTCTATATCCCTCAAAAAAAGAAATAAGACCTTTAACTTGTTCAATACCAACATCAATTAACATATCCTTTGATTGTAAATGCTTACTAACCAAATTTACGACATATAATATTTCATACCAAACCATTGTTGAAACTAGAAACTCAAAATCACCAAGCTCATTTTGTGCTAGAGACTTTGCTTCACTTCTTATTTGGGTTAAGTACATGGGAGTGTATCGAACTTGTCACGTTTTATCATTGTATGTATTCAACTTTAAAACTTACCGATTAATGTACCAAACTTGCTAAAATTGTCATTGTATGTATCCAGCTTTATCAAAAACCTACCATTTAATGTATCCAACTTGTCACGAAAGTGTATCCAACTTATCATGAAATACATACAATGACAATTTTAGCAAGTTCGATACATTAATCGGTAAGTTTTATAGTTAAGTATATTCAATGATAAAACGTGACAAGTTCGATATACTCCCATGTACTTAACCCCTTCTTATTTTTGAATCATTATCACTTTCAGCTACTTGAAGTAAAGCTTCTCTTATATCAAAAAGTTGAAATCTTATGGCTTTTACACTATCAATGCGACTCTCCCACCGAGTCGTTGACAATGATTTAACAGTCCATCCTTTTACATTATCTTTAAACACTTGCCATCTCTTAGTAGAATTAGCAAAAATTGTATAAATGCGTTGAATTATTCCAAAAAAATCTCTAGCTTTACCGCAAGTGTTGGCTATATCACACAAAGTCAAATTAAGGCTATGAGAAGCACAAGAAGTATAAAATGCTCTAGGATTTAAATCTAAGAGCTTCTTTTGCACTCCTTGATGTTTCCCTTTCATGTTTGAACCATTATCATAACCTTGTCCTCGCACATTATCTATATTAATACCAAGACACTTTAATTCACCTTGTAAAACATCAAACAAACCTTGGCCAGTGGTATTATCTACCTCTAAAAATCCTAGAAATGATTCCTCGATCCTAACAGTTTTAGAAGAGACATCTACATACCTTAATATTAAAGACATTTGTTCTTGATGGCTTATGTCGGGAGTGCAGTCAAGAATAACGGAGAAATACTTTGCCTCTTTTACTTTGTTAATAATTTCGTATTTGATTCTTTTTGCAAGCAAAGTTATTGACTCATTTTGAATTCTATTACCAAGATAATGAACATGTACATCGTCATTTGTAATGCGTTGAACATGATCTTGAACAACTGAGTCAAACTCAGCCAACATTTCAATCAAGCCTAAAAACTTTCCATTGCTGTTTTGATACAATTTACAATTAGAACCACGAAATGCAAGATTATGTTTTGCAAGAAATTTCACAATAGAAAAGATTCTTACCAATACTTTTGTCCAATGATTTTTTTCTGTCTCTATTTGACTTTGAGCAACTCTATCAACAGTTTGGTTCTTTTCAAGTCTTAAACGCAAATCATACCAAGTTGTCATATGCGTTACATGTTCTGCACTTATTTCATGCTCTTTAAGTTTAGTGCTAAGGTGTGACCAATCATTAAATCCATCATTTGTTAACTGACTATTTAGATATCTCTTTTTAAAAATTTTACAACAAAAACAAAATATTTTATCAAGCTCAGGAGAATACACAAGCCAATCTCTATCGTACTTATCTCCATTTGATAAAATTTTAGTATAACATGTTGCAGAAAATCTTTTATGAAATCTATCTTTAGGACCTTATTTAATAGGCAAATCTCTTTTAAGACCGTTAGCAACTAACACTTCTATCATTTTAGAATCCAAACATTCCAATTTCTTGGATCAAATATGTCAAAATTAATAAAAGTATCATCAACATCAAAAGCATCATCAACATTGTTAGGAGTTTTATTATCGGTGGTATCATTAGAATTATCATTAGCATTAGCATTTTCGTCCAAGCTAACATTAGCATCAACATCAATAGCATCATCATTGGCATTTTCATCTAAATTATTAGTGGCTTCAATATCAATAACATTAACTTCGGTAACATTTTCATCTAAAGTAACGGTGGCATCAAAATTAACATCGGGTGCATTATCAACAGACACTTGTGCTTCTTTTACGAAAAATTTATCGATAGCACCTTTTTGGGATTGGATTAAATCTTCGATTCTTTTTTTCTTTTTTCGTTTTTGACATCCAGAATCATGTTTTCTAACTCTAGAAGACATGATTAAAAAAAGAACACTTAAACTACAATAGAAGAAATCTAGATAATATAGTTAAAGTCTTAAAGATACCAATTAGACATTCGAATTATAAAAATTTAAATGATGGAATAATACACCTGATTTAAATTTTCCAATTCAGTAGTTCCTTGACCTTTTGAGTTGTAAGGATCCAACCTTGAACCTACAATTACAATACCATATATAATGTAATTAAATTTCATATCCAAATTCTAATGGCCATCAAAAATTAAACAAACAATAGGAAACTAAAAATTAAAAAGTAAAAACTACTTACTTCAAGTTAACAGTGAAATCGTATAGGTGGCCAAGGAAATGAGAAATCAATGAGTAATCTGTTGATAAAGACTAAATAAGAGTATGAATTTTTTGATTTTGAGCTTGAAGATGCCAGATCGGTGATTTGCAATCATGAGTAATGATTGATTCGAACCTAGACTAGAATATATAATGGATTTTTGTGGCCGTTGTTGACGAAATCGAACATAAATCGGCATTAGCCGTTGTTTGATGAAATCAATCCACATAATTCGTAAATCGTAATTGTATCTTGGAATTGATGTGCGATCTATTAGGAGATGGAGATTGAAGGGAATCAATTAGTTTCTAAAATTTAGGGATTTAATTCTCTTTCCAGTTAATTAGGCGTGAAAGAGCTGATAAGCATTAATGGGTTGCACATTTGGGCTTATCTCTAACATTAAAATATCACATATTATATATATATATACAATAGAAGTACATAAAATATTTGGGCCCTTTTAATTTTTGAGGCCTTGTTCAGTAGAACACAATGGCACACCCCATTGCACGGGCCTGCATATTGAAGTACGTTACCATTGTTAGTTTTATAAAATCTAAGGAATATGATTTGGGATAAATACAAAGTTGGTCAATCCAGACTGATTGCTTCTCCAATTCTCAAGGCATCCAAAGAGATGTTATTCATTGTGATGGATCTTAGTATCATATCAATTCTATCAAAGTTAGTTCCCACAAAACAATAATATTCTTGCTATTTTATCTACCAAATCCTATGTCCACTAATACATGTAGTTAAGCTCTTCATACACTGAAGAAGTAGCATCGATATACAATAGTAACAATAGCATTCGTTGTACCATGATCTCGATAAGATGTTCAATTCTGTCTTCAGTTCTGTGCAATTCTCCCAATCTCTCTTCTTGTGCAATATTCTCATCCTATGCAATATTAAAAAGGGATTAGTTCTTCAAAATGTATCCAACTATCCCTAATATACTATTGTATGTATCCACCTAAAAAAATTCCTTTCGTATATATCAAACTTTATTTTTAGTCTATTGTGTGTAATTTTGATACACACAATAGTATATTGGGGGATAGTTGGATACACATAATAGACTAAAAAATACACATAATAGACTCAAAAATAAAGTTTGATATATACAAAAGGAATTTTTTTAGGTTGATACACACAATAGTATATTTGGGATAGTTGGATACATTTTGAAGAAGTAATCCCAATTATTTATTAAGATAGTACTACCAAAATAAAAATAACAATGTTTAATTATTCCTTACCTCTTCCCATCATTCACAACTAGATTTGGTATTGACCTCAAACAGACTAGATTGATGAAGTTATCATAGGGATTATAGCGAGCATTCAAGACTCTCTCTGAAGCAATGAATTAAACAAATCGATATTTGGAATTGAATGTTAATTAAATCTTAATCAAATAAGCGTATATGATTACCTAGATCTAGATCGCCGGAAGCAACGCCAAAGAGTAAACGGAGTAGATTGTCGACGTTCAACACGTGATTGTCGCCTCTCTCTCTCTAACATTCCCGCCATTACCGCCCTCTCTATTAGCGCCTACGCCTGGTACAACTGAATCATGAATTCATGAACTCATAAACACTACTGAATTTTAAACATAAAACAAACAAATTGATCATAAATCTATAATCGTAAAGGTATCATTATGATTTCTAACATCGATCTATGAAATAACTAAATTATACAGATTTTCGAACACTAAATTATACAATTGAATCATGATCTCATAAACACTAAGTTATACATAATTTCAAACAGAAAACAAACAAATTAATCATAAATAATCTTAATTAAACTAATAAGTAGATGTTTCGGAACGTCATTTACCTTGATCATTGACGTCTCTGCGGTTTCCTTCAGGAAAGCGATTCAGAAACCTACAGAGAGCTTTGTACAAATTCAAATTTGAAGTATACAATATCCTCCAGTTCCGGATTCGATTTGCTTCTCCATGCTCTGAATATACTTGTACATATTCAGTACAACAGTAAGCATCATGGGGATCATCTCAATAGAGACCCTAGCTCTCCCGATTTGCTCTTCAGCGAGCTCCATAATCTTTGCATGATACAATGTTGTCGAAACAAATCAATGAACTAATCCTCTTCCGCACGTCTCCTTATGAGATTCGTACTCCCCGGAGAAATATCATCTCGGGAGCAAATATTGCGGATCATTGTGTGAATTGGTGTGAGATATGCGACTAACAAATGTGTTTGGAATGTTATTATTGAAAAGAACTTTGGCAGGAATGGAAAGACACAGTTTGCGTTTGTAAAAATTATTTTCCAAGATATTAAAATGCGCCAAGTAAAAAAACCAATTTAAAAACAGTTTAAAAGAAGAAGTTAAAAAAAGAAAAATACAGTAAAACTAAAAATATTCAAAGAGACTTAAAGTACGGTAGATGTGTTATAAGTACCTAAGCTTTATTCACTCTGAATAATGTATGATATTCAGAGTGAATATTATCAGGTGACGTGATTTTAGTAGTCCTCACATTCACAACCAAAATTGAGTTCACATTTGAACTTGACGCTCTCTCCCTCTCTCTCTCTCTCTCTCTCTATCTCTCTATCTCTCTATCTCTCTCTCTCTCTCTCTCTCTATATATATATATATATAGAAAGAGGTATGTCTCTCACATTTGGACTTGACTCTTTTTCTATATATAGAAAGTGAAAGTGTTTGTTGTTGATTAAAAACCTTATCGGACACGAGAGGGGGAGATTTGTATGAATGTACCAGGAGTATGTACGAGTGACGTTTTATTTACGTATGTATTAACGGGATGAGAGGGTTCTGCAGCTAATAGTAGAGTTCTACGAGATGCAATTAGTAGACCTAATGATCTTAAAATAACTCAGGGTATGTGATATATAGTTTTTAAATAATTTTCATATAATTAGATATCTTAATTAATATAGAGTTTATGATTAATTGTAGGAACATATTACCTTTGTGATGTCGGTTATACGAATGGTGAAGGATATTTAATTCCTTATCGAGGTCAACGTTATCATCTTAATGATTGGTCTCGACCGCCTGCCAATGCTAAAGAGTTATTTAAATGAGACATTCGTCGGCCCAATGTTATAGAAATATGTTTTGGATTAATTAAAGTTAGATGGGCTATTTTGCATGGTAACTCATATCATCCCATAGTGTCAATTCTAGATTATCTGTTTTGTAAAGTCCAAGTGTGGGGATTTTCCAATCCCCATTCTTTATTCACATGTGCATAAGCTTGTAATTACATAAAAATTTTTGAGCTTTTTAATGATTCATGGGGCTTAATGTTGTTTTAACTCTTTTGTAAAGACAAAGGACTAACAACCTTAGTTTCGTCCCTAATTTCCATCCCCCTGATGGGAGCCATATTTTCAGATATTTCGGGGATGATTTCACCTTGGGGAGGACTAAGAAAAATGAGCTTCGAGACATCGTGAACACTATCTCCAACAAGAAAGTGTGTGTACCACGAAGACCCTATTGGCAAAAGCTCACATCTGTGGGAGTCAAAGACCAAATTGGGGCCAATTTCAAGAAACGAGCAATTGGAGAGGATGGAAACGTCTTCTTCACTTGTCGTGCTTGGGAGAGGGTTTTCGATCTTAATGAGCCACTTTACCGGGAGCTCATCATTGAGTTCATCGCCTCATTCACGTTTGAGCCACGGAACGCCGAGATGGATTGCTGGCAAACATGCATGAACTTCCAACTTGGAAGCGCTTGACATAATCTATCCTTAGCCGACTATGCCTTAGCATTGGGTATCTATACCAATAATGAGGTGAATCATCTGGGCTTTGACGATTTTATGATCGTGAGTGATGGCACCTATTATGGGAATTTTCAGCTTCGCACTGTTTGGGAAATCCTAGGAGTGGGACCTTATTCTACAAGTATCAAAGAAAAGGGTCTATTATCATCCGAGGATCGTCTTTTGCACCGGATGTTGGTACATGCAGTCAACTCCCGCACTTCTAGCCACAAGAAGATTACCGTTTATGATCTGGTTCCTCAACCAACTTAACACTGAGGATAACTTTCCTAACGTCCCGTTCATCATTGCTAACTTGCTTGCAAAAGCAGGAGGCTTTCGAGAGGGAAGTCATTTGAATGGTGGCCAATATGTCACGCGCCTGGCTCGCCACTTTAGTGTTTTGACCGACGATGCCATTCGTTCTCTAACCAAGGTGGGAGATATGGGACTCATTGACCTTGAGCAAACGAGAGGTATGGGGATAGTGGCGAGTGTTCATCAAGGTGGCCAAGTGTCTTATGTGTGGAATTACAACCCAACCCAACACGAAGTGAGGGAAGCCCCGGTTAGCACTCACGAGAGAGGTGGAACATCTGGCACAGCCTATCAAGAACAACAACATCCGGAGTGGGATCCTTACATGGCATATCAGAGAATTACCCAACAACTTTTTGACATGTCTATTTTGCAGGGTATTCAATTCTGACGGTTGAAGTACCACTCGGTAGAAGGTCTTCGCTAACAAAATTGGCAAAGTGGCGCGATCAACTCAATGGCCACTCACTTTGGCGTGGATTTACAACAACCTTACGCTCCATCACCGATATGGTCAGACAACGTGCAAAGTCCCCCCCGGATATTCTTCATTTGAGGATTGGCAACGCCAATTCCATGTCCCTCATTAATCTTTATCTCTTTTATCTATCATTCGATTTGGTTGTTCTAAACAATTTATTTTTATTTGTTTGTGTGGTTTGGTTTGAAGACAGTTTTATATTAGGGACAACTACACGGAAGTGTATCCAACTTGTCACCAAAAGCTATTGTATGTACTGAACTAGAAAAATTACCTTTTGACATATCAAACTTTTAAGAAAAATTCATTGTATGTATCCGATTACCCATCCAATAGGTAACCGGTAAACTTTATATTTTTTCTTTTTTTTTAAATACACATCATCTGTTTGTTGTTTGTTGCTGATATGATGATGATGAAGATATGAATTTGAAGATGACCATCAAAACCTAATCAAACTCAGAAAATGAAGATTAGATGATCAAGATTCAAAACCTAATGAAACCATGATGATATGAATTTGATGATGAAGATCATTAATTCATTTCAATGATCAAACCTAGAAAATCAAAACCTAATCAACGAAAATCTATGAACAAACCTAGATTTGGTCCTAAAATAAGAACCCTAAAATCAACAAACCTAAAATCAAAAACCTAATCGATGGAAAACCATGAACAAAATCGATTGGAACTAGATTTCCTGTATGAACTTTAAATCAATACATACATGTTCCACAATTTCCAAATCGATTTCTCGTATGAACTCTCAATCGATCTCCAAAACCCGTTTCAAAAATCGAACCCCAAATTGTTCATGGCTGTAGCAAGAACTAGAACTAACCCTAGATTGATGTCGACGGTGGTGACGGTGGCGACAGTGGTGATGGTAGTGACAGTGGCAACGATGGCGACGATGGTGACGGTGCGACGATGGCGAGGAGGAGATGGTGCGACGATGGTGACGGGGGAGACGGTGGCGACGTAGGGACGGTGATGACAGTTGGACGGTGGCGACAGTGGAGACGGTGGCCACGGTGATCGGAGGTGGCGAAGTGACCGGAGGTGATGGCAAGTATTCTTCTGGTTTGAGGCGATGACGATTGAAGGAGAAGAACCCTAATTGGGTTTCTTTTTCTTTATTATTTTTTTAACTATTTTTAAATAAGAAAATACATGTCATCGTCTAGTCAGCATCCACATCAGCAAAACCGGTGCCACGTCAACAGTTAACCTGCTATAACAAGTTCAGTACATACAATGAACCTTTTTTAAAAGTTTGATACGTCAAAAGGTAATTTTTTAAGTTCAGTACATACAATAGCTTTTGGTGACAAGTTGGATACACTTCCATGTAGTTGTCCCTTTATTTTATGCTTGTTTAGGATTAGTTTTAATTGTTTGGTGTGGTTTATTTTTATTCCTTTTTAAGTTTTTGTTTTTGTTTTTGTTTTGGTAATAAATGTAGTGATTGATGATCCCGCATCGAGGTTGATTTCTGAAATTTTCTTTTTCACTCAAGGTTCTAAGTCGCAAAACCCAAGGGAGTTCTCTGTTTCCATACCCTCTTATTTGTTTTATATGTTGCATTGAGGGCACTGCAAATTTTAAGTGTGATGAGGGGATTAAGTAAACTTAACTGTTATTTTCATGGGTTAACTTTTGCTTTTGTATTGTTCTTCGTCATATTTTTTAAAATTTCGAAATCTAATACCATTTTTTTTTCAAAATCTTTGATCGTTGTGGAAACATAGAGTCTTGTGTTAGGAAGACACTAAATAAGGTTAGTTGAGTTTAATAAGTGCCTTGGAATACTAGTTGCCATGAGTTCCGCACCCTATTCCACGAGAGATTGAGCCTTTAGTTGTATATTCATTTCGTGAGGATGCCGACTTTGACCCAAGGTAGAACTTGTCACTATAATGCTTGTCGAGACCACAAGGTAGAACTTGTCACTTATAAGGATAGAGGCCTTCGTTTCAAACCCAATTTTTAGCTTTCATTTCCGTTAGATAATATCCTTATAAGATTATCTAATTTTCCAAAGCCCTTACTATAAGTATTTCTCTATAGTACTTTATCCCTTGTAGCCCTTTGAAGCCTTAGCTTTTTCGTTTGTTACCGAATATCCTATATCCTTTAGCCATTTATTTTAGGGTTAATTTCATGTATGCCCTTATTAAACCTCAAAATATCATATTTACCCAACCTAAACTACAAATATCATATATACCCTTTCTAACACATCAAAATATCATATTTACCCAAATGACTATTTTTATACATTTTTAAATCAAATCTAATAATCATAAATAGTTAAATGACTATTATACCCTTTTCAAATTTTAATCCTTATCTAAATATCTCAAAACATGATTTAACAACACATTTCTTGTTCATGTTATTCATCATCATCATCGCCCATCTTTCTGATCTTCATCTCTATCACCCATTACCATCAATAAACAAAATTCCAACACTTTGAAACTAAAAATATACCTTCCTAATTAACCCGAAAGAACCTCCAATTTCATTTGCACCAGCAGGCGGCTTGATAGCAACCCGAAAAAGTGAAATCGTGATCGCGATCAGCCCCGACCATATGAACACGATTGTTGGTGTCCTCCCTCTTCATCCCATCAACCCCTTTGTGAACCGATATAGATGGGTGAACACCCAGAAGCTAAAAAAACCCGCCCAACAGCTGGCTCCACTGTTGTAGATCGTTCGGCTAACCACGAGTCCACGACCGCTATCGCAATCAGATCGTCATCATAATCACAATTGGCGGTATCATCAAAGACGTCCATTTTATGATGTATAGATTGGCGAACTGATCTTTGACATCACCGCCAAATTTTCACATCAGAGTAAACGAGATCTCGATTCCGGCTACCACTTTCAAAAGACCTTGAAGAACGGCGGCAAGATGGGTGTTGGTGCTGCCAATGAGCCAAACTGTTCGTTTCTCCACCATTCTTCTAGATCGATACCGAACCATTTGATCTCGAGAACAAGGAGCATGCATAGCGTTAGGGTGATGTCCAGAAGTACACAAGGAAAGTGACGTCGAGGCTCTAAACGATGAATTGGCCGGAGAAAAGAGAAAGAGCGGGAAGAAGGCAATAAACAACGAGAAAGATGGAGGTGAAATACATTGAGCTAAGCGATCCTCTGGATGAACTTCGTCTCTCAGCTTGAATTTAATATTTTTAAAATGATATAAAAATTTTCTAACAATTCCCTTTAGAGTGTTGGTTGAAAATTTTAGAAAATCCCAGTACCCATCAGTAATTGGATCGAGAAAACTGGACTGAAGCTACGAATAGAAGCAAAACCTTCTCTTATGGTGTAACTTGGATTCCAATTAAAATCCAAAGGAGCTGAAAGAGGTTAGCTTCTTGAGGAACAATAACAGGATGATTTTCTCTTTCTCTTTGGTGCCTGTTGATTAAATTCATAAGCCTAAATGGGTAGTTGTTAGAACAATCTTGATTCCAATTGATTTGTTTCTCATCGAAATCAAATGCATATGAATGGGGGTTGAAATTGGTGGTTGTAGCTGGTAATGGGTGATAGAGATGAAGATCAAAAAGATGGGTGATGATGATGACGAATAACATGAACAAGAAATGTAACTTATGGGTTGTTAAATCATGTTTTAACCTTTTTTTAATGAAAAAAGATACCTAAATAAGGATTAAAATTTGAAAAGGGCATAATAGTCATTTAACTATTTATGATTATTAGATTTGATTTAAAAATGTATAAAAATAGTCATTTGGGTGAATATGATATTTTAATGTGTTAGGAAGGGTATATATGATATTTGTAGTTTGGGTTGGGTAAATATGATATTTTGAGGTTTAATAAGGGCATACATGAAATTAACCCTTTATTTTATCTATCTTTTGGCCATAGCTTAAAGTTGAAAGCTTTTCAAGTTTTTGATCCATTTTATGAATCTGACAAATAGAGAAAAAGGGACTGAAAAAAGTTTGGAAGTCAGAAAAAGAAAGAAAAAGAAAAAAGAAAGAAAGAAAGAAAGAAAAGAAGTTAGAAAAAGAATAGTCAAAAGAACGACTCAACAAAAGAAAAAATCAAAAAGAGTCGATAAGCGAAAAAGAAAGAAAAAATTGAGCCACAAATAAGCAATATGTTTAGACCGGTATAAAAATAGAAGTGATAATATCCCGAGCTCTAAAGTTCCAAAAAGTCAGATGTTTTAAATTTCGGATCTTAAATTGATTGGTTTTCAGGTTTTTGCTACAACCCTTTGAGCCCCTTTAATAAATCCCATTTCCTACCTTTAACCCTTAGCCTAACATTACAACCGTAAAGTGCTCTTGACGGTTGACAACTTTCTAGTGGTGGAGATGAGATTTGGTAACAAGCATATGCATACGGGAAAAGGTCGAGTATTAGTGTGATCACTTATATACATCTTACGCCTTTGAGAGATACACTTGAAAAATATATGTGAGGGTAAGAAGTTGAACTCGACAATTGGATTACTCAATGTACCTTATGGTGAGTCTGAATAATAGTTGATATCTTTGTGACTTTGACTGATCAATGATTGAGATAATTTTGATGTTATTTATCTTATTTTTCAGTCTTTTGATTGAGGACAATCAAAGCTTAAGTATGGGAATTTGATAACTCCAAAATTATACATGTTTTGGTCGTTCTAGATTTTAATGTTTATTCCCATTTTAGCCCATATTTGGTACTTTTTACCTCTGAAAACCTTTGTTTTTCAGATTAGCAGGTCTTGAAGGCTTGTGAACGTAAAAGTAAGAAAAGAGGCGAAAAAGCACGGAAAATGGAGTTTTTGAGAGACAGATCAGACTCTCGCGATCGCGAGACACTTGTCTAGCGTCGCGAGATGCCTTTTATTCTAGAAGGTTCCTTCCTGCTTCTCATCTGGCGTCACTTAATTCCCTTCCGACATCGCGAAAAGAAGTCAACCCTAATTAGAAGATTCCAAAATATTCAAGAAGGACTTTATGGCTTGATTAAGTGCCTCGCGTCGCGAAGTTGCTTCCTCGCGATCGTGATGTGGGACGTCCTCAGTTATCTTTAAATACTGCCTTCTGCCTTATTTTCAAATCATCAAGAAAAATATTCAGAAAATACTGAGAGGCTTAGAGTAGCTGTACGAAGGAGAGAGTTGTATGAACCTATAGTGGAGAACGGTGCTTAAACACGGTGATACCTCACCGGTGCTAACCCGGAGTCATCTTGCTGGTGCCCAATCATCAACTGTTGCACGGTCTGTTTAATGTGTTCATATTTATTGTTTTCTTTGTCAGTAGTTATGTTTAGTGGCTAGTACTCTTATAGTGCTTGCTATGGTTTAATGAACTTGGAAGATGATTTGATTTGTGGTTTTAATTAATAGATTTATGATTTCTTGAATGATTGTCTTGTGATTCCTGATTATTGTTTTAACTGTGGCTACTTGAATTCGTTGGTTGAGTGTGTTTGTTATCTGACAATTAATGAACAGACTCCTATCGGTTAATCAATCTCCCTTACCTTTCACTTTTGAGATGTGGTAAGCAACCTATCGGACCAGAGTAGGTTGGATATTAAGGTCCCATGAATTGCCATTAATTGGGGTGACTTGTACTAGATTTCATAATTCTTGTACTTAGATCGAGAGACCAATCTGGTTGACAATCACTAATCATGTTAGGGTGCTTATGCTTAAATTCCTGCAATAATCATTAATCTATATCTTTTGATTAATTATATCAAATCATCTGAAAATGGATTCTATCAACAATAGTAAGTACTTGTTTCTCTCATTATTATAAAAGTTATTTTCTTTATTGTTTTGTTAGTTTAATCATAGCTTTCGTAAAAACCACCTCAAAGTACTAGTTTTTTTAGATTAATTGATAGAACTAATAAACTGAAACTAGATACCTTCACTGTTCCCTGTGGTAAGAACGATACCTGGACTTACCTACACTATATTATACCCGATCTGGTACGTCTGCCTGTGAATGTGGTAATATTAGTTGGGTGATTTTTAAGGGTAAAACTTGGTCTGTTTATATATATATATATATATATATTACCGCATCAGGGTGCACCCTTGGTAATTATTTGGTACGATATGAAGCGCGAATCTGTTTCGTGCTTCCTTATAACTAGGGTGACCGGTTGGGCCCGTGTCTATGTCTACCATGTATCACCCGTGAATTTAACTGTTTATATTTGAGCCACAGAGTCGATTATGCTTTAAAACTGTTTGAGGGAATTCACTAGACCTTATGGTCTAACCCTCGTTTTCAAAACCTCTAAACAATTTTCAGGGAAAGCTAGAGGATCGGGCGGTGGAAAGGGGAAGGAAAAGGTGCTTGGTTAGAGTAGCAGCCTCCTGGACACTAGTTGGTCACATTTAGCTTTAGAAATCTCAGTTGTGGGGAGATTTGTCCTTTTGGTACTTTTAGATATGTCTTTGTTTGATGTAATCGACTTATGAATTCTCATTTTAAAGTTAATGTTATATTTTCGTTGCTTTAGATCACTAGGCTTTATTGTTATTATCTGTTTGGGTTTTGGGGCGTTATAGAGATTGTGGGTGAAGGTTTGAATAAAGAAAGTTTGTAACCTTGTGAAAAAAGTTTGGAGGCTTGTGAAATCTTTGAGAAGGTTATTGACGAGTTGAAAGTTTTGTCGGGTATTACTGGAATCAAACATTTTAAAACAACTCAGTTGATGGGTTTAGTTCCCTAAAATGTATCTAAGTTGTCACATTTTGCTATTGTGTGTATCATACTTTAAAAACTACCATTTAATGTATTGAAGTTTCAAAAAATTACCATTTAATGTATTGGGTAACCTACTAAACAAGTTGCATATTATTTTTCTATATTTTGATTTTTTAATTAAAAAATATTAAAGTAATTTACCGATGCCCCCTGAGATCTGTCAAATTTACGAATTTGGTCCCAAAGTCACACCACCACCTCCCTCTGTCGCACCGGTCATCTTCTCCGATGAACTCCGACCATCTTCTTCGATGAACTCCGACCATCTTCTCCGGCAAAGTCCGACCATCTTCTCCGGCGAAGTTCGTTTATTGGTGGTTACGGCGATGGTGGTAGTTGGCAATGGTAGTGAAGCGGCGGTACGACGATGGTGGTGACGCGATGGTGGTTACGGTGATGATGGGCGGTGGTGGTTACGGTATGGTGTGTGATGGTGGTGACCGGCGATGGTGGGTACGATGATGGTGGTTACGGTGATGGTGTGCGATGGTGGTTACGGTGATGGTGTGCGATAGTGGTTACGGTGATGGTGAGTAATGGTGGTGGTCGGCGGTGGTGGGTACGATGATGGTGGGCGATTGTGGTGCCGACGATGGTGGTTTCGGTGACGATGGTGTCTGACGATGGTGGTTCTGGTGATGGTGGTGGCCGGTGATGGTGGGTACGGTGGTGGTAGTGCGGCGGCAGGCGGTTGGGGGAGGTGGTGGTGCGACTTGGGGACCAAAATCGTAAGATTTAACAAAACTCAGGGACCAAATCTGTAACATTTTACATGGTGACCTGCTATCATAGGTAAGGATACATTAAATGGTAATTTTTTGAAACTTCAATACATTATATGGTAGTTACTAAAATATGATACACACAATAGCAAAAAGTGACAACTTGGATACATTTTAGGAAACTAATCCTTTAAATAATTGATTGGTAAATATAAAAAAGAGAATTGCACCTATGTCCTTACAAACTTCAATAATTACACATATATCGTTGTAAACTTCTAAACTCCGACCCAGAAGCACCATCACCTAGAACCACCATCGCTGCCCCCAGCACCTCTAGTCGCCGTCCTAACTGCAGGTGACCGATTGTTGACCGGTTGAACCAGTCATGATACACAGAATAACAAAAAAAATAAAGTTTGATACATCAAAAAATATTTTTGGTAGGTAGATACACAAAGTAATTTTTCGTGTATAGTTTGATACATTTTGGAGAAGTTTACCCTATTTTTTAATGAGTTTAAAATAGTTTAAAAATACATAAAATGCGTATAAGGATATAGGTGTAATTCTCCAATATATAAATATGGGTGTAAATGACAAGGTTAGCAATTCTCTATTGAAATCTCTGTGCAACCAAACAAGAGAAATGATTATGTGTCACAATTCTCTACTGAAATTTCTGTGTTACCAAACAGAATAATTAATTCTCATTCTCTAAAGCAATTCCCTTTCTCTGCAATTCCATTCTCTATACCAAACGTCCCCTAAGAGAATTTTATCACTTTATATACAATTTCCTAATTCCTTTACCAAATGTGCCAAGAACCCCTTGTGGTCTCGGTTACTTGATTTGGGCTTGACATCGGTTTTACATCCTATATTATGGATGGCTAAATTGGGCCCGGCATGCTAGGACTCCTTATGGTATAATGGTTCGAAATACGTTACAATTTTTATAGAACTTTTAGGTATGTCCTTTCCAAGGATAACCCCTCATGTGCGAAATTATAGATGATCTGCTTTAAAATCAAACAATTCCAAAGACTATTTATCGTAGAGAGGCTTGTAGAAAATTCTGGGAAACCGTCAACGCTTGTTGGCTTATCAGTTATGTTTAGGTCCGATTTAAAGAAAAACCAAGTTTTTATAAGTTAGAAGTTTTTTCTAATTTCATATTATTTTCAAGTTTTTATGTTTAAAAAATTTCAAGTTATTTTTAAAGTTTTTATGTATTTATTATCTAAAAATAGTAGATAGAAACAAGCTTGTAAGGAGTCATGTTAAAACCAAGAAATATAACAATAACAAAATTTTGAAATTCGTAATTAACTAATTATTAAAAGATGTAGAATATATTTGTGTAAAAGCAATTTTTTTAAAATTCATAAAAAAATTGGAGAGGCATGAGACAAATTTAAGGAACTGATGGGCCTATATTGGTCACATGATTTTTGGTTGGGTTGGGAGTTGGGACTTGGGACCAACGAATTAGATTTTGAAGGGAATGTTTAAGCCAGATTTAGAAAAACTGAGTTTTATTTGTAAGTCAAAGCTTTTTTTAAAAGATTTTTACATTATTTTCAAGTTATTTTTAGAATAATTCAAGTTTTAATCTACCAACTGTGTTATTTTATAGTATGTTTGGATAACAAATTTTAAAAATCGTAATCATAAAAGGATGTAAAACATTTTTGTGTAAAAGCAATTTTAAATTGGGAACCACGATTGGTAAACCAGATCCATATTGATCATAGGATTTTCGATCAAGATATACTGAATCATGAATTTCATTTAATCTATGATTTTGATTTTGTTTATCTCTTATTTTATATAAAATGGATTCAGTGAGAAGGTAAAAGTACAAGAATCCTCTTTTTATAACATAACTAAAATGAGGACGACAAATCCAAGATCGATTTTTGTCAATATCTATGTTGTATGTGAAAGATAGGGCCTTAGGAAAAAGAGATAATTAAGCATGTTATGACGTTGTTAAGATATATATAGGTCGTCATGGAAGTCCGAACTGGAGTAGCTCTTTAAAAGTTCAAATCATTAGCATTTTTGCTCAACAAAGATGCCAACAAAATTCAAAATAAGTGATGACGTATTACTATCATAGGACACTACAGTATATAGGTCTCTATCTATTCATAATATTAGATCAATGGCTTCTACAATCAAGTTAGTACGACTTTCTCTCACATTTATAAGCTTTTACATTAAATTGGTGATGACAATGCTATGTCAAACAACTTCCAATAAGGTTTCACTAACAACTAATTAAAACAACTAATTAAGTTGTCGTTAAAAAAAACACTTTAAGGTTGTTTCAACTCACCACAAGAAATATTAGAAATAGGGGCAACATCATTAGGTGCGACAGTAGAATTAGGGGCGACACGTTGCTTGGCGCGCGTTCTAATGGAAATAGGGGCAACACTATTAGGGGCGACAAGGGTATTAGGGGCGACATTAATAAAAGTCGCCCCTAATACCTTTGTTGCCACTAATAGTGTCGTCCCTATTTCCCAAAAAATACCGGGTAATTTTTCCCTCTAATGTTTTCATAATTTGGGGTTTAAACAAAAGAAAAATAGAGAGCTGCTTCATTCTTGTGCAAACGAAAAGCAAACAACCTGCTTCGACTAAGCTTGAGCTTGGCTCATTTACGTTCATCATGCTTGAGCTCGAGATCGACTTGTTTCGAACTTTATGTGTTAAGTTCGAGCTCGTTAAGGATTTATATAGCAAGTCCGGGCTCTGCTCGAGCTTGACTCTTACCTATAAATTAACACTTAATATGATTTTTGTTTTTTATTTTTCTACTATTTTTATTATATAATTTTTAATTTTTAATTTTTAATTATTTAGTATATATATATATATATATTAATTGAGGCTCGTTTAAACTAGCAAACTTAATCATAAAGGCTCGAGGTCGAGATGAAGCTCAAGCTTTGCTCGAGCTCGTTTAACTCAAACTCAAATTAAGCTTTTTAACGAGTCGATTCCAAATAGGTCACGAATAGCTTGGCTCGCTTACGTCCGGACCTAACCTTTTTGTGGCAAATAGGCCTAACATTAGCATACTCAAACTCTTTATACAGACTTGATAAACTTGTCCATACCTGCCCTATAAACAGGCTACTAGACTTATTACCCATATATTAACATGTCTATATTTTTTAAACATTATAAGAAAATAAAACTTATACAAAATCACATCAATCTTTTCCACTAACGGTTTTCAAGAGTTTGAAGTCATAGGAGAATTGCACCAACATCGATTATGAATGTTATGATTTACAAAACTAATGTGTCTACGGAGCTTCCATGAGAAAAATGACCAAATGAAATAATAAGGAATTTGATGAATTGAGCTCATCATAGTGTTATGGTCCCAAATAGTTGATACACGATGAGCCACAAGTATGTGTGAATTGGAAAACGTCTACGAGTTTTTAATGTAATCTATAAATTTTACATAATTATAAGATACTTATTAAACATAAGATAATTATGGGTCTGGTGGACATATCAAAATTTTCTTTGCATTATTCATGTAGAGGGAGGTTCATACGAAAAATATAACTTTTTAAGAAAACGCAAAGAGCAATATACTCCCATGAATCGCTACCCTCCCATTTCCAAGAAAAATATACTTATTGACCGGTCCCCCCCCCCCCCCCCCCAACTCTTTAATAATCTCTACCCTCCCATGAATCGTGTCAATCCTCCGTGATCACGTCCATTGTAACCGCGAGATGAGTGGCTGAGATCGCTCCTCACTTTTTCTAAAATTGACATGCTTCTCGTTTGAACCTTCCCCTATTCATGTATGTCCATATATTGTAACAACTCATAATTCAATCAGGACCTGTCTATTTTTTGAAATAGTTGTACATGCCTGCTTTTTTAGGGCATTATACATATAGGGTCTAATAGGGCGTTACACCTTGAACAACTGTAATAATTAATACACATTATGACACTAATTAGCGACATTGACAATTTGTATATTTTTTTCTTATAAAAATTGATACGTAAGAAAGAATTTTCAACGATGTTGTTGTCGTCGTCGTCTAGTAACAACAATGCAAAGGTCAATGACAAGTAGTGATGAAAAGATAGAGCTTTTGTGGCAGTCTCTGCCCACTATCGGTACTCGATATCTTGTAGTGATTGACGTAGACATATTAATCATTTATTATATTTTTAAATCAAAAAAATAACAATATAGGTAGTAAACATGTAGGTGCACATGAGACGTAGTAGACAACATTTCTATATTGTGGTCGATCTAAAACATTTCTTTATTGTATTTTAACAACTAAAATGATTGGTTAACATGATAATAAATTTGATGACCAAAATTGCATTTCTTAAAAAGGGAAGAAATCTTAAGTGATCAAAAACAAAATGAAAAGTTGTGAAGTCTTTGAAAGGCAATAAGGCATGCAAATCACAACCCCACAAACCCATCCCCCTAACCCACTTTCATAATGGTAGATTTGGACCTTTGAAAATGATATCAACCAATAATTAAAAAAAGACTTAGGTTTACCTGAAATCCGGTTCGAATTAAACATCAACTAGTTGTATTCTTAAATGCTTAAGACGTGTTTAAAATGCTATAGAGCCTTATGAGTTTGAATCCGACATGTGAGATTCAAGGTTGCATTGGAAACTTATAACTCTTTAGTTTGTTAATCCTCGATTTATGAAGACAAAACAAAGAGATTTTATGAACTTGAAAGATTAATGAATAAACAAATGTTTTTTATAGGAGGTTTTAAAAAACGAATACAGTAATTTCATAAAAAAATATCGAAAAAAGGAAAGTATCAACGGTAAGGAGATGAAGTGACTGATCTTCCTTAAGAGTCGTAACCTTCTTTTATTGAGAGTCGTTTTAATTGAAATTACTTATTTGTCTTTTGTCATTGGTCAATTATGGCATTCTCACTCTTTAACGGTGTTAATTATACAACATTACTTACATGTATGCCATATTAATTATGTAGTTTTTGTTTGGGGAAAATTGATCAAAATAGCCAATTTTTTCACCTAAGTTCACTTTTTAGTTATTTTTTCATAGCTTACACAAAAATACTTTTACGTTGACACAATTTTCATTTTCTAGGAAATAAAAGAAAATGTTATTTAAATTTGCGGAAAGAATCACACTTGTGTCCATTTACCTAAATGGGTTATTGATCCTTACACAAATGGGTTATGTGTAAAAAGATTTCTTATGTTTTTTAATATAAAAATAAGGTTTATTTAAATCTAGAAAAATTTACATAAACTCAACTAAAATAGAAATCCAGTCTCAAAAATCACTAAAAAATAAATTTGTTTTAAAAGATGTACCACTTAAGTCGATTTGCTTTTATGTGGTATAGAGTGATTGCATGATAACATAATATATCACTAAAAACTAAAAAGAAGCAATGATTGTAAAAAAACAAAAACGTGGAACATACAAATACAACCATCAACAATGTTTTAAAAACCGGTTTTTTAGTTGAATCGGTGTGATGACCGGTTTACGGTTCAACCGGTTCAACCGGTTCACTACCGGTTCAATTGGTTTCAAGCATTTGTATGTTTTTTCCATTTTCTTACATTCATATATTTATAAAACCAACATTTTGATATCTACAAGTTAAAAAACATTAAAAATATACATTACTATACAATGAGTTTTACATTAATCAAAAAATATTAAAAATATACATTACAATGAGTTTTACATTAATCAAAAAACATTAAAATAATAATAACAACAAGTTTTACATGTAATATTGTTTTAAAATCCGGGTCAACCAGTTTTTTACCGGTTCGATCCACCGGTTCAACCACTAAACCGGTCGGTTCAATCCGATTCTTAAAACACTATAAAACCGGTCACAATTGAACCGGTCCTTTCACCGGTTCCCGGTTCGACCGGGCCGGTTCAACCGGTTTTTAAAACATTGACCATGAAAAGCTTAAGACCATGCCTAGAGTCGTCAGCTCTAATAACATGTCTGATAACATTGTTAAAATAAAATAAAAAATTAGGATTTTTCTTTCTAAATTGCTTCAAGAGCATTGTTAAACCATTTGTTAAAATAAAGAAAATTTGAAGTTTTCTTTAAATATAAAGATTTCTCCAAAATCTCTATATGATGCGTGAGAAACCTTATTTTAATGTATTCCACCAATGACATAATTTATTGTTTAAAAGTTTTTAAAAAGTTAATTCGAATAATAAATATAATGTATGTTTTATTAATATAAATGATGATAAATTCTCTAAAATAGCAAAGTTGTTGGAGATCAACAAATAGAGTTTTAGAGATTTTGATCTTGTATTCTCTATTTTTTTTAAATATAGTAAAACTGTTGGAGATGCTTTAAAGACGAATAATAGGTACAATAAAACATGGTTTTTATAAGAAAATAAATTATATGATAACTTAGTGACGGTCTCTTATTAGTTTGCTTAACTTTATTATAACAACTTATTATGAGGGTGTTTGGGATTGTTTTTTGAGCTTTAAAAGTGTTTTTGGTCAAAAGTGTTTATTGACTTATGGTGGTAGTAAAAGGACGTTTTTAAAAAGTGTTTGAATTAGCTTTTATGGTGTAAAAATCATAACTCAATAAGTTAAAAAAGTATTTGGATAAAAAAGTAGTGTTATGGGAGGGGGAAAAACTAAAAGCCAAAAGTCGAATAGAAAAAGCCACATTCTCCTTACTTTTAATAATAGTTTTTCCCCTTGTATCAAAAAACACTTTTAAAAGTGCTTCTTAGATATCCAAACATTATTTTTAACTTATTGGCTTTTTGAGAAGCCAATAAGTCAATAAACACTTTTGAAACACAATACACAGTTGTTACATATATATACAACGGCGGATTCAAAAATATAGGTAAATCCAAGCTTAGGGTACTAAAAAGATTTGAAACCAAATAAAATACCCAAACTAACATAATACAAATTATTTTTGCCAATGACGTGTAACTCAGTTGGTAACGGGTGGATGGTAAGTTTGCAACAAATATCAGGTTATTTCGCAATTCGGTTATCAAATAAGTTAAATTTCAGTTTTTCTTACCATATCGGTTAATGTAACACCCCGCCTACCATGACACAATATTGTCTGCGTTGCTCCACTAGCTCACGACTTTGTTTATGGGGACCTGTGAGGACTTCACCCAAGCACGCTTAACTGCAGCGTTCAAAGAACTTGTCGTACATGTGGCTCCAAAATGCGTTGTGTTTAGGAAGGTCAAGGTATTTCTTATGAACACAGTATCCCTCATTTCCACTGGATATGAGATATGCCTAAGGTGTTACAATTAACTAAATAACAAATTGTTCTAAAATTTATTTTATATAATTTTCTTCCAGATAAATTGGTTTGAGCATATATAAAAATAAGAGAACAAAAAATCAAAATACATTTAGTAAAATCATCACTCGATGTTATCAATATTGTAACATAATTGCAAAAACTAGTGGTAACATTATATAAGGCCATCCGCTGTCGACCCACTACTACCCACACTACCCAACTGCCACATCAGCATCACATCAGCTTTCCACTATTATACCCAAAACTACTCAATCCATCCACTGTCGACCCACTGCAAACCACTCCATCAAAATTATTTTTTTAATTATTAACTTTAATAAAAACTAATACTAATATTAAAAATAAAGATTTTCATTTCAAAAAAAAAAAATAATAAACAAGTACAATACGAAACTAAAAATTTCGTTCACGAAAATTAAAATTAAAAACTAAAAAATGTTTCATCAATGGAGAGGCGACCATCCGTATTTTTGTCGTAGCTCCTCCTTCATAGCCAATGTTGTCTCCAACGCCCCGCCCGAAAGATGCACATGCGACGATATGTAAAACCTATAGTCTCATCGTTTTTTTGTCCTCCGACTCTTGTTCACGAAACTTCAAATCTCTTTCGCGCAAGTCGAGGTCCTTTCAGCGAGTCTCGAGTATTTCTCTCGATGTCGTGTTGAGCGTGCTTAACTCGCTCAACAACCCAGAGACGCTTCGGCTCGAGGCGTCTCCCATAGACCCCGACTCAACCTCATCCTCGGGTGTCCACAGTTTCGGCGGAGCCCTCAATTCAAATTTTCTTTTCGGCTCTTTGGCTTTGGCTTTGGCTTTGCCTTTGCCCTTGCCCGGTGATGGTGGCGGGGATGACGGTGGCGTCGGTTGCGTTTTGGGTACATCTTCGAACTCGGGCGACAAAGTTTCTTCCCTCTCTCGGCGGTCATGTATATTTGGCATCGATTGAGAGCGCATAAGAGTCGATTGAGAGAGCATTCCCGTAAACGATTGAGAGAGCATAGGTAAAAGATTGGAATGACTCATTCCGTAGTTTGCTGGGACGTTCGTGTTAAAAAAGTCCGAATCGTATACGGCGGCGGATGGCGTGATAACCCACTCCGTATTGTGTGCGTGATATGTGGGACTCGCTATTTGTGGGATATATGAATCGGTGGGACTCAAATTTGTCGGTGGGACTTGGGTTTGTCGGTTGGGTGTCGACACGTTGGTAACCTTAGATTTGGTACGTTTGGGTTGGTTGGGAGTCTTTTGTTTATCCATTTGGAAGGTTGAGAAAAAGGGTAGAGAAAAGGTAAAGAAAAGATGAAGAAAGGTTGAGAAAAGATGAATGAAGATATTGTGTGAAAAATGGTAGAAATTAGTTTGGTTTATATAGATTAATTAAATTAGTTTGGTTTATAAGAGGAATAATCAAATGAAAACTCAATTAATTGTGTAAACTAGTGGATCAATCTCAACCATTAAAATATTTCAATCAAGGGTTATTAATTAAAGGAAAACATATTAAGATTTCTTTAATTTTATATGCAGCCACACCTGATCATAGCCCCACAAGGACATTTTAGGCATTTTTAACATTAATTTGACAACCTTCCATCTCATCCAGATCGTATCATCTCCTTCTTCATTTTGACATGTTTCTCTCCTCTCCCTTCAATTAGCTCAACCACTATCCACCGCCGCCGCCCCTGCCGCCGTCCACCACCGCCGCACCTGCCACCTGCTCGCCGCCGACTTCTCTAGATCTACAACCGGGAGATCTGTAACCGCCGTCACTCAACCATTAAAATATTTCAATCAAGGGTTATTAATTAAAGGAGAACATATTAAGATTTCTTTAATTTTATATGCAGTCACACCTGATCATAGCCCCACAAGGACATTTTAGGCATTTTTAACATTAATTTGACAACCTTCCATCTCATCTAGATCGTATCATCTCCTTCTTCATTTTGACATGCTTCTCTCCTCTCCCTTCAATTAGCTCAACCACTATCCACTGCCGCCGCCCTGTCGCCGTCCACCACCGCCGCACCTGCCACCTGCTCGCCGCCGACTTCTCCAGATCTACAACCGGGAGACCTGTAACCGCCGTCACTGGCGCTGCTGGCGCCACCGCCGTCGCCACCACCGCTACCACGTCGTCGTCCTTCTCCACCATCACCGCCATTGTCTTCCACCAGCTCTGGTAAGTTTTAATTAAAACCCCCAATTTCTAGGGTTCTTGAGATTTTTTCAAAATTAGGTTAGTTTGATTCAAAATTGGAGATTGTTGCTTTATAAAAGTTGTTTGTAATGTTGATTTGAGCAACATATCTGAATTTTAACTTTTTTTTGGAAGATTTTAGGAAATCAATCTTTAAAAAATAGAGTTTTTGAAGTTGTGTTCTTGAAGGTTCATAATGTGTTCTTGAGTGTTTATCATTTTTGTTCTTGCAGATTCATCATGTGTTCTTGAAGGCTGAAGTGGACAACGATATGAAGATTCATTAGATGAATTTAAATGTAAATAGACATTTGTTTGTATTCATTAGATAAATTTAAATGTAAATGGACATTTGGTTTTCCATTCATTAGGTGAATATAAATGTAAATAGACATTTTGTTTTATATTCATAAGGTGAATTTATGTTTGTATTCATAAGATGAATTTACATGTAAATAGACATTATTTTTTGATTCATATGATGAGTATAAAGTTTCATTTAGTGAATCGAAGAGTCATAAGATGAATCTGAGTTTGATATGATGATATGGATTTCTTCTACTGCAGATTCATATAATGAATATGAAATTTCATATTATGAATATGAAATTTCATTAATCATATTCATAATGTGAATCAAAATTTTCATATTTATTATATGAATATGAAGTTTCATATTCATAAGATAAATATGAAATTTGATAATATGAATCTGAAGTTCGTATTCATAATTATGAATGAACCGTGAACTTTTTTTGCAAAATGACGATCATGCCCTTTATACATATTTTCAGATCAAAAGCTTAGATTAGTCCTCTAGTTTACACAAATTATTTAGTTTTCTCTAGAAGGCACAGTTTAAACATGTTAATTTTGGCGTGACGTCATTTTCTTCTCAATCCTATTATGTAAAATATAAATCAAACCCACAAAATTTACAAATGGTCTTGTTTTTATATACTTGTTCTATTCAAAATGTCAAAGTTCTGCTAGAAACATTGAATCATTTTTATATCCATCACAGAAAAAGTATAACAAAAAAGCGTGACATAAAAAAATGATTGGATTTATCATGTATGACTTGAATAGAATCTTATGCGAATATGTAACATAGGTGATTAACCAAAAAATCAAAAAAAAATGAAGCCGGTTTTTTATAAATAGGTTTGGATTTGAATCTGTCTGATTTAAAAAGAAACCGGTTTTTTAATCGATTTATATTTTTGGGGAGGACCGGTTTTTTTACCGGTTTAAACCGTTCCCAAAAAAAACGGTTTTAAATCGGGTTTTTTTAGCTATCGATTTTTAAAAAAAAATTATATAATATTTTATATATAATTATATATACTTACATTTGAATTTATGTTGGTATTTATATAATTATATTTATACAAATATATTGTATATTGAAAGGGCGCTTTAGGCCATGTCTACACTAATTCCGTCAAATTGTAACTGTAAGAAATCAACTACTGATAAACTTAGGGGACGTTTGGTTCGCGGAATGAAATTCGATGGAATTGGAGTTCATTACGGAATTTGACTTTGAAGGAATTGGAATGGAATTTGACCATGCATTTTGGTCGTGTTTGGTTGGATGGAATTGAAATGAAATTGTAAAAGGTAAGGTGAGCAAAACCAACCGAACCAAAACTGAAAAAAAGAGAAACTAAACCGAAACCGAAAATAGAAAACCGGTTTCGGTTTCCATCTCGACCGGAAAAATGGAACCGAAAACCAAAATCGGTTCGATTTCGGTTTTTGTTTCCATCTCGGCCGAAAAAACCCGAACCGAACATACTTGGTTTCCCGAAGATTGAACCAAACCGAACCACTTATATATAGTTTGATTATTTAAAAAATAAAAAAACCGAAAATTGAGACCGAAATGAACCCAGCCGTAAAAGAATTTTGAATGAGAGAGCGATAGATGATGATGAGAAAGCCATATATGGAAAAAATGAGAGGGGGAAGGGAAGATTCCAACGAATTCCATGGGTTATCGTATGGAATGATGAAACCTATGATTTAAGGAATTTGAGGGATTTCTTAGTTAATATTCCGTGAACCAAACAAGACCATGGAATTTAGTCAATGGAATTGGCCGTTTCAATTCCATCAAATTCTGTGAACCAAATGTCTCCTTAATTAGTGGCCACAATTGTTGTGTACTCCTAGAATTGAATCCTTGACAAACGAGAATAATAAAAAAGCAAAGTCCGATTTTTTTATAAGGTTCATCTAGACTTTGTCTAGACTACATTCTTGGCGATTGAAAATTAAATTACGATCGTCTTAAATTAAGTCTAACCCCAAAATGCTAGAATTTGCACTTGAATCCGAAGTAGATGAGATATTTCATCATATTCCTCTAGTCTAATGCACCACCACCCTTAGGCTGAGCGTAGCGCAATGGTTTTACCGGCGGGTTGGAGCCCGCCAGCTTCAACATTTCCAGCGGGTTGGAGTACGCGAGGGGTTTTATCGGCGGGCTCCAGGTTATATGGCTTCTACAACCCGCTCTTTTATGTGTGTGTTGTGTGTGAGAGGGTTGGGGTACGGGTTGTAGAGGGTTGCAGAGGGTTATGAGAGGGTTGGAGAAAATCTGATGTGTCGGCTGATGTGACATGTTAGGTTGAGAGGGTTGCGCTAATGATAACCTTATGGGTAAAAAATCAAAAAATTAGTATAAATAGCGTTTGGATGAGGAATTTGAAAAAGCCGAAACCAAAGGAATCCAAGCCATCCAAATAGAAAGATGAAAGTCCCAAATTTTATGTAACTTTTACGTTTTTGTGAAACTTTTATTTAGTCTTATATAATATAAGAAAACAATTTAATTCATAACTAATAAATTGAATATAGTTCTTTTTTCTAAAATTTATTTTAATAAGTTCAAATTTTATAGTATATATAATAATTGTTTGGGTAAAAATCTACGATCGTACGACGATCGATTATAATCGTAAGATATCTTTCAGAATAATAATTCCGTATTAAGATAAGGTCTTGAGACAGAACTTAAAGATATCCTTGAACAAATACAACAATCGGTCGAATGAATCTAACGATTAGTCGAACGATATTACTATACATGTCGTACGACATTACTAATGAATAGACGTACGAAGAGTTTGTTCTTGTTGCAGATAAATAGATCATCATATCCAACAATTGTACACCTTGAAGAAGTCTGAAATCGAGTACTATGCTATGCTCGTTGGAGTTCATCATTACAACGGTCATATTTCAATCATAACTCTTCCATTAACGACATCATCAAGAGGTCGACCGTTATGAGCAAGATTTCCGCGACAGTTACGATCCATACATTAATGATCAACAATCCGTTGGACGGTTATTATCGAGCAACTATAAAAGAAGGATCAAGCTCTCATTTGACAACTACATTGACATCCTCGAGTATTACAAGCTCTGCACTTATTATTTTGATAATCAGTTGTAATTTAAGTTCGATTCAATTGTTTATTTCCTTGTAATCGTACGACCGAAGCTGTAACATCAAAGGATATCACCCCTAGTTGGTGATCAATAGTGGAACGTCGACTCAATATCGGTCGACCGCAGGTTTTTTCCTCCGTCGTGAGGTTTTTCCTGCGTCATCAAAATATTTGTGTTCATTTACTTATTATCGCACTTATTATCGACTGTAATTTCTTTCTCTCGACGGTTTAGCCTTACACAATTTCTTCGACATTAGACTTGTGTAATTTTTTACATAAACAATAATCAGTGATAAATTCTTTTATTCAATAGTTTTCTATTTTTTTATACTATATTGTTTGGGTGAATTAACATGTTATTGTAATTACCTATTTCTTCAAGATATCTTTTTTAGTTAGTTTACATTTTTATTAGTTAATTTTATCGATCATAATTTATTTATATGTTATCTTATCAACTCTCACTTTGCTTAGAGCATCCATAATATTGAGTTTTTTTATACTGTTTTTTCACAACTTTTTTCCTCTCACCTTATCACCAAGTAACCAATTAAAAAACTTTTTAGACGTATAAGAGTGGAGCTAGGATCTTCTTCTAGGAGAAATGTCAATTATAAATAAAACAAATTAAAAAATATATATTAATTTTTTTAGAATAACAAAAACAACAATCATATGACTATTGAAAACGTAAATATATACGATTTGAACATTGATCTCAATGAGTTATCACTTTATGAAACTTATCTATGTTTTTTTCGTTATCTACTTCAACAAAAAAAAAATTTTGCAATATAAGAAATCGGATGGTCATTGATCTAGTTATCAAGATCAATCATTACACAACTTTTTATTTACAATATCCATAGCTGAAAATATTCGCTAAACTCGTAACGTCCTAAAATGTAACATTACTTAGAACACATTTTTTACCTTTTTGTTCACGTAAAACGCGATGAGTAGTAAGGAAAGTAGAAATAAATATAACGTTACACCAGCTGTATCAATACAATGTCAATTCATTTTTCTCCACATCAATATAATGCAATGCCACTCATTTAAGGTAGTTTTCATCAACTAATTATAACTTATAGTTATATATTTTACTAATTTACAATATCAAAAAAATATTAAATATAATTTATTTATAATATAAACAACTAAATTTAATAAAAATATTGATAATTAGTTTAATTATTAAATTAATTAAAATTATTAATTATAATATAAGTATATTATTTATATGAAAATGAGTTTTGTGTATAAATAAACAAAATAAAAATGTAAACATCAATTTTATTTTAGTATAAATAAAATAATTTTTTTGTATAACTAAATAAAAGAATATGAAAACGACTCGCATTTAAGATTTGTAAGAACTTTCAAATTTATGAAGACTTGCAAGTTGCTATAATTTATCTATTATTTGAAAATTTAAGAAACTAATTTTAATATATAAAAAATATCTTAAAATCAACCAAAAACTTAATTATATAAGATTGATGTATGTCCATTAATGTTCTAAGTTTGTTCTGTTTTAAAACTTTTTTAACGATAAATTTCATTAATAATAAATAAATCATGTTGATATTAAGGCATTATTTAGTAAACACAAAGTAACTTATAAGCTAGCTTATTTTTTGTATACATGTTTGGATTAGATGGATAAAAAGTAGCTTATAAGCTAGCCTTTTGATAAGCTATTTGAAAATAGTTTTTTAAAGTTTTTTTTGTAGTCTTTTTCAATTATAATCTTATTAATATGAATTATTGTACTTTAATATACATTTTTTGATCATTTTACATACCCATAAGCTAGTTATTGTCAAACATAATTTTTTCATAAGTTAGCTTATCAGCTACTAGCTTGCTTATAGTCAATAGCTAGCTTATGAGTTAATTTGCCAAACATAACCTAAACTATTTAAAAATAATGTGAATAAAAACTAATTTATGAATAAAAAAAAGAAATCAAAAACAGCTATTTCCCTTAAATTACAGTAGAAAACATGGTTTTTATGCTATTAAAACTTCGTTTTCATCGATTATTGTGATAAGAATCACGATAAAATCAATACTGTTTTGTAAAAAGATTCCCAATTAGTTTGATATTGTTGTCTATATCAAACCTTCAATGTCTCAATTATTATTATTATCATTCAAACCAATATTTTGACGATATTTCAATGAATAACTTTTTAAATAGCGATAACGATGTTAAATGTAAGTGTACGTTAATATGTTAGTCTTATTGATCTCACAGAAATAGCTTGGTCTTACCAAAACTTAACCCCACGCATATACATGTTTTGACAAACAAAGATAATTAAAGTATAGTTCTTTGAACAAACTCATAAAAGAAGATATGATTACTAAATGTATAATTATTTATAAACTTAATAACACATACAAATTACTTTTTCTGTGTTTTTTCATATATAAAATAACACAATGAACATGTAATATTGTTTAATATATATAAAATAGTCATGAACTTTCTTTTATATGGCACATTGTATAAACATTGCATGAAAAGTGAAACCTGATTTATAAATTTGTATAAGTTATTGAGTTTGTAAAAGAAGACTCGTAATTACTAATATTTAAAAGATAATTCAATTCATAAGACAATAAGAACATCTCCAATGCAATGTTTTTTTGAAAAATGTTCATCTAGGTTTTGTTTAGACTATACGATCTAAGATTAAACCTAACCATAGGATGCTAATGTCTGGACTCGAGTCAGAGGTAGATGAGATATTCCACTACATCTCCTTAGATCGATCTTTCACCAGTATGTCATCACTCTTACGGTTTCTCTAAAGCAATGTTCTTTTAAGCAAAAATTGAAGTGACTTATTAAAAACTATACTTGTATAAGGACCTTGGTTCTTATCTTAAGTTGGTGTAAACCAACAAATTGGTATTTAAATTGAATATTTATTTTTAAATATCATAATTACTGATTATTGACTTGTAATTGTTTTCGTTTTTGAAGTATAAAATTGATTTTTTTAGTCATGGTTTTCATTTTATTTTGCTTTTAATGTTTGGGATTAACAAAGTTAGACAAGTCTATTAAATTAGAAGGTGATCTGGTCTTTGTTTAGCTTTTATATATTCTTATTAAATATATGCATTATTATTAGAGAAAATAATTTATATACCCACTGATAAATCCCACTTTTATCTCCTACCCAATCTCTCCTACCGAAATCCCAAATACCCACCGTCCCGCCAACCATCGGCTGCCAACCACCTCCGGCGGTCGCCAAGCCGGCCAAACAAACGAACCCGGCGAGAATTTCTTTGGCCCGCCAAGAACCACCCACCATTTGGTGACCCACACCACGTGGCGGCATCCCATTCGTCCACCTCACCTGTCAAGTCACACCTCCACCCGCCAACCGATCAGCCACCATTGACGGGTGGTCCTTTCCACCTCAGCTCCACCTCAGCGCCACGTAAGCGCCACCTCAGCCGGATCGCCAAACTAGCCAGTCTCCATTGGCGGTTGGTGGTGTGTTGGCGGCTCCCCATTCGTCCACGTGGCGACTCCCCATGAAACCCTAATTTCTATAAACCTAATTCACGAGAAAGTTGATAATAATTATTGTACTATTATTCTAACCTCTATTATTGTACTATTATTATTCTAAATTGTCCAATCCATAAGCATATTTTCAGTATTTAACATGAACGAATTTGTGTGTTTTCTCATATCAGTTTTCTCAACCATCTTCTCTTTTACTCACTCTATTATTTCCTCTGATATCAGTAAAATTTGTGTGTTTTGAAAATGAGTTACGATGTAGATAAAGCAAAGCTATATCTTAGTTCCGGTGGTCATTGGGCTGAAGGAAGCGACGGATGGGATTACGTTATTACTGAAGAAATAGAGACTCAAGGTGTTAGGATGAAAGTAAACAGTACATATCAACATCTTGTTGATTACTGTTGTCGAAAATGCGGACTTGACCGTTCGATTGGTGAAGTGAATGTATTGTACAAGAACGGTGGCCAGATATTGAAGTTAACCGACGATGAAGATGTTAGGGTGTTTATGCAAATGGCGATAGACTCAAGTGAACCACCTAAACTTTATGTCGACGTATTTGTAGTTGATGGAGGTGGTACTTCGAATGAGGTCAACGAAGAAGAAATGTATGTTCCTGAATTCGATAGTTCCTATCAACCAGATTTTGGATGTGGTGTTAGTGACCATTATCTAGAAGTTGTCCCAGAGACACAACAGACACAACAACAACAACAACAACAACAACAACAACAGCAACAACAACAACAAGATGAAGAAGAAGAAAAGAAGAAAGACGAAGAAGAAGAATACGAGCGTAGAAAGTTCGCCGGGTGTCCAGAAGATGAATTCCATGTTTTCAGGGGTTTATCTGATATTGATTCATCAGACAACGAAGATGTCGAAACCGAAGAAGAAACCGAAGAAGATGCGGAACCTTTCAAGTTTCGACAAGGTTTAAATGAATACTTTGATATGCCTCCTTTCCTTCATACCCAAGATTTCATGTCGACCAACAACGAAGTAGTACCTTATAGACGTAGTCAAAGGGTAAAAAATGGTCAATTATTTGATACGAAGGATCAAATGATTATAGCGGTCGGGCAGAAATTCCTAGAAGAACATTTTGAGTATAAGACGAAGCGGTCAGACAGAAAATGGTACGAGATTGTATGTGCCCACGATCAACGTGAGTGGGTTATGAAAGCCCAATTTGTTGGAGATGGGGGTATGTTTATGGTAAGACACTTGTATGACGAACACACTTGTTCGAGGACCCAACTCAACTCTACACACCCTCAAGCCAACAAGAAAATATTGGGTAACATTTTAAAGTCAAAATTAGGGTTTCATGGGGAGTCACCACGTGGACGAATGGGGAGCCGCCAACACACCACCAACCGCCAATAGAGACTGGCTAGTTTGGCGGTCCGGCTGAGGTGGCGCTTACGTGGCGCTAAGGTGGAGCTGAGGTGGAAAGGACCACCCGCCAATGGTGGCTGATCGGTTGGCGGGTGGAGGTGTGACTTGGCGGGTGAGGTGGACGAATGGGATGCCGCCACATGGTGTGGGTCGCCAAATGGCGGGTGGTTCTTGGCGGGCCACAGAAATTCTCGCCGGGTTCGTTTGTTAGGCCGGCTTGGCGACCGCCGGAGGTGGTTGGCGGCCTGTGGTTGGCGGGCCGGTGGGTATTTGGGATTTCGGTGGGAGAGATTGGGTAGGAGACGAAATTGGGGTTGGTTAGTGGGTATATAAATTATTTTCTCTTATTATTATATAAGCTCTAAAAGTTTTAGTGATTTGTACTATTGGAAAAAGGTGAAAAGAAACCGGAAGGAAGCACGGGTGGTGTATAGATTTGTATTTTAAATCATAAGATAATATCTAATTTTATTTATTTTGATATCATTATAATATATATAGAGGAGAATTCTGTTGTTAACCACAAATAGTGTGTTTAACGTGTTAACCAAATTCAACTAAGGACATATTAGGAATTTCCTTTAAAAGTTCTATCCCTAGATATTACTTTTCTTAACTAATTACTCCATCTCTTCCAAACCACAATCCTTCCCAAATGCAAACCCAACCCTGTATCTCCCTCACAACTACCACCACCACCACCCCAACCCCTACCCTCGTCTACCTCCCAACCCCCGCCCTCCACCACCACCTCAGCCACCGTTTTCCACTACCACCACCACCGGATATGCCGCCTTCCACCACCACTGTCGCCGGATCTGCGGTCTCCACCACCACCGCCACCAGATCTACAAATTTCCATCACCACCGCCGCTGGATCTACGGCTTTCCATCACCCCCGCCGGCGGATCTAGGCCTTTCCACCACCGCTGCCGCCGGATCTACGGCCTCCACCACCACCGCAGCCGGATGTGCAGCTTCTGCCACCACTGTCGCTGGATCTGAAGCCTCCACCACTACTGCCGCCGGATCTACGGCTTCCACCACCACCTTCGCTGGATCTATGGCCTTCCATCACCATCGCCAGATCTACCTCCTTCCTACCACCTTCCACCACAACCACATATTTGTGCACAAGTGTTTTGTCAAGTGGTGGTTGTGGTTGGTTATGATGGTGGTGGCTGTGGTTGGTCACGATGGTGGTGGTGGTGGTTGTGGTGGTGGTATTTGTGGTGTTGGTGGACTAGTGGTGGTGGTTTGGAGATAGTGGTTTGTGGTGGACTAGTGGTGGTGGTGGTGGTGGTTGTGGTGGTGGTGGTGGTGGTGGTGGTGGTTATGGTGATGTTGGGTGTGGTGATGGTGGTGGTAGCTGTGATGGTTGTGGCTATGCACATGTGTTCACCGGGTGGAGGAGGAGGAAGGAGGCAGCGGTGCACATGTGTTCATCGGGTGGAGGAGGAGGAAGGAGGCGGCGATGCACATGTGTTCACCGGGTGGAGGAGGAGGAAGGAGGCGGCGGTGCACATGTGTTCATCGGGTGGAGGAGGAGGAAGGAGGCGGCGGTGCACATGTGTTCACTGGGTGGAGGAGGAGAAAGAAGGCGGCTGTGCACATGTGTTCACCGGGTGGAGGAGGAGGAAGGAGGCGACGATGCACATGTGTTCACCAGGTGGAGGAGGAAGGAGGCGGCAGTGCACATGTGTTCACCGGGTAGAGGACGAGGAAGGAGGAGGCGGTGCACATGTGTTCACCAGGTGGAGGAGGATGAATGTGGCTTTCCCAATATACCCCTGTGCACGTGTGTTTGCTGTATTTTTAAATTTTGAATTATTCAAAATTCTCTAATTATAGGGATTTAATCTTAACCCTAGATTTAGATCATCAAGGGTTGTGATGGGTTAACAAAGTTAACACACTATTTGTGGTTAACAACGGAACTTAACCCTATATATATATATATATATACAGAGAGAGAGAGAGGTAACATCTAGAAAGGACCATTTTATTAGTAAAAACTTGAGAACCATTATAAGCTTTTGATCTTAAAAGGGCATGATCGTCATTTGATAATAAAAAAATCGTAGTTCATTCACTATATAAATATTCATATTTCATATTCACCATATGAATATTCATATTCACCTTATGAATTTTCAGATTCACTAGATGAATATTCATATTCATCTTATGAATCTGAGAATTCACCAGATGAAATATATAAACATTCATTCAGCAGATGAGAATTCATATTCACCTAATGAATATAAAACAATGTTCATTTACATTTTAATTCATCTAATGAATACAAAACAAAAATATACATTACATTTAAATTCACCTAACGAATACAAACAAAATATATAGGACCATCTTCACGAAAATGTATCCAACTTTACCCTTATTCCTATTGTGTGTATCTAACTTCAAAATGTGTTATTGTATGTATTGTACTTTCAAAATGTGTTATTGTATGTAATATTGTACTTATTTACTGTTCAAATAGTACATGCAATAACATATTTTTTTAAAAGTATAGTACATACAATAACACATTTTTAAAAGTATTGTACGTGCAATAACACTTTTTGAAAGTATAGTACATACAATAGCACACTTTGAAGTTGGATACAACACAATAGGAATAAGGGTAAAGTTTGATCCATTTTGGTAAAGATAGTCCAAATATATATTACATTTAAATTCACCTAATGAATTCAAATATATATCTAAATTCATCTAATAAATCTTCACATCATCATCCACTTCAGCCTTCAAGAATACATGATGAACCTTCAAGAACAAGATGATGAACATCAAGAACACAACTTCAAAAACTCTAATTTTTCAAGACTGATTTTCTAAAATCTTCATTAAAAATGTTAAATTTTGATATGTTGTTCAAATCAAGATAACAAACAACTTTTGTTAAACAACAATCTTCAAATTTAAATCAAACTAACCTAACTTTGACAAAAAAAGAACCCTAGAAATTGGGTTTTTTAGTTAAAAAAAGAAATTACCAGATCTAGTTGATGAACGGTCGGTGGTGGAGGACGATGATGGTGGTGGAGCCACGACGGCGGCAAAAACGGCGGCGGCGGTTACGAAGAAGAATCCGGCAAGGGTGACGAATACGGCGACGACGAAGAAGAATCAGGTGGTGACGAAGAAGAATCCAAAACTAGAAGGTGAAAGAGATCTTTTTGATAAGAGGTAAATGGTGGTGGTGGCGGGTGGCGGCGACGGTGGTGGCGGCGATGGTGGTGGCCGCAACGACGGTGGCGGTGGTGGCGAGAGGAAGAAGATGGAGGAGAGGAAGAAGATGAAGGAGAGAAGAAGATTGAGGAAGAAGATGGAGGAAAAAGTGTAGGTGGTTTCTTTTACTTGCTTAATTCTCAAGCAATGTTAAATTGTCAAAAATACCTCTTGAGGGTTATAATCAAGTGTGACTCATAGAAAATGAAAAAATTGTTACCATGGTCCTCTTCTATAATCAACCATTGATTAAATGTGATTGATGGTCTAAGATTGGTCATCAAGTTTTCACTAATAAAATGGTTTTTATTTGATTATTCTTCTCTCTCTCTCTCCCTCTCTCTCTCTCTCTCTATATATATATATATATATATATATATATATAAAAGGATAATCTTTTACAATAGCATGGAATGTTATAACCGTGGATCCTCATCTAAAATCATTCATTTTAACTTATTTATTAGATTTTTATCGGTTCTCTTAAATATTTACTTGATTTCATCGAATTTCTAAAATAGATGTTGATGTATATAACGGTTTATCATTTATGTGATGTATCCTGTGAAAATGATAATCCATGCACATTTATATGCATTGACAATGATAATTCCATGCACATTTATATGCATTTCATTTAAGTGTATGTATAATCAAAATACTATGCATTACATGTAAGATTATTGCATTAAATAGATAATCATTAATGATTTTGGCGCGGACGACTTTGGACGCGACTTAAAGTCGCAGGCAAAATCATGTAAATCATATGCGATTTTGTACGTGAATCATATGCGATTTTGTGTGTGAATCACGTATGACTTTGTACGTGAATTATATATGATTTTTTTACATGAATCATATGTGATTTTGTACATCGAAAAAACTCATCGCATCCTCATAAATAGTTAGCATTCTCGTTTGAACTCACCCCCTATATATAAGCGGAGCTTCTTTTGAGAACCTTAAAATTGTGATAACCTTAAGAATTAGTGCATGATATGCTATTTCATATGATGTTTTTGCAAATAAGATTAGGATTTAGAATATTGATTAACATATATTCCTTTCACAATGTGTTTACTTCATATGTGCCCAGTTTACAATGTACATATGTTTTACGTGTTTGTGAATAAAAAATTACACATAAAAATGTTTCACTTCATAAAGAAAGCACATGTGAAACAATCACATCAAGAAATATATATATTTTAATCAATACATAAAATAATTTCCATTATATGAGAACAATCATGTGAAACAAAGTCGTACGGCAAATTTTGTAGTCCTCGAATTAAGCCCCCTATATATATATATATGTGTGTGTGTGTGTAGAGAGAGAGAGGGAAATAGATAGAGAGTGAAGGGTTCAAACGAGAACATGTTCATTTTACGAGAACGATGGGACACCCTTTAATATAGTTGTTCATATGTAATACTATTATATTTTATCACATATGATACACATGTGGTACCAGATAAGAGACTTGAACCTAAGTTGTCGGCCAAGTCTTCCTTACACTACTATAGTCATATATTATCACATGTGATAAAGGTGTTCTTGTTGTGATATTATAACACATTAGAGACACACACAACCTTTAGCATGACCTAAGTCGCATGACATCTCATCTACACAACAGTAGGTCTGTTCATGTATATTATCACATGTGATAAAAGTATTTTTATTTTTGTAAAATAAAAGTGCTCTTATTTAAATTAACCATTTGTATGTGGATAGAAATATTGTTTTCACCTTTAATTTCGATAGCAATAAGACAAAACAAAAGGCAAAGAAGCTAAAGTATTACTGATTTAACAAAGATGTTAGATAGTAAAACCATAGCCAAAATAAATTAAATACCAAAAGGACGAAATCTACAACAAACATACCATACTCGAAAAAATAAATATTAAAACATAATCACCAAATCTATTCACTCCAAATATTTCATAATATTGAAAAAGATAAGTTAAAAGTCATATTATCCACCAACTTAACCGACTTTAGGAATAAAAGACAAAATTGAAATAGCTCCACAATGACTAAAAAACAAATTTTAATTACCATGGATGGAAATAATCATAAACAACAAACAAAAGGGGCGAAAATACGTACTTTACTCGAACTAAGGATATTTGTCAATTCATTTGTAGTTTAACGGTCGGTAATATCCTGATGTGGGCAGTGGATGGTATCTCTGTCTACTTGGGTTCGATTCGTAGGGAGGAACAGGAGGCGACATCCCAGTTCATGGGTCGACCTTCGGGCCGGGCATGGACGAGACTATAAGTCGGTAACGGTTTCCATGGTCGAAAGAATTAGTCGGATGCCCAAATGGATCTCGGATACCTCTTCGACTTCGTGTGTGTGTTTGGTTGAGGCGTGTGTATGTTTGCCTGTCATCCAAAAGAAAATATCAATTCACACTAAGTTGATGTTAAAAACTAAAATTCTTGAATTTGACCTCAAAGAAATAAAAACTCTTTATAATGATAATTTTTTGCCTAAAAAAACCGGGTAATTGATTCATATGCCCATAACGCACCTCCACTTTGCACAATATATCCGCACCGTTACGCTGTTATAACGGCGATATAACGGTGCGTTACGCCGTTATAACGCACTAAAACGCCGTTATAACGGCCCAAAACGCCGTTATTTGACTAAAATTGGTATAACGGCCCTTATAACGGCCTTTTAAGGGTATGGTTGCAATTGCAAAGTGGGGGTGGGGCTTTGGGTATACCGGTAAAGCTTCCCTAAAAAAACCTCACATGGGAAATGCACTCACTCCTATATTTACTTCTGAGTAGTCCTTAGTTCGAGTTACTAGAGGTTTATCTTACCGTTAACATCAAAACACATTAGATTAGTCGAATTAAGGACAAACAGTACCGAAAATTCATAATTATATTAAAAATATATGGTTGCTACACTAAATTTCCCTATTATATTTGACATGAACAAGTTCTTTTCATTTTCCTCTTTGAGTATATTTGCTATAAAAAACCACATACATCTCAATTATTGTGTTCGTCCCCTGTTCTTCTTTCCAACGGTTGCACCGGCGGATCTCCGACGGCCCCAGGCGGAACCCACATCTCAGTCTGAGCAGATGCTGCGTCTGCAGCATCACGAAACTTCTTGTAGATATCACCGTGGTAGAATTTTCTCGTTCGAATCACTAAAATGAATGAAATAAAACACGCAAACACCGTTGCAACCGTTATAATCAGAAACGACATTTTATAACAGTCTACCCCAATGCAACTGAGATCCTGGCCCTCCCCCCGGACCATTCCACGCGCCCTCATTTGTTTTTCCGCCTCTTTGTCGTAAAACCGCCCCGCCACCACCACGTTGAGGATGTATGCCCCACGGGGCTCGCACCGCCCCCCAAGTTGTACAACGTCGAGTAGTATTTTAGCCCGAATATTTCGGATATTATTGCGAAAATTAGTGGCCATTGAGCCCCAAAACAAAACCCCATTATGATTGATGAAACGTAGAGCCCATTGGGCACACCAAAGGCAATTAAGAGATGGCCCACACAAGAAACACAAAGGACCACCGTGAGCATCAATGGCCGTGGGAACTTGTATCTTGATAACAAGATTTCGGACACGAAACCCGACGCGACCCGACCCAAATAGTTCCAAATGCTCACGAGCGAGACGAAGGTCGTGATGCTCGTCTTCGGGTACCCGAGCGACCGCCCGATTTGCCCGAGGTTGTCGATCGCCGTTAGGGTTCCCCCAACGCCGAACGTGGTCGTGGTGAAGAGTATAAGCATGTCGATGCTGAAAACCGCTTGCAAGATGGTGTAATCTTCGCCTCTTTCCGGTGGGTTGAAAACGGTTTTCCAACAAGAAACTGAAGTTTCTTCCGTTGGGGGCGGGGGCGGAGCGGGGGCCGCCCCCGGTGGGGTTTCGGTGGTCACCTTGACCACCGGAAAATGACCAAAAACCGCCTCTTGTTTCTTTTTCCAAATCTTGAATTCTTCTTTAAAGACTACACTCAAGGGTGCAAAGAGTAAAACCGCAACGATCGAAGAGGTTGCGGCATACGAAACATTCGAAAAACTAACTTTGTTTTGAGTTATAATAACAACCATAAGAAACCCCGCTAACCCTAACGAAATATAAAGAAACTTATAAAAGATCTTCAGCTCATTAGTCTGCCGAAAAACCGTCAAAACCCTAACGATCCGTAGGAACACGACTGAGACTGCGGCCGGGAGCCACCCGATGAACAAAATCAACGACCTCGAATCATGCCCGTAAATCCCATGATACAATTGCGTGATAATCGCGCCGCTTAACCCCACGAAACCCTTCAAAAGCCCCAAGACCACCCCTCGGCTTTCCGGAAAGTTCTTCACACACGTCACCAACGCGCCCGTGTTCGCAAACGTCTGCGAATTCGCACCGATGCAAATAAACAAACACATTTGCCACACGGGCGGCTTCGCGATCTTTCCGGTGACCGCCAGCCAGATCATGAAGTAGCCGGAGAAGTTCATGGCGGCGCCTAGGAGGAGAACCACCCACGGCGGCGAGATTTCGTTGATCAAACCGGAGATAATTCCGACATTGCCCCCCAAATCTTTGAAAGTACTAAGGAGGTTAAGGGTACTTTGGTCATATCCAAGGGAGGTTTTTATGTCACCGGAATATAAAGCAAATATGTATGTAGCTCCGGCGACTGACATAATAAGAAGGCAGGCGAACACCATGAACCACCGGCCGGTGATGACGTGGAGGGTCAGGCTTGTGATTGAATTCAACCCTCCGCCACGGCCGGCGGCGGCGCCACCGCCGGAGCCAGACGGCTGAGCCACCACCATGTGTTTAAATTTTGATATTAAATTATTAAAAAATATTTTTTGGGATAAGAAAATATGTGGGAATTATTGAGATGTGTTATGTGTATATGAATTGAGGATGGTTTTTTCTTGTATACATCACATCTATTTATAATACTATTTGTTTTTATGCAGACAAATTTAATGTTGACTTAAAAGGTGACCTGCTTACCATAAGTGGAAAGGGACGTATCGAACTTGATTTTGTATTATGTTTTTCATACAATTAATGTGTCCAATTTTTGTGGAATCCGAAATACTTTTACGGAGAACTCAAAACAAATTTGTTTGGAATATAATATCTTTTTGGATGTTATAGTAATATACAGTTCTTGTTCGTCTTTTAGACTGATGAGACTAGCATTTTTTATATATAAGTTTATAGGACATTCATAGTAAAAACATTGTACATCTTACGTTCGTGATGTTTTTTGATGTGAATGTTCAATTTTTTTAACTTTATAACATTTTCGGTGTGAAGTTTCGTTTTTTACCTTGATAGTATTTTTTAGTATGAATATTCGAATTTTAATTACTTTTACGTTGTTTTGTTATAAAGTTTTATACGTAAAGTATTGGTCTCTCACGGTCTCTCACGGTCTCAAGAAAACACTTTGGTCTCACGTGAACCTGAATCTTAATATATATATATATATATATATATATATAGAGAGAGAGAGAGAGAGAGAGAGGGAGGGAGATCAAATGTAAACTCATTTTTCATTGTGAGCGTAAGGACCAATAAAATTGCGTCACGTGACAATCTGAATCTGCGCCTAAGCTTTATTCAGACTGAATAAAGCTTTTATTCATTCAGTCTGAATATTCATGTTTTATTCAGACTGAATACAAACTTTATTTAGTCTGCATAAAGCATGGATATTCAAACTGAATATTGTCACGTGACGCAATGTTAGTGGTGTTCATGTTCGCAATGAAAAATGAGTTCACATTTGAACATGACCCTATATATATATATATATATATAGAGAGAGAGAGGGGGGGGTTAAATCCTGTAAAAAACATTTTATTGGTGAAAAACCGTGAGAACCAACTAAAAATTAATGCTTTTTACGATTTTTTACCATCAAAGAGTTAGAATTGATATATTGTTTCATATATATTTTTTTTCATAAGTTGATTATCATCCATGAATTTGTTTCATAATATGAATAAATATGTTGTATATTTTCGATTCATAATATGAATAAAAGTTTTATTTTTTGCATCGATGATACTTAAATTATGAAAAAAATATATATGTGTTACAATAGTTAATTTCATAGTATTTGATAAAAAAAAATTGTAAAAAAAATTATTTTTTCGTCTGTTTTCACGGGTTTTCACTAATAAAATGATTTTTATTTGATTAACACTCTCTCTTTCTATATATATATATAGTTATATAATTATATGGTTTTGTGTTCAAATGGGAAGTAGAGAAGTGATCTTCACCACTCATCCGATCAATAAAAGCGGCTTTGATTGGGTCACCCTTCTTTAATCATCTCCATCCTCCATAAATCGTGTCAATCCTCCGTTACCATGTCTACCGTAACCAGTCACGTAGCACAGTTTTGTTGATCCTCACGTTCTTAATGAAAAATGACTTCACGTAGCACAGTTTTCCTTAAATAATGGCTTTGACAAATATATATTTAATTATTTTAGTATAGAAACATTAAAAATACATGGTTTTAAATAATATATGAGTGAATAATATTTTTGGTTGTTGTAGGTTATTCACTTTTTGACTTGAGTAGTTCAAACACATTTAGTATTTAAATGGTCCCTAAACATATATAAAAGTGTCAAATCGGGTTATGTTGGTTATATCAAATGCCATGTTACATCATAATATACAAAAAAAAATTTCATTTTCTAAATTCGCTAATGTTCTTGTTCTATATTATCTTCTTATCGTGGATTGGATTTATGTGGTTTTCATTTTTTTTCCTAAATTTAGTTCCTATAATTTATTTATTTATTCCAAAATAACTTTGAAGCTGTATTTTGATAACATATTGTTTATTGTTAGAGTTGACTCTAAACACTATATTGGTGATGCCGACCTTCGATCAATGGAACTCGGGAGCCTAATTTTTTTTTTATATAATTTTTATTTACTATATTAAGATATAATATAATAAAACCATGTTTAACGCTATTTACACGTGGAAGTGTTTTAGGAAATGCCAATGAGGCCTTTTTATATTTGTTTAATTTAATTTCTTCTAAAATAATTTTATTCCTCTTCTAATTTATATTCCATATATTTCCATTATAATGTTTTATTGAAATTTATTTTAAAAATAATTATTTAGTAATTTCTTTTATTAGTTTGTAACAATTTTAACAAACTTTTTTATATGATTGTTTTGATTATTTAATAAAGTGTAATTCCTTTATTTGTTGTTGATTAGTTTTATATGTTGGTTAGAACTTTTTTATTCTTATTTTTGACATTAGTGTTATTTTAATAAAAATAAATTAATAACATTTTTGTTGATATTCTTTTAATTATCGATAATAATTAACTAATTTTATACAAAATAAAATATTTTTTATTTGATCCGGTTTATTCTAAACATCAAAAGAACAAACAATTTATACAAAATCAAAAGAAGTACTCTACCGATTATCATCAAATAGATGTAAGGATGTCTAAATAATGCATAATCAATTAAAATAGAGCAAGATAAGTTATAATAAATTATTTTTCTCATTAAAATAGATGTAAGGATGTTTAAATAATGCATAATTAATTAAAATAGAGCAAGATAAGTTATAATAAATTATTTTTCTCATTAAAGTGTTAGAAGATGTATATTAAAAAAAGGGTGGTGTTATATGGACCCTCTTGAATCTTTCATGCACTCACATATATATAGACCCTTAATACTGGGTCCTACCAGTACACTCACATAATCTACCTATTTCTTTAATTAGGGGGATCCATTTATAATTTCCCTTAAAAAATAATAAACTTTAGTTAGTTATTTAACTTTTTTTGGAGAAATGTATGTATCATGGTCTATTTTTTACCCCATAATGAAAAACCAATTATGTCCCACTACTATGGTATTGAACCATTTGTGCAATATATTGTATGTTATGTGATTACCTTTTACTTTGTTAGTTAACTTTCTTTAATTCTTATTAACAAATTAATTATGAGATATTTATGAGGACTATGTGCCTTTAACAACTATTAACTCTTATCTATTAACTCCGGAGCATTTTGATCCTTTCAATGTGTTTACCTTTTCCCAACTTGTCTTATTAAATTATAAAACCACACATGTGTAATTGTGATTTACTTTATATGTATATATATAGAAGCAGGTTCATACGTAAACACTCTCTATTTAAAGGAGCAAAGAAACACTTTTTAGAATCACACATGATGTGGGATCCACATAATATAAAAAATCAGATCTGATTCAATGGGTCCTAACATAATATATGTGGCTCTAAGAGTGTTCCTTTGTTCCTTTAGAAATGAAAAATTATAATATGATCCTACTTACATATATATATATATATACATACATGCATATACACAAATCAATTCTAATCCTTGTTATTAGATCTCTATACCTTACCCCGTCTGCTTGCAACTTTGCCACCCTCTTGTTCACAGTTCTACGACACCTTGCCCCCGTTCCTAACTTTAACCACTAAAACTATAAAAAAAAACTATGTTAAAAAAGAACAACCAAATCAAGATAAAACCAGGACCAAATTGCCATGAAACAGAAACCAAATGGAGCTGATATGAGGACCAATTGAGATGAATCAGGGATGATTCACCTAATTGAGAAGAAGGATGGTACGAATTAAGGGTGAAGGAGACAAAGTGGTATAAATTAGTGCTTCGTGTTGGTGCTCGATGGTGCAAGGGGGGAGGGTGCAAAGTTGGTTGGTGGTCTGATAAAATGAGAAGATTGAATGTTGAGATGAGGTTAGGTTGTCGACTCGCCATAGGTGTTGAGTTGCCGATGCTAAGGTTTGGGGACAAATAAAAGTTGGGTGGAAGGAAAAGGTTAAGGGTGACATAAGGGTTGGGTAATTATCGACGAGAGCTAGTAGCAGTTAAGAACCAGTGGTCGACAAAATATATTCTAAATCAGGAAATGATAAAAAATTGGAAATGAGCAAAATGCCTCTCACTTAAAGGATGGAAGTTAACTGCCTTTAGTGGTAGAGACCAATGTGTTATGAAAATCAGAAAATGCAAACTCCAGGTGCTATCTTGGAAGAAACAAATTCTGGGACCAAATCTACTTAAAATTTGAAACCACATACACCAAATCCATAATTTACGCTTAAACTTATTATCACCAAAACATTGTACAAAACTCAAAGAATCATATATATATATATACATACAGAGGGAGGTTCAAACAAGAACAAAACCAACTTACAAGAACAAAGGAACAACTACTAACCACTAGTTTCTATTTAGGAAACCAAAATTTAATTTAATATATATGTAATTAGTTTAAGGGTATTTTGGGTATAGAAGTTACTTTTTGGTTGTTTCCCTCTCTTTTGCTTTGTATCAAAGGTATTTAAAGATAAAATATCATAATACTATTCATTTTATATTTCAAATAACATATCTTTGGTTGTTTCCCTCTCTTTTCTTTGTATCAAAGGTATTTAAAGATAAAATATCATAATACTATTCATTTTATATTTCAAATAACATACCTCTGAAAATATTTTTACCATATTAGTTCATCATTTCACCATATTCATCCTTGTTCCATTTTCTTTGTTATTGATGTTACTGATTTAATAGAGGAATCAAAAGGTGTAATCGAGAGCCCTATTACTAATGAAGAAACCTTTAGTCTTTCTACTCCTGAAACACCAAACCATGTACAATCTCATTGTGATACAACAACCTTGAAGGATAATCTGAGAGCCCTAAGGGTTTTGTTACTATGCACATGCCATAAGGATAATCTGTACACTAAGGGTTTTGTTACTAGTTCCTAGTGATCTTATAACCATTTGATATTAATTAGCTTATTATCCATATAAGGAAATCATGTATGATTTTGACCAAATGTTAGTTTAAAATCACATGTGATCATATTCGTGGCCATTAAACTAATATCTATAAAACAACATAACCATGTGTGATTTTGTTAGCATATGTGAAATCATGTGTGATTTTGTTAAAATATATGAAATCATATGTGATTTCAACATCATATATGATTTTATAAAAGGGTCTTGTAAAATCACATGTAATTTCAGTATGATGTGATTTTGTACAATGTTTATTGTAAAATCATATCTGATTTCATAATTATATATGATTTTGTAGAAGGTTTTTGTGAAATCATATGTGATTTTCAGTATCATGTATGATTTTATGAAAGGTTCTTGTAAAATCACATGTGATTTCAGTATGATGTGATTTTGTACAATGTTTATTGTAAAATCATATCTGATTTCATAATTATATATGATTTTGTAGATGGTTATTGTGAAATCATATGTGATTTCAGTATCATGTATGATTTTATACAAGCTTCTTATAAAATCATATGTGATTTTCAGTATCATGTATGTTTTTATGAAAGAATCTTGTAAAATCACAGGTGATTTTCAGTGTCATATATGATTTTATACAAGGTTCTTGTGAATTCATATATTAATTGACCCAAACTACTATATATACTACCCCAAATTAGCATACATGACATTGTTTCATACATCCCAATACTACGTCTCCGAAGACGTATAAAGATCAAAATACTGTTTAACAAGCTAATCGTTTATAAAGCTTAGACAGAAATCAAAAAATAGGCTTGAGATGATGAAATACAAATGTAAGTCACTCATGGGGTCCTATGAAAGTAGCCTGGTGCAATCTAGGTTTGGTTAACTTGAAACCATTCTTCTTTGCAAAATCAGTCGCAAGCCTGATCACTTTAGCCCTCCAATTGTTGTAGATAGAAAGCAAGATTTTTGTCAAATACTTGAATTTGAATTTTAGTAACTGCACCGCCTGTGGTCCACACTCATTTTCAAACTCAGGATCATATCGACTTACTGTCTCCCCCTTGTAAGTATCCATGTGACGCATCACAAAGATACCAGAGTCGTTGTTATTGTCCACTGTCCTCCACTTCATCTTATATATGGTGGCCTTAACCTTAGACATGTTATTGACACGGGGATGCTTAACTGATTTCAGATATCCAACAAATGCATTTTGCTGCACACAACATTAATAATTGTAGTAAGCAAATTACGTCCACTTAAGATTCGTTGCGAAAAGCGCCAAACCACATTACTATCAGAATCACATATGATTTTACATTAACGTTACGTACAAAATCAATCCTAATCTTAGAACCATTTACAATTGTAATGCGATAACACATGCTTTTATAGTAAAAATCATATGTAATCTATTTAGCTTACAAGTCTAATATCCATCGTTCTTTCAAAAGTTATAGTAAAAATCATATGTGATCTAGTTAGCTTATACGTGTAATATCCAAGTCAATACCACATATGATTTTTAAAATTACGTACAAAATCATATGTGATCTTCTAAGGAATATCCCTTATTGATTCCTCGTTAACCTCTATTACCGCTTTTGAAGTTTTGATGGTCAGTGTGTATTGATCAAAGTTGAGTGCCACGTGAAGACCAAGTGGGGGTGGTATCCCATCCAACTTCATTCCAATCAGCCCTCCAAAACCCATATCACGGATGCATTCTTGTTGAGCCTCTGACATCGTTCGAATGGCATTGAAAAGAGGGTTTGGAGTCGTACGTACTGTTATAGTCACGAGAATCTTCTTTGGCCTGTTCTCGATTCCCTTATCCTTGTGTTTGTGCTTACGTTTCTTTGTTGTAACTTCAGTGTCAATCCTAGCAGCCTCCGGGTGGCCTCATTTTCGCCTTTGTACAATATCAGTTACACACACTAAACAAAAGCATTTAACTAATTTAATCCACATATGAATCACAAATGTTATAAAAGTAAAATAATATGATCATATATGATTGAACTCATTTAAACCAACTAATCACACATGTTTGATCACATATGATTGATCTAATTTTAACCACCAAATTACATATGATAGCACATGTTCAAACCAAAGATTAACCGTAAAATCATATGATCACAAGTAAGCAAAATCACATTTATTCTTCTTGTTCAAACCAAAATCATAAGTGATTTTACAAGTGATCTTACATATTGCATATTACAAGTGATTTTAAACTTAGCAAAATCACATTTATTCTTCTTGTTCAAACCAAAATCATAAGTGATTTTACAAGTGATCTTACATGTTGCATATTACAAGTGATTTTAAACTAAGCAAAATCATATGATCACAAGTGATTTTACAACCAAAATCATGAGTGATTTCATAACCCACAAAATATCCCTTATGATATTGGACTTGTGAACAACCAACTTATAACAAAATGCATACACACATATGAATCACATATGGTTTCAAACAGTAAAATAGGTAATCCCCAAACATAACATCCCTAAAATCAATCCTTAGGTTTACCTGCTTCATTCATTAAAGAGGGGTTGGAGGTTTTTGGTTGATTTTCTACACTCTCTTGCTGCTCAATCCGCAAGCTTCTTCTTCTCGTTTCTATAAAAAAGAAACACAAAACAATGTTTACATAACCAAACCCTAGTTTTTCGTACATACATCTCATAAAGTTGATTTTGGGAGGAATAAGTGAGGTTAAAGTAAGAGATTAAACTTGTGTTATGCATGGCTGAATGTCGATCAGGAGCTTCAAATCGAGGGTTTACCTTGATGTCGATCAGCAGCTTCAAATCCAGGGTTTACCTTGATGTCGATCAGCAGCTTCAAATCCAGGGTTTTGTGATCTCAATCGGCGCCAACAAGTTCTCAGGGTTTTGTGATCTCAAGGGTTTGGTTTATTTTCATGCCTATGGAGAGCTAGCTAATGATGTATATGGAGGAGAGACTGACAACTTATATGATCATCTGTCAGTGAATAGTTGCATTTTTCAAACAAATATTTCAAATTTATTGTATGCCTATTTTATCCCTAAAAGAAATGCCCCTAAACGGAAAGTGAATATAAAGTACATTAAATTACTAATATGCCATCTAATATTATATATATTATCTATACTAAACTAGTGGTTAGTAGTTGTTCCTTTGTTTTTGTAAATGGGGTTGTTCTTGTATGAACCTCCCTCTATACATACATACTTAGATAATTTATTTTCTATATATAGATTGGCACGCTCCCATTGTAAACTTACAACCTCCCTCAAACCAGCCTATGGCCAAAAAACTTAATCTTTTGGATATTTCGACAACAAAAATAGGGAAAGAAAGATGCCCAAGTCACCTGCTCCTCATAACCCTTGGATTATCACCTCCACCACCTCTTGTGGTTCATCACCACCCTCTGCCACCTCACATTGTCAATCAATAGCTCCACAATCTCATTAAACCCCTCTAAAGATTTGCAATTTTCACTCGAATATGTAGAATTGAGAACCTCCATTATTCTCATCATGCCTTACTTTACAATTGTCGTCCATAATTACCTCATTATATACTCTAATCACTCAAGACTACTTCTACCCTGTCGTTGTCTCCATTTAAGCCCTTGAATTGTCCACCCTCTTCCTCCGTCACTTAAGGACTGTTTGGTTGGTTTCCCATTAAGTTCTATATGGATAAAGTTGTCTATGTAGATTAATGTGTCGGTATATATTGCGAAATATTCTGTTTGAGAGGGTTTTTTCATAAACGAAAGGAACATGTTTTTAATTCGGAATGACAGGTTTGGAAAAAAACTTGGCTTCCTACATAAAGCTCCCCCTAGAAGCTTACTGGATAAACCACTTTTTATATCATTAAGCCATTGCCAAATAGTCATGTATAGCTGACTGAATAAGCTATAAGTCCCATTAAACTCTTTAAGCTGCTAACAAACAGGCCCTTAGACCTGCATTATTGTTAACTTGTGTCTTCTTCTCATGTTTCTTCTTCCAATCTCATCATTAGAGAAAGAATATATTAGGTCCAAATTTGGATTAGAAAGGAGATTATAGGGTTAGAGAGACCAAGATGCATGAATTTGGTTTTTACCGCATTATATGATGAAAAAAGTTATAATCAAGTCAAGTATAAAATGTCAAAATTGTCTCTCATGTGAATTGTAAGGGGCATGTGAGGTACTAATTAATGGACCTAACTAGAGACTAGAGAGTGTTAAGTACATAGAAGTGTAATCAAAAGTAAAAATAGAAGTCAGAGACCATGTGCCTAGTTAATGTATACGAAGAAGTTGATTCCAAATTTGGGAAACTCATAAGGACTAATAATATAGTGCACTCTTTAATTATTAACGGTGTTCTAATTTTTTATCAAGTAAATTACATATTTGGTCCCTTATCTATTTATTTTGTGGTTCGGTCCCTCATCTATATTTACTTTTTGGTTTACAACCCTTGAATTTATGAATTTGAGGGATGAAAACCAAAAATATAGATGAGGGACCAAATATGTAATTCACTCCTTTTAAAAATAAAAATTTAATATTAATCATATGGTTAACTTAGAACGGTAATATATGACTATTAACCTCTTTGTGGTTTGTATCTTTTCTTTTTTATTTATATTAAAGAAAGCTGAACGGTTATCTTAAAATTTGAAAAATGAAAGAATTTGTAATTCATACTTTTCAGAACTCCAAAACAATATGAAACCTTAAACTATATTAGCTAAAAAGATTAAAAATAGATACAATCATACACTATGTTAGATTAAATGAATTTGACTAGCTTATAAGCAAGTTTTTTATTGGAATACAAATCATTTAGACTAAATACAAAGAAAATACCATATGGGATTATAATAAAAGTTATACACTTACAATTATATTTGAAAATATATAAAAAGAATAATTTGATTAAAATGTCGAAAAAAAAAACCAATAAATGAGTGTTATTAATGATTATAGAAGGGAAAATTTGGATTAAATTGTAACTCTTCCCAAAAACTTTTTTGAAGTTTCTTTCTATTGATTAATAATATATGGGTGGTAGGGTAGGGTGGGTGGTACCGGTTAGATTGCACCCAATCTTCATAATATTGCACATGCCAAGCTTAGACAATGTGAAAGTGAAACTCACCTTATAAGGAATATTGGAATAGTGCTGTGTGTGTGGAAACAGTCTTTTAGGTATAACATCATAAGTATGATAGATTTTGTTTGATTTTTTAGTCCATTCAAAGAGGGAATGAAAAAAACATAAAACATCCAAACATAGCTAATCACGTTTTTTATGAATGGTTTATGTAACTTTGAAGAAATCAACTATTTTTTATATCTTGTATTCAATGTTTAGAAAACCGGGTTTTTTTAGTTGAATCGGTGTGATCATAGGTTCACGGTTCGACCAGTTCAACCGTTTAAATCATTAGTTGAACTGGCTCCAAACATTTTTATGTATTTTCCATTTTCCTACATTCATATATATAAAATACCAACAATTTGATACCTATAAGTTAAAAAACATTAAAATACACATTATAATAAGTTTTACATTAATCAAAAACATTAAAAATAATAATAATAATAACAACAAGTTTTATACAGTTTTTTTTTCTTAAAACGGGTCAACGGATTTTTTACCGGTTCAATCCATCCGTTCAACTGGTTTGACCGCTAAACTGACCAGTTCAATCCGATCCTTAAAACGCCATAAAACCGGTTAAATTCGACTCGGTTCGACCGGTTTTTAAAATACTGCTTGTATTAAACCCTTTTACAAGGTATCCTATAAATATACAATCAGTTTCATTTATGATAGCAAACGTATCTTTTAAACTAGGTAAGAAAACAAATCTAGCTAATTTATAACTAATCTATTCTAGTTTACATAGTTATCTAAGATTTACAAAGCTACTTAAAACAACACTCCATTTAAGTTGTAGCATCAAAGCTCGGTTTGAAAATTCTTTTGTAAGGATATCAACTAATTATTGTGTGGTTGGAACATATAGCATGCATATCTGTAACACCCTTCACTATGAAAAAAGTTATTAATTTAAAGTTTTCTTAAAATACAACAAATAACAGATACGTCATTCTCTATACATTAATACTTGAATAACCTTCAATTAAAATATAGATTTAACACCAATAATATAAAAACCAAGTCTTACATCAAGACCAGGGTTGATCCTAACGTTTCAGATGCCCATGGCGAAAACGCAAAAAAGATGCTCGTGATAAATACCTAGAAACAAATATTAAGTATGTATAGGGGTTTGAAACCAAGTCGTCCACTGGCTAATTTTGTTAAATATAACAAAAGTGATATTATGTTCCATTCATTGAGGCTATTAAAACCTAAAAAACATCATCTATGACTTCAACATTGTTAATGCGTCTAATCTTTCTTAATTCATGGTAGACTACGTAAATGATTTTAACAACTCTACCTTTATTGAATGAAGGGAACAACTCTAATGTTGTGTCCTACTTCTATGTTTCGAAGGGGTAAGAGCGTACATTACTTAGATCCATAGAACAACAGCAAAATCTGAGTTGTCTTCCAGTGCTGCAGCGGATTGGATATCGCTCAGGGGGTTCATAGCACCCTAACCGAGTTCGATCCTTCCCATGCACATGCTTGGGGACATTTAGGTGAGGCCATGTTTAGCCCCAAAATTACTGGGGATTAGTCGGGCTTTGGCCCGGACACCCTTCCAAAAAAAAAAAGCAAAATCTGACTCTCTATTATATTATTCAAAGAGATAGTAGTATAAGGAGTCATCGTAACTGAATGCATGAAATAGGCTTTCAAGACAACTATCAAGTCAAGTAGTAAGTACCCAAGATGGGGGAAGCTCTTGCTAAAGCACTTAAAGCAATTCGATCCATGAGGGATTACTCATTGGTGAGAAAACTAAATAGGGAGAGATGTTCAGCTCAAAGTTAAATGGTAGTCCGCTTTTATAGCTTTAAGATTATACATACACAAAATAAAATAAATATAATAATATATAACTTGCTATCGTGAGGATACCGAGGAGTACCCTAAGCTGCTATAAGGTGAGTTACAATGTGTTTATTTTGTATTTTTATGTGTGTATGTATGCATGATTGCGTGTGAAAGGGAACCACATGCCCTTGATGAGTTTGTGGGCCGTCCCGTGTCCAAACTGACGGGAGGAAGGGAATCCACATGCCCTTAGTGAGTTGTGGGGGCCGACCCGTGTCCAAACTGATGACGCTATATCTTCAATCAGATTAATTCTTAACAAATTAGGGAGTTATATCGATCTCATGAGAGTCGGAGTTTGTATGAGTCTATTGATGTGATCACAAGCTATGATGTTATTGTTGTGATGTGATTTGTATGTGTGATTGTGATGGCATCGGTTGTGGTATATGCCCGCGTGGCGGTATGAGATAGGCATAGTGCTAGCTCACTAAGAGTTTTCGCTTACCCTTTTGTTGTTTCCCCTTTTTCCAGGATCTGGCTCAGGTGTGGATAAGGGTGAGGCCCTGACTTGACTCCGAGCGCGATGACAGTTCCGACCAAGCCTTTGACGGTAGTGGATATAAAACAATTTTATTCGTTTATTTTTTAGGCGTTGAGTTAAAGGATATTTTTTGTTATATGAACCATACTTTGACTTTTAATTAATGACTTATGAGTTTTGGCACTTAAAAATGGTTTTATTTAAGATAATTTTTTTTAAAAACGGTAAATTGGGAAATGGGTGTTACAACTTGGTATCAGAGCCTAGGTTTAAGAGAATCAGCACACATACTTGCGAGTGTGTGTGTGGTTGGACTTAAACCAAGAGATTTTGGGGAAAAATAAATTGGTTATGGTTTGGAACTTTCAGCTGGAGCTTCAAGACGGGGGTGAGCAGTACTTACTATATGTTACTTTACTATGCTTTTGATATGTTGAGTTACAGAAGTAACAGAATTGCATGATAGATTGTGTACCCTCATTTGTGCATGCGGTATTGGTGATACTGTTTTTAATTGAATCATGAGAATGATGTAAACGTTTGGTTTTGATGGTGTTGTTTAACCAATTAATTACCTAGCTAGTCGGCAAATTGGGATGCTTAAGGATGGTATCAAACGCAAATACATACACGGTTGGATTTTGGTAAGGGGTTGTTGGGCATGTTCTCGTTTGATTGTTTCCTAATGATCCTAGACCCGATTTCTGCCTCGGTTATAGTAGTACGGGCCCAAATAATAGTACTACTATAAACGTTAGTATGAGATTGCATTTGATTAAGTCCTAGGAATTCCAAATGGTTGATGACAGTTAAGGGATTTATAGGTGCGCTGATTGTTAGCATGACTTATGTGCCTAGATTGTGTATGTTGCGACTTGTGTAAGATGAAAGATATATTCTGTATCTGTAAAATTGCTTGGGCACTATTAGTTAAGCAGCGAAAATGGATGGGACTTATTGTAATCAACTCCTAGTTTTTGACGGTGCATTTGTCTGTTTTAAAAATGTTATGTTACTTGGATACGCTATAGGTTGAGTTTGGCCTATAGAGGCGGGTTAAAGATCAGTTGCACTATAGGTTGAGTCTGGCTTATAGAGACAGTATAGAGGTCAGCCTGGCACTATAGGATAGTTGATCTATAGTGACCGTTTGGAGAGCAATTTGCGCTTTAGAGCACTCAGTTAGTTGATTATGATCCTAGAGTATAACGGTTGAGAATGTGTTTAGTGCATGTCGTATGACATGGTACTAGGAGTATATATTGTTGGATTTAGTTTTGGTGGTCGATAGAAGGGGGTTTCCCTAGAGGCAGTAAACTCTGATTTAAGGAGGGATGTTTATGATCAAGGTTGAAGAGACACTCCAGCGGTCGTGGATAGGATAGTCTCTCTAGTGGAAGAGAGATGTTAGTCAAATGACGGAACCAAAGATCGAGACAAATTTAGCAACGAGGAATCTTGAAGCCAAGGTCTACAACAGAGGCGGGATCGAGGACGCAGCTATGTGGACGTCGAAGCGTTTCCAAATGCCTTATTTAAAGGAAAGAAGAGCCGCGTGATCGATATCAGGAGCGGAAGATGTTCCCTACGTTGGTAGTGGATTTGAATGTAGTTGTGGATTCTTCTTGGAAGAATAGATAGGGATAAAAGGAGCTTAGAATCGTGTTTTGAATGGGTTAGCATCCTCAACCTAAGAATACTCTAAGTGGTTGCTTAGAGAGCAGTGCTTGTTGTTTATAGAGCTTATAGCCAAGAAGATCCAGGAGGTAGAGAATGTATGCAAGGAGTGCACCATAGAAATCTTCAAGGTTGAGTTCCGGATCAATCTCATACCAATCCCCACGAAAGAAATTTGTGTGATGATTAACATGGATTGGTTGAGTCGGAACTAAGCAATTGTGGATTGTGCAGGCCGGTTGGTTCTTGTCCAAGGCCCAAGTGGGGGACAGTGGGTCGTGTACGGCGAAAGAGAGCGAACCGAGACGGCGATCTGTTCGGTTGCGATGATGAAAAGGTACCTGCCACATGGGTGCACGGGTTATTTTGGCTTACGCCTCAGTCGATCAGTTTGAGAGGAAGTACAGGTAGTTAGTAAATTTCCGGATGTGCCTTCAGAAGATCAATGGGGATTTTCGGCCAGTAGACAGGTTAAGTTGGGGTTGACGTGATACGCGGATCAGCACCAGTTGTGGGGACCCCAGTCGTTTGGCGTTACATGAGTTCTAAGAGCTATCGGGTTTGCATAAGCTCTAAAAGAAAAGGGGGTATCCGCCCAAGTAGCTACCATTGGGGTGCGCCATCTACGGGTCGTGATGAAGAAGGACAGTAGTCATCGCCTGTGTAATGGCTAGCCGAAACTCAATAGGGTTACCATCAGGAGCAGGTATCCCTTACCTAGAATTGGTGACTTGTTTGAGCAGTTTCAGGAAGCGGCGTGGTTTCGAGTTTGATTTTCTTCAGGTTAACACCAGCTTGAGGTGGAGGAGGAAGACATCCACAAGACAGCGTTTAGAGCCAGATGTAGGCACTGTGAGTTCTTAGCGAGGCCTTTCGGTCTCGCTGCTGCCCTGCTGCATTGGTGGATTTATGAACCGGGTTTGTAGGCCGATGCTAGATAGATCGATGATAGTTTTCGAATGTTACTGTAGAAAACCATGGAACGGACACTTGTACGTGCGAAGTTGTTGTTTGTTACAATATCTGAGGATGGAAGAAGTTTAGGTGCGGGGGATTTGTGGAGGTCGAGTTGTGGTCCAGACTAGTTCTACTTGACGCTTGTGTTTCCTGCACTGGTGGTTACACTTGTAGGCTTCAAGGGTCAAGTGGGGACTGTCGGGATTGGGTGTTTGTGGTGCAGATCAGCTATCGGCATTCGAGATTTGCAGGAAAATTGGGTGAGGTGTTGATCTTGACGCCTCCCGAGGGCGTCGAGGGGATGGAGGAGTATTGTGACGCATCACCTTTTTGGTTTGGGTGGTGTTGTTATGTTGAGAGGCCGAGTATTAGCTTATGCTTAGAAATTGTGAGATCCTTCATCATCCGGGCAAGGCCAACATAGTGGCCGATGTGTTGAATCGTAACCAAAGTAGTGTGTCCCTTTCGGATAGCGCTCCTTAAGGTGACCATGACTATGACATTCCTTGAGATGGTCCGTCAAGCGCAAGAAGAAGCCAGAAGAGTCTGGATCCAAACAAAGAATGGGTTATAGGTCAGTAGTCGTTGATGAACAGAGATAGCAGGGAGCTTTTGGGCGAGATGACCGAGTGTGGGTCCCCCTAGCAGATAATACTCGGCAATTATTGTTAGGGATTATGTGCAGAGTTGACAAACCAAGTGATTACACATCCAATGTTACAAGACACTTGAGGGTCACACCTGTGAGGACCTATAAGTCGAATAAGTTATATGAAACCCAGAAATGGAGAGTTAGGATTTATAATAGTTAATTATAAATCAGTTGGGTAATTTCAGTCAGAAATCCCAAAGTTGGAGGGTTATTAATTAATTAGAACATTATATATTTATTAGATAAAATAAATATATAATAGTTAATTAATAAGTAATATATATATATATATATATTAAGATATAGGGGCGGGTTCAATTGCAAACCACTTTTTCGTTGTGAACGTGAGGACAGCCCAGAGCGCGACACGTGGCAATTGAATCGGCGGGTCAAGATTTATTCAGTCTGAATAAAGCGTTATTCAGACTGAATAAGCCTTGACCCGCGGATGACCCACGGCTGACCCGCCCGCGTCCAATTGCATCAGAGTGCATGTAGTGTTATTCAGTCTGAATAACTAAGTCGAAAATTTTCAAATTGCCACGTGTCGCGCTCTCGTTTGTCCTCACGTTCACAATGAAAAGGTGGTTTGCAATTGAACTTTCACCTTAAGATATATATATATATATATATATATATATATAATTATCATAGGCAAATTCTTTTCCAGAAATTAAAGAGGGAAAAGATTTGAGATAAATATAATATGGAAACTAGATTCTATTCAAACTGTGTTTTTTCCTCCATATAAATAAGGCTTATGGGTTAAGGAAAAATTAAGCTTTTCAGCTAACAAAAATCAGTTCCATTTTCTCTCTCCCTCTCTCTCTCTCCAGCCGGCGACACCCCCCCCCCCTTTTGGATTCCAGTTTCGGTTTTCCAATCTTCGGGTTTTCATTCGGTTCAACTAGAAGAACATTCGTTGGTCGATCACCGGTGGACTAGTTCTCGAGCAATCCAGGTGAATCATCTAAACCATTAGAATTAATTAAACTAGAACGATTAAAGATCAATGAGCATTTAAGGGTTTTTAACTTTATCGCTTCCGCATGATAAGATCGAAACAGTGTGTATTTGATCATATGGGTTTTATCAGTTTGATTGTTAAACCTATGGGATCTATTAAACCAGTGAGGTTTTTGAGATCCGTGTTAACCTTCGAGTCAGTTTGATCCGAGGATACCCATAAAAACCCAACAGTGGTATCAGAGCCATTGGTTATAATCGTTTTAGTTTTTATCAGTTTTTGTGATCCGTTATAATTATTGTTTCTTGTATAACAAGTTTAAAAATCTGAAATTTATTATATGGTTTATAATTTTGTCTATCGCGTTAGAACATTATCAAACGAAAAACCCGGAGAAACCACCACCAGATTGGTGGTGGCTGCGGTTGTCTCACCACCGCCGCACCACCAGCGTGGTGGTTGCGGCTGACAGCCGTAGTCGATCACCGGACCACACCACGATGTATGGTAACAGCTCCGGCTGCCGCTCGAGAACCACCAGGCCACATCACCAGAACGGTGGTGGCCGTAGGTCGAACCGGATCATGGCCACACCACCGTTCGTGGTGGCGGCTGTGATTGATCGTGGTGGCGGTATTAGATGTAGCCATCGCCGGATAAACCAAGCGCCGGCCGCACCACAGCTAGTGGTGGCGGCGGCGGCTGTTACTCCAGAACCACCAGGCCGCACCACAGCACGGTGGTTGAAGCGGATGGTGATGACCGTGAAAGCGGCGGCGGGTGGTGGCGATCGGTAGTGGCAGTAATAAGCCGGCCACCGCTAGCTGCCGAATGGCCGCGCCAAGCGGTGGCGAACGCCCAGCCAAACCACCAGAGTGGTGGCGGCGTCGGCTGTCCCTCCAAACCACCAGGTCGCACCACACGGTGGTGATTGCAGCGAATGGTGGTGGCCGACGGCTGTTCAATCGACCAAGAAGGCCGAAAACGGCGGACGTGGTAATGGCGGCGGTCTTAAAACCACCTAAGCCGGAGATGGCGACGGTGGTGGTGACGTTTTGAAATAGCCGTGGAGGCGGCGATGGTGGTGGTGGATACCGCTGCTATCGTCATTCTCCGAAACAAACCATCACACCACCGTTCGTGGTGGTGGTGGCGATTGTGGTTGTTGACAGCCGGATAGCGGCGGTAATCAATTGAGAGCCACACCACCGCTTGTGGTAGTAGCAATCGACGGATTTCAAACAACCAAAAGACGATGACGGCCTTGGTTGCCATCGTCAATGACGATAGTAACTTGTTTGTTGCCATCGTCAATCGTTTACAATTGGTAATGATTGTTTGCGAAACACGAAACGATACACGACGATTAGGGTTTTTCGTATAGTTGGGCCAAAATGATAACGAGCCCAAGGCCCAGTTCTTTGGACCAAATTATGGCCCAAAAGGGATCGTTCGGTTTTAAGTTTTCTTATCCAAAATTATTTTTCTGTTTAATTTTTTTTTATCCAATAAAATTTGTTCTAACCAGTTGGATTGTTTTTCCGGTTTGATGAACAGTTTTATAAAATTAAATTTTTCCACCCGTTTTTCAGATAGGCCCAATATTGTGTTTTACTATTTAAACTCAAAGGCCGATATTTTAAAGATTGTATCGATAAAACCTGCTTGATATAATTTTTTTTTGGGTAAAAGGATTGATTTTTAGATAAAATGGTTTTAGTTTTTGTAAAATAGGATTTATTGTTTATAAATCTCAGTTTTAAGTAAAAACCATTCTTCAGTCTAAAGTATTTTGGTTCATAAAACAGTTTGTTTTTCGAATCAGTTATAAAACCAAGTTTAGCGATATTTGAGACAAGATAATTTTAACGGATCCAGGTTTATTACTCGTTTTTACTATATTGCTTTTATTATATTGCATATATATAATTGCATGATTGCTTGAGTTCTATATATACATCTCAGTTTGAGTATATATATATATATATATATCTATTATAGTGTTTTGCCAACCTAGACCCTTGACATATTTACGGGGAGGCCTGCGTGCCATTTGCAACCCCTTATGTAATAATGACCTTAGGATAGATGTTCTTTCGAGATGACGAGGCCAGTGGGAGCTACTAAAATTCTTCATCTTACCGGAGTACTGACAAACATGGCGAGGCCAGTGGGAGCTACGCAAAGTTTTGAAGCTTTTTAGTGAAATAGGTCATTATTGGTCCCTAGGAAACAAAACGTTGGCAAAAACTATAATTGGCTATTATGTGATTAACTGTTATTTAATTGCATGATTAAATGCTTATTTGTGATATCTTGTATGATTAGTAAGTTTTAAATAGTTTCTTTTAAAACTAGATTGTATCACAAAGTATGTAGGTTTTATATTTAAAATTACCAGTTTTTCAATTTTTTCAAAACGGTAGATTTTGTTTTAAAACCTATAGATGATTGTTTCATAGAAAAGGCAAGTTGACAAAAACAGTTAGTTTTAATCAACTTGGTGTGCTATTAATACAGTTAGTTTTAATTAGCAAGTGATTTTAGAACAGTTAGTTTTAAAATTGCATGCATGTTTGAAAAAGATAGTTTAAAACATCAGTGGCCTTTATAACAATCAGTTTTTCAAAAAGCCTGGAAGTAAAGTTTTTCAAAACCCCGAAAATCATAGATCAGTAGTGCAACCCATCTAGGGGCACCTTCGGCGTAAAGTACACAGGCGTTGTAAGTGATCACACATTCAACGTCCGTGTTCAAACTGAAGCTGGAGGGGTTACATAACTCTGCGAATTATCTCCGGGTGGTACCGGCCAGAGTATAGTGATCAGGTCCCCAAAATGGTGAGATCTATTTTGGTACTATTAAGTTCACCGGGAGGTACCGGGCCAAAAAGCACTTAGAGGGACTAAAACATACACAGGTAGTTGCCGTGGTCCCGAAAAGATCTAGGAGTCATGTCAGCTAGACATGATTGGTAAAAGTCCTTACCTACCGAAATAAATACGGGTCTGGTGGAGCAAGAACATTACGCACATCAGGACGTATGAAATAAGGATCCTAGTCCAATAAATTGATCATTTAAGGGTTTATTGATAATTATTGGAATTTAATCTATTTACAGTTGCTAAAGACCAAAAGTTTTAATTTGTGTAGATGGCAAGCACTGTTACCAGCACTAACAATCTTTCCCTCCGCTCTATCCTAGAGAAGGATAAGCTGACCGGCTCTAATTTCCTCGACTGGGAGCGCAATCTGATGATTGTGCTCAGACATGAGAGGAAATGGTATGTCCTTGAAGAGCCTCTTGGGGAGGCACCTCCGGCAAATGCTCCGGCTGCTGCCAGAAATGCCCACAAGAAGCACTCGGATGATCTCCTTGATGTCGCCTGTCTAATGCTTGCAACTATGAGCCCAGATCTGCAAGCAGGGCTCATAAATACAAATGCTTATGACATGATCCGCCAGCTGAGGGACATGTTCCAGACCCAGGCTCGTACAGAACGTTACGATGCCACAAAAGCATTTAATGAGTGCAAGATGATAAAAGGGACATCAGTAAGTGACCATGTCATGAAAATGAAACGGCACTTAGATCATCTGGAGAGGCTTGGTCATCCGGTTCCGTTGCAGCAAGCAACAGACACCATACTCAATTCACTATCAGAAGACTACAGGCCCTTTGTAGTCAATTACAATATGAATAACATGGAGAAAACAATAGCAGAATTGCACTCCATGCTTAAGACAGCTGAACTGAATATGGGGAACAAGAACAAGACCAAGGATGTCTTGATGGTGAAAGACGGAGGGGTGAAAAAGAGAAATGGGCATGCTAGCACCAGCAAAGGAAAGGGACCAGTCCAGGCCGTCCAGAGTGCACCCTGTAACGCCCTAAAAATTAGGGCGAACAAAAACTTTCAATTTCACAAAAGGTGGTATACAAAGTACGCCAAGGCGTGAGCTCATCCCAAAAACAGGGGTATAAATAGTGTATAATTTACAATGTTTGTAATTCTAATTAAAGAGTACGACAACCGTCTAGTCTAATTCCTATCTAGGAAAAAGACTACAAAAGGGTTGTCAGTTCTATCAATGTGCGCGCGGTCTAAAGACCGGACTCCTCACTCGTCCCCCAAAGCTCACTCTTTAATTCCGGCTCCTACTTGGGAACCGCGTCCCTAGCACCTGAGAGACACATCGACACCAAACAAGTGTTAGGCTAAAGGAGCCTAGTGAGTTGTACAAATAATCTCATACATGAAGAATGTAATAATACATGCGAGATATACAAGACCACACTAGCAGCACAAAATAGCATGTTAAACCGGTTTATTATTTTTATCTGCGGAAACAGTGGGCGCGACCCACCTCCACCAACCAATGCCCCGACATTCACTAATTCCAAACACCTCGATGTCCCGAATTTAGCATGGCAACATCATCCGAGGCCCGCGCACCAAGGAGCAACCCGAGGGCCGGCGACATAGGGGCATTCCTATTTCAGAACCTCCCAAGACTGTTTGGTGTGGACACATTGCGTTGGTTCGTCCATGTTATTATCATTTAGGATCGTGAGACGGAATTTAGCATCGCGTCACGTCCATATCATTTCCACACAAGACCTAGATACTGAATTTAGCATAGCATCTAGTCCATATTAATCACATACAAAACCTCGATACTGAATTTAGCATAGCATCATTTCAGAGGTATGTGTCGAGGGTCTCAAGCCCTTTGTATCATTTTGGGTATGCCCCATTTCGGATATCAATTCCATTCTTACATAATCCCAAGTCATGTATCATGTAGTGCATTTCGTATAAATACATTTATCATACAACCGTAGGTTTAACACATACGAAATAGCATACGGTACTTTCATCTCATATAAGGGGTAACACCATCCAAGTCATTCATACTAGTATAGCACTTTATACATTCATGAGTATCCTCAACTAAACATGAGAAGTAATCTATATCAAATTCACATATATCCACATAATAAGCAAGGAATAGACTTCATCAAAATGATGTGCTCTCAGTTTTAACAAAATAGTTTTAGCAACTCACCTTAGGGTTTTGTGTCAAAACCCCCAATTCCAAAATTAGGTCAAATAATGAGCACAAACCTAAAATCAAGTAAATCGAACCCTAGGTTAGTTTCATAACCTCTATATGTAGATTAACCAACCCAAAAATGGTTTAGATAAGTTTACCTAGCCGGATCTCGAACAAACCCTAGGATGGAGAAGCACCAAGATCCAACAATGGAGGTTTGGGGTTTTGAGAGGTGGAGAAGATGAAGCCATAGGAAATCTCCACCCTCTAAACTAGTAGATCTAGCCTCTAACACTTTCCAAAACATGTAATCCACCTAGAACAACAACAAATCTAAGACAAATATGGAAGATAAGGTTTGGAGATGAATAACCCCAAATCTAAGCTTAAAACTCGAAGGAGATGAAGAGGTTTACTTACACCAACGTTTTAGAACCACTAAATACTTGAGATCCATTGATGTAGTCTTGAAGAGCTCGAAAAATCGAGAAGAATGCAAAAAGAATCGAGAGAAACGGAGTTGAAATGAGAGAGTTATGCCCAAATGAAGAAAGAGGCTATTTAACCCGACAGTGGCTAGCGGCCGCTAGGCTTTTACTCTAGCGGCCGCTAGCTCCCCTAGCGGTCGCTAACTAATTTTGTGAGGCAACAGAACCAAGAAAAATTTTACTCTAGCGGCCGCTAGACCAAAACCTTAGCGGCCGCTAGCCTGCTGCACTTTTCAGCACGAACACTGTTTTGGTCATAACTTCTTCGTTATAGCTCCGATTTCGATTCCGAAAGGACCGTTGGACTCGTAATTGAATTCTCTAACATACTAGATCGTAAAATATAGGTTTTGATCCAAAACTCTAATTCTCATAATTTATCAAAGAGTCATTATTACAACCGAAATTTACGGGTGTTACAATCCTCCCCACCTAAATAAAATTTCGTCCTCGAAATTGCAATTGTTTCCCGAACCATAAAGGGCAACCTCGCTCAAACGTTTACGATCACTTATATAGTGGTCCCGTTTAAAGGTGGTTCATCAAAACACCACAAGCTACTACTTTACATCTATCCTTCGGAACATAACGCGTTTATAAGGATAATATCACTAGAATACGCAATCTTAGCTCTTCGTACAATTTAACCAAACCAAATCGACTAAATTCTATGGTTCAAGGTACCATACATCATTCGCCTCCTATTAAAGTCGATCACTCGACTAAGAATTACTCTACTACCAAGGAATGTCTCCACACCCTCACTAACGGTGTCTAGCCGTCGTCATTAATTCTCAAAGAAACTCGAAAATTCCGTCTACTCACCTATGAATACCATAAGGAAGGTAAGTTTCTTCACTTACCAACCGCTAATTTCCACTAATCCATAATTTCCACATTCGCACTATCATAGCTCTTCTAATTGTCCAATCACCTACGCGATTCTGACTTTGTCTTAGGTGACTTAATCTTGAATTTCTAAGTGTGAACTCTCCCTGAAATCCATCTTGATTAAATAATACAAGTCCACTACTTGTCCCCATCAATACTTGTCATAATATCCTAAGCTTCATGCTTAGTCTGGCGTATCACGCCATCATGTCCACTACAAATCCTACTTCACATAGCTCAATTATGAGTCACGTCTTCAGAATCACCTGTATATTCACATAAGGTTCCTCTTACAAGGCAATATTAATGCACTGACAACATACACCACTCGGTCTACGTATAAAGTCATTAGTATACATCACACGATCACCAAATGTGGTACCACTGATAACATTTTCTCGATCTCTAGGCACGCATGGAGAATATTTACTCATCTATGCCACCAGGGTACTACTAAATTCTTTATCGAACCTTCGTGTCACGATATATAGTTATATACACATTTAACTTTTGTTATCCCTTCTAAGACCTTTAGATAGAAGTAAATGTTCTCTTACATTTGTCTCTCTCGAATCCCAAAGAGACCTCAAAACACGGTCACTTAACCCGCTCGAACGAATCTCATTCTAGACGGTTCGCTACAATCTCTTAGAAACACGCTCCAATAATCTATGGGACTTCTCTTTGTAATAGCCGGTATGCACATCGTGCATCCACTTAGGTGGTGCTAACCAATTCTTCATACTTAGACCTGTCCACTCACATTGTCTTTACCTAGATAATAACGGATTTCCCTCTAGGTGAGGGTCTCCCATCGGACCACCCTTCTTCCCGTGATCATGGGCAACACGGTGCTCCTCAACAACACACTCGTAAGAGAGATACAAACTAAATCCCTATGTGATCTAGTTTCGATCCACAACGCGCACAACACTACTCCGTCCAATTTTCCAAGTGACACTCCGCTATATAATAGCATGCTCATACAAGGTAAAACCAAATTAATTCATGTAGCACATTGAAGGATAGCATGCAATCAGTTCCCACATAAGCCTCGATTTTCAACCAAAATTTTTGCACATCAAGGAGTTCGATAACTCCAAAATTACGCATGGTAAACATTTATCGCAAGCACACAATCGGATACAAGCATACATGTATTTTACATAAAGACTTGACAACAACGGCATGACGCATATTCTCGGATAGTGTGAAGGCACATAGAATACATAACTTATACCATGTTAATTGTACAACACTTCAACCCCAAAGTTCTAGGTGCTTGCTATGACCTCCGACTAGTCTTACCAAAAGACGATTGGCCTCGTGTCGAACAACTATGATTCGCACTCCTAGAGCTCAAAATGTTCGGAGCTACTTAACGAAAATCCAACTCGAATTTGCACACTTACGGCGACTCGTCGAAAGTCAACCCTCATAATAAGAGGTCCATAAAATGACTGTCAACCATGATAGACCTCTCAGGTTTAGCCTTCTTAGTGACTACTAACAAACTAACCGTCATGCGACATGGGTTCCCAACCGAATCTTGCGACACTTAGTAGTCCCAACAACCACGACATACTTAAGCGTAAAAGCATCAAACGTAACAAATTCCTAAAGTTCATCGCCGTGCAATTAATAATCCAAGCTTACCACTTCGTTATTTTAGAATCCAAAGCTCATAACTAGGCTATTTAAAAATTGAAGCTTACAGTCAAACTATTAAAATCAAGGCTCGTAACCAAACTGTTTAGAAATCAAAGCTCATAATCGAGCTATTTTAGAAACCAAGTTCATAACCGAGTCCTTTAAAATCAAAGCTCATAATCGAGCTATTTTAGAAATCAAATTCAAACCCGAACCCTTTAAAAATCAAGGCTCATACTCGAGCTATTTTAAAATTCGAGACTCATCCCCTAAGTTCTTATAATCAACACCGAGCTCTAGCTCTAAACTCAATAGACCCAAAATTGACGGTCTTAAAATAATTTTATATAGTTCACTCCATTAGTGTGGATGTAACTCCCGAAGTTATTTAACCCAAAAATCCCAACACAGTTTAACAAAACAGTTACCCAAATGGGTCCACACTTTTATAAATCTCGTTTAAACTATAATTCATGTGAAAACGTATTTATAATTCTTGTGAACCAAGTCATCTCGAAAATCTCATATTTGATTATTATATCAAAATCCATTCAACATACGCACCCGGTAACACTCGACTATTGTTTGTTTAGAAAATAACTTTACGGAACACACAACATTTTGGAAGAACATTGTTTTGGCACATATGCCATTTTGCAAATCAATTTGAAAATATTCACGTGATAAAACGACCCCATTTTATAACAACTGTACATAATTCGTAGGCTATCTATTCCGCCAAAGCCATCCACTTACATTCCTCATACATTACTATCGGTGTTTCACAATCTTCTAAGCGATCTCATCTAAAGGGCGAGTCCTTTATGTCGTGCTAGATAACACACTCCAAGTCTTACATTGATAGATTCATATCTTAGACTGGATCTTATACTTCTATCCTCGATATTGCCTAGGGCGTCACCACATGTTCTTACCCCATACTATTTCAAGGTATGAGCCTTCCTCAACTAACCGCTCAACCTCCGGTCGATTACGAGTCAACCTATTTTATCTCGACATCCGATCTTAGGCTAAAGTCATTTAGTTCCTCTTACGATCTTCCTCTTTAAATCTAGAGGGTTAACATGACGGCTCTAAAAGCGAGGAATTTGTAGAGGTAAGACTCATGTATAAATCGACTATTCGCCTCAACAAATCAAACACGTCCTATGACATGAAGGAATATTCCTATTCCTAACAATAATCTTCTTCATATTTGAGTCGGTCTTAGGTCTTGACCTTCATAACCTTCTTGTATGACATACTACATAATTTCTCATTATCGCTTTGACAAGTAAGCTATATCTATTTTCCACACTTCCAATACCCACACGATATTCCGAGGTATATACTTTCCGAAACATGCCTTCCAATCCCAATTAATAAATCTTACCACTAATTCATACTCGAGTCAAGGTACTTAAATCACCTTTAAGCCAATCATCAAAACATGACCTTTAAATAAAGACTTATCATAATTAGGGTCCTTTATGACCGAGCAATTATCCTATCACAAGGAAATCAAGGAAATAAGAATAGACTATCATACGTACCAACATTTATCAATCATTGCATCGATAGCAACCAAGAATACTCAAACGACGATACATTCATAACTCAGTAGCTAAGTGATTTATGAATAGACCGTACACGAGATTCCCTGCCTCTATTGACGCAAGTTCTCGATCCATGTATTTCGTATCCCTAACGCTCTCCCCACCTAAGACTTTACCCATGGTAGGTCACATGTCTATTAGTGCACTAAGTTTAAGTCTAGGTATACTACGGTCAATACCTAGTTCGCTTAAACTAAAGCTCTGATACCAACTTGTAACGCCCTAAAAATTAGGGCGAACAAAAACTTTCAATTTCACAAAAGGTGGTATACAAAGTACGCCAAGGCGTGAGCTCATCCCAAAAACAGGGGTATAAATAGTGTATAATTTACAATGTTTGTAATTCTAATTAAAGAGTACGACAACCGTCTAGTCTAATTCCTATCTAGGAAAAAGACTACAAAAGGGTTGTCAGTTCTATCAATGTGCGCGCGGTCTAAAGACCGGACTCCTCACTCGTCCCCCAAAGCTCACTCTTTAATTCCGGCTCCTACTTGGGAACCGCGTCCCTAGCACCTGAGAGACACATCGACACCAAACAAGTGTTAGGCTAAAGGAGCCTAGTGAGTTGTACAAATAATCTCATACATGAAGAATGTAATAATACATGCGAGATATACAAGACCACACTAGCAGCACAAAATAGCATGTTAAACCGGTTTATTATTTTTATCTGCGGAAACAGTGGGCGCGACCCACCTCCACCAACCAATGCCCCGACATTCACTAATTCCAAACACCTCGATGTCCCGAATTTAGCATGGCAACATCATCCGAGGCCCGCGCACCAAGGAGCAACCCGAGGGCCGGCGACATAGGGGCATTCCTATTTCAGAACCTCCCAAGACTGTTTGGTGTGGACACATTGCGTTGGTTCGTCCATGTTATTATCATTTAGGATCGTGAGACGGAATTTAGCATCGCGTCACGTCCATATCATTTCCACACAAGACCTAGATACTGAATTTAGCATAGCATCTAGTCCATATTAATCACATACAAAACCTCGATACTGAATTTAGCATAGCATCATTTCAGAGGTATGTGTCGAGGGTCTCAAGCCCTTTGTATCATTTTGGGTATGCCCCATTTCGGATATCAATTCCATTCTTACATAATCCCAAGTCATGTATCATGTAGTGCATTTCGTATAAATACATTTATCATACAACCGTAGGTTTAACACATACGAAATAGCATACGGTACTTTCATCTCATATAAGGGGTAACACCATCCAAGTCATTCATACTAGTATAGCACTTTATACATTCATGAGTATCCTCAACTAAACATGAGAAGTAATCTATATCAAATTCACATATATCCACATAATAAGCAAGGAATAGACTTCATCAAAATGATGTGCTCTCAGTTTTAACAAAATAGTTTTAGCAACTCACCTTAGGGTTTTGTGTCAAAACCCCCAATTCCAAAATTAGGTCAAATAATGAGCACAAACCTAAAATCAAGTAAATCGAACCCTAGGTTAGTTTCATAACCTCTATATGTAGATTAACCAACCCAAAAATGGTTTAGATAAGTTTACCTAGCCGGATCTCGAACAAACCCTAGGATGGAGAAGCACCAAGATCCAACAATGGAGGTTTGGGGTTTTGAGAGGTGGAGAAGATGAAGCCATAGGAAATCTCCACCCTCTAAACTAGTAGATCTAGCCTCTAACACTTTCCAAAACATGTAATCCACCTAGAACAACAACAAATCTAAGACAAATATGGAAGATAAGGTTTGGAGATGAATAACCCCAAATCTAAGCTTAAAACTCGAAGGAGATGAAGAGGTTTACTTACACCAACGTTTTAGAACCACTAAATACTTGAGATCCATTGATGTAGTCTTGAAGAGCTCGAAAAATCGAGAAGAATGCAAAAAGAATCGAGAGAAACGGAGTTGAAATGAGAGAGTTATGCCCAAATGAAGAAAGAGGCTATTTAACCCGACAGTGGCTAGCGGCCGCTAGGCTTTTACTCTAGCGGCCGCTAGCTCCCCTAGCGGTCGCTAACTAATTTTGTGAGGCAACAGAACCAAGAAAAATTTTACTCTAGCGGCCGCTAGACCAAAACCTTAGCGGCCGCTAGCCTGCTGCACTTTTCAGCACGAACACTGTTTTGGTCATAACTTCTTCGTTATAGCTCCGATTTCGATTCCGAAAGGACCGTTGGACTCGTAATTGAATTCTCTAACATACTAGATCGTAAAATATAGGTTTTGATCCAAAACTCTAATTCTCATAATTTATCAAAGAGTCATTATTACAACCGAAATTTACGGGTGTTACAATCCTCCCCACCTAAATAAAATTTCGTCCTCGAAATTGCAATTGTTTCCCGAACCATAAAGGGCAACCTCGCTCAAACGTTTACGATCACTTATATAGTGGTCCCGTTTAAAGGTGGTTCATCAAAACACCACAAGCTACTACTTTACATCTATCCTTCGGAACATAACGCGTTTATAAGGATAATATCACTAGAATACGCAATCTTAGCTCTTCGTACAATTTAACCAAACCAAATCGACTAAATTCTATGGTTCAAGGTACCATACATCATTCGCCTCCTATTAAAGTCGATCACTCGACTAAGAATTACTCTACTACCAAGGAATGTCTCCACACCCTCACTAACGGTGTCTAGCCGTCGTCATTAATTCTCAAAGAAACTCGAAAATTCCGTCTACTCACCTATGAATACCATAAGGAAGGTAAGTTTCTTCACTTACCAACCGCTAATTTCCACTAATCCATAATTTCCACATTCGCACTATCATAGCTCTTCTAATTGTCCAATCACCTACGCGATTCTGACTTTGTCTTAGGTGACTTAATCTTGAATTTCTAAGTGTGAACTCTCCCTGAAATCCATCTTGATTAAATAATACAAGTCCACTACTTGTCCCCATCAATACTTGTCATAATATCCTAAGCTTCATGCTTAGTCTGGCGTATCACGCCATCATGTCCACTACAAATCCTACTTCACATAGCTCAATTATGAGTCACGTCTTCAGAATCACCTGTATATTCACATAAGGTTCCTCTTACAAGGCAATATTAATGCACTGACAACATACACCACTCGGTCTACGTATAAAGTCATTAGTATACATCACACGATCACCAAATGTGGTACCACTGATAACATTTTCTCGATCTCTAGGCACGCATGGAGAATATTTACTCATCTATGCCACCAGGGTACTACTAAATTCTTTATCGAACCTTCGTGTCACGATATATAGTTATATACACATTTAACTTTTGTTATCCCTTCTAAGACCTTTAGATAGAAGTAAATGTTCTCTTACATTTGTCTCTCTCGAATCCCAAAGAGACCTCAAAACACGGTCACTTAACCCGCTCGAACGAATCTCATTCTAGACGGTTCGCTACAATCTCTTAGAAACACGCTCCAATAATCTATGGGACTTCTCTTTGTAATAGCCGGTATGCACATCGTGCATCCACTTAGGTGGTGCTAACCAATTCTTCATACTTAGACCTGTCCACTCACATTGTCTTTACCTAGATAATAACGGATTTCCCTCTAGGTGAGGGTCTCTCATCGGACCACCCTTCTTCCCGTGATCATGGGCAACACGGTGCTCCTCAACAACACACTCGTAAGAGAGATACAAACTAAATCCCTATGTGATCTAGTTTCGATCCACAACGCGCACAACACTACTCCGTCCAATTTTCCAAGTGACACTCCGCTATATAATAGCATGCTCATACAAGGTAAAACCAAATTAATTCATGTAGCACATTGAAGGATAGCATGCAATCAGTTCCCACATAAGCCTCGATTTTCAACCAAAATTTTTGCACATCAAGGAGTTCGATAACTCCAAAATTACGCATGGTAAACATTTATCGCAAGCACACAATCGGATACAAGCATACATGTATTTTACATAAAGACTTGACAACAACGGCATGACGCATATTCTCGGATAGTGTGAAGGCACATAGAATACATAACTTATACCATGTTAATTGTACAACACTTCAACCCCAAAGTTCTAGGTGCTTGCTATGACCTCCGACTAGTCTTACCAAAAGACGATTGGCCTCGTGTCGAACAACTATGATTCGCACTCCTAGAGCTCAAAATGTTCGGAGCTACTTAACGAAAATCCAACTCGAATTTGCACACTTACGGCGACTCGTCGAAAGTCAACCCTCATAATAAGAGGTCCATAAAATGACTGTCAACCATGATAGACCTCTCAGGTTTAGCCTTCTTAGTGACTACTAACAAACTAACCGTCATGCGACATGGGTTCCCAACCGAATCTTGCGACACTTAGTAGTCCCAACAACCACGACATACTTAAGCGTAAAAGCATCAAACGTAACAAATTCCTAAAGTTCATCGCCGTGCAATTAATAATCCAAGCTTACCACTTCGTTATTTTAGAATCCAAAGCTCATAACTGGGCTATTTAAAAATTGAAGCTTACAGTCAAACTATTAAAATCAAGGCTCGTAACCAAACTGTTTAGAAATCAAAGCTCATAATCGAGCTATTTTAGAAACCAAGTTCATAACCGAGTCCTTTAAAATCAAAGCTCATAATCGAGCTATTTTAGAAATCAAATTCAAACCCGAACCCTTTAAAAATCAAGGCTCATACTCGAGCTATTTTAAAATTCGAGACTCATCCCCTAAGTTCTTATAATCAACACCGAGCTCTAGCTCTAAACTCAATAGACCCAAAATTGACGGTCTTAAAATAATTTTATATAGTTCACTCCATTAGTGTGGATGTAACTCCCGAAGTTATTTAACCCAAAAATCCCAACACAGTTTAACAAAACAGTTACCCAAATGGGTCCACACTTTTATAAATCTCGTTTAAACTATAATTCATGTGAAAACGTATTTATAATTCTTGTGAACCAAGTCATCTCGAAAATCTCATATTTGATTATTATATCAAAATCCATTCAACATACGCACCCGGTAACACTCGACTATTGTTTGTTTAGAAAATAACTTTACGGAACACACAACATTTTGGAAGAACATTGTTTTGGCACATATGCCATTTTGCAAATCAATTTGAAAATATTCACGTGATAAAACGACCCCATTTTATAACAACTGTACATAATTCGTAGGCTATCTATTCCGCCAAAGCCATCCACTTACATTCCTCATACATTACTATCGGTGTTTCACAATCTTCTAAGCGATCTCATCTAAAGGGCGAGTCCTTTATGTCGTGCTAGATAACACACTCCAAGTCTTACATTGATAGATTCATATCTTAGACTGGATCTTATACTTCTATCCTCGATATTGCCTAGGGCGTCACCACATGTTCTTACCCCATACTATTTCAAGGTATGAGCCTTCCTCAACTAACCGCTCAACCTCCGGTCGATTACGAGTCAACCTATTTTATCTCGACATCCGATCTTAGGCTAAAGTCATTTAGTTCCTCTTACGATCTTCCTCTTTAAATCTAGAGGGTTAACATGACGGCTCTAAAAGCGAGGAATTTGTAGAGGTAAGACTCATGTATAAATCGACTATTCGCCTCAACAAATCAAACACGTCCTATGACATGAAGGAATATTCCTATTCCTAACAATAATCTTCTTCATATTTGAGTCGGTCTTAGGTCTTGACCTTCATAACCTTCTTGTATGACATACTACATAATTTCTCATTATCGCTTTGACAAGTAAGCTATATCTATTTTCCACACTTCCAATACCCACACGATATTCCGAGGTATATACTTTCCGAAACATGCCTTCCAATCCCAATTAATAAATCTTACCACTAATTCATACTCGAGTCAAGGTACTTAAATCACCTTTAAGCCAATCATCAAAACATGACCTTTAAATAAAGACTTATCATAATTAGGGTCCTTTATGACCGAGCAATTATCCTATCACAAGGAAATCAAGGAAATAAGAATAGACTATCATACGTACCAACATTTATCAATCATTGCATCGATAGCAACCAAGAATACTCAAACGACGATACATTCATAACTCAGTAGCTAAGTGATTTATGAATAGACCGTACACGAGATTCCCTGCCTCTATTGACGCAAGTTCTCGATCCATGTATTTCGTATCCCTAACGCTCTCCCCACCTAAGACTTTACCCATGGTAGGTCACATGTCTATTAGTGCACTAAGTTTAAGTCTAGGTATACTACGGTCAATACCTAGTTCGCTTAAACTAAAGCTCTGATACCAACTTGTAACGCCCTAAAAATTAGGGCGAACAAAAACTTTCAATTTCACAAAAGGTGGTATACAAAGTACGCCAAGGCGTGAGCTCATCCCAAAAACAGGGGTATAAATAGTGTATAATTTACAATGTTTGTAATTCTAATTAAAGAGTACGACAACCGTCTAGTCTAATTCCTATCTAGGAAAAAGACTACAAAAGGGTTGTCAGTTCTATCAATGTGCGCGCGGTCTAAAGACCGGACTCCTCACTCGTCCCCCAAAGCTCACTCTTTAATTCCGGCTCCTACTTGGGAACCGCGTCCCTAGCACCTGAGAGACACATCGACACCAAACAAGTGTTAGGCTAAAGGAGCCTAGTGAGTTGTACAAATAATCTCATACATGAAGAATGTAATAATACATGCGAGATATACAAGACCACACTAGCAGCACAAAATAGCATGTTAAACCGGTTTATTATTTTTATCTGCGGAAACAGTGGGCGCGACCCACCTCCACCAACCAATGCCCCGACATTCACTAATTCCAAACACCTCGATGTCCCGAATTTAGCATGGCAACATCATCCGAGGCCCGCGCACCAAGGAGCAACCCGAGGGCCGGCGACATAGGGGCATTCCTATTTCAGAACCTCCCAAGACTGTTTGGTGTGGACACATTGCGTTGGTTCGTCCATGTTATTATCATTTAGGATCGTGAGACGGAATTTAGCATCGCGTCACGTCCATATCATTTCCACACAAGACCTAGATACTGAATTTAGCATAGCATCTAGTCCATATTAATCACATACAAAACCTCGATACTGAATTTAGCATAGCATCATTTCAGAGGTATGTGTCGAGGGTCTCAAGCCCTTTGTATCATTTTGGGTATGCCCCATTTCGGATATCAATTCCATTCTTACATAATCCCAAGTCATGTATCATGTAGTGCATTTCGTATAAATACATTTATCATACAACCGTAGGTTTAACACATACGAAATAGCATACGGTACTTTCATCTCATATAAGGGGTAACACCATCCAAGTCATTCATACTAGTATAGCACTTTATACATTCATGAGTATCCTCAACTAAACATGAGAAGTAATCTATATCAAATTCACATATATCCACATAATAAGCAAGGAATAGACTTCATCAAAATGATGTGCTCTCAGTTTTAACAAAATAGTTTTAGCAACTCACCTTAGGGTTTTGTGTCAAAACCCCCAATTCCAAAATTAGGTCAAATAATGAGCACAAACCTAAAATCAAGTAAATCGAACCCTAGGTTAGTTTCATAACCTCTATATGTAGATTAACCAACCCAAAAATGGTTTAGATAAGTTTACCTAGCCGGATCTCGAACAAACCCTAGGATGGAGAAGCACCAAGATCCAACAATGGAGGTTTGGGGTTTTGAGAGGTGGAGAAGATGAAGCCATAGGAAATCTCCACCCTCTAAACTAGTAGATCTAGCCTCTAACACTTTCCAAAACATGTAATCCACCTAGAACAACAACAAATCTAAGACAAATATGGAAGATAAGGTTTGGAGATGAATAACCCCAAATCTAAGCTTAAAACTCGAAGGAGATGAAGAGGTTTACTTACACCAACGTTTTAGAACCACTAAATACTTGAGATCCATTGATGTAGTCTTGAAGAGCTCGAAAAATCGAGAAGAATGCAAAAAGAATCGAGAGAAACGGAGTTGAAATGAGAGAGTTATGCCCAAATGAAGAAAGAGGCTATTTAACCCGACAGTGGCTAGCGGCCGCTAGGCTTTTACTCTAGCGGCCGCTAGCTCCCCTAGCGGTCGCTAACTAATTTTGTGAGGCAACAGAACCAAGAAAAATTTTACTCTAGCGGCCGCTAGACCAAAACCTTAGCGGCCGCTAGCCTGCTGCACTTTTCAGCACGAACACTGTTTTGGTCATAACTTCTTCGTTATAGCTCCGATTTCGATTCCGAAAGGACCGTTGGACTCGTAATTGAATTCTCTAACATACTAGATCGTAAAATATAGGTTTTGATCCAAAACTCTAATTCTCATAATTTATCAAAGAGTCATTATTACAACCGAAATTTACGGGTGTTACACACCCAAGAAAGGCAAAAGCAAGGGCAAGGGCAAGAAGGTTAAGCCAAATAAAGCTAGGACCGAGAACCGCTGCTTCACATGCAATGAGGTCGGTCACTGGAGGCAAAACTGCCCTAAGCGTCATGAAGCAGGTATGTAAACCTCAGATATTTATGATTGCTTTAATTTGTCACTTCTTACTTGTTAGTTTACAAGTATACTGATACCTAGAGCAAATGACTATTGCAGGAGGTCAGAAGTGAAGTGCCCAGAAGTTGCTGAGGATCTTAAGTACAAGTTTATTTCGATATTAGTCAAGATATTTTGGATTTATGTTTTAAAACAGTTATTTTTGGATTCATGTTTTAAACAGTTTTTTGGGATGATTATATTTTTGGATTTATAATTTTATGGTTTTATTTTCAAAACTTATTGTCTTGACATTGAAATATCTGATTGTGCTTAGTATTCTTAAATCCGTATGATCCTAGTTGTTACCAGTTATAGTTACTTCAATAAAATCTATTAAAATTGAAGTAATTTGTATAAAAACTATCAAAACACACGAAATTCTATAGGAATGTGTGTTGAGAATAAAACATTTATGAATAATAGTTTTGTGATCAAATTTTATTTTAAAATATTAACTCAGATGGCGTTAATAACAGTATTTATAAAACTAAAAGGATTCCAAGTTCTGGAATTAGGATTTAATCAAATCCAGTTAAGTTTTATAAAAGAAATTCTCAGAATTAACTAATCAAGTTTGATCAAGTTTTATTATTCAAATGTTTTAAAAGGAGAATTTAGGATATTAACTCAGATGGCGTTAATAACAGTATTTATGAAACTAGAAAGATTCCAAGTTCTGGAATTAGGATTTGACCAAATCCAGTTAAGTTTTATAAAAGGAAATTCTCAAAGTTCATTACTTAAAATTAGAATTGACTAATCAAAGTTTTGACCAAGTCAATAGTAAATTTTGAGTAATAGTTAGTTTTTATATAAGTAAGTAGGAGCCCAATTTATTCTCTATCTAGTCTGAGATAAAGAATAAAAGATACAATTATTGATTCAATAGATCTCGAAATTCATAATCCAGATAAAATAAGAATTCATAAGATATAATTTACCTTTTAGTAAAAAAGATAAAAGTTTCAAGACCCTTGAAACAAAGGTCGTGATTGACTTTAAAATCAATAATTAAAGTGTTGGGTTAAATATAGAATTCCAGTAAATTTACCAGCATAGTAAATGGAATCTGATTTCAGGTAGAAATCATTCATCTACACAGCAGCTAAGGAAAGTTGCAGTACAGTCTCACATATTCAGGAACTGGAAGTTAGTCCAGGTCTCCAAGTTCATGGAATATGATAAAAGTCTAGTTATTGTTTTAAAAGGTGTTTGCAAAACAATGATTAGCAGATACAAGTAGATAATATCAACATACTTGTATTATTTGGTTATCACTTTGATTAAAATGGTAAACTTTAATCAGAGGGTTTAAACTGAAGGTAGGTGATACTTCATTTTAGACCAGTATTTAACAAATGTTAAATAGATATGATAAAAGTTATTAAAGAAAAGACATTTAATTTTGTTATTATTACAGCATGTAGTATGGACTATACAAAATTAATTTCTTTATCACTTTTACAATTTTTGCATGTTTTAATTAATCCAGGAATGAAACTAGTTTCCAGTTTTCATTCAAAACTTGTCCGTGACGACTTATCATTGTGGGAACATGATAAGGTGTTAAAGTCATTGTGAACTTTTAGGTAGTTATGATCAGTTGCTGAATAACAGCTACAAGTGTTGTAGACTAAAAGTTGCACAGATATTTGATAGAGTAGCAAATATCGGACGTGATCCGCAGTTGAGATTACTTCTTGGAATCAGTCACAAGTAAGTCTCACAGTGGTTGTCCCTATCACCTGAGGTATCTGATTTAACGTCATGAGGACCACTGAATACTTAGTGCACTCAACCGCTACGCCGTAACAGGGTGGCTATAAAGGGCGTAACTAGATTCAGCGGAAGCCGTGGTATTAAAGACAGATATGCAAGATGGGATTTGCACCTCTTCTTTGAAGAGAGATATTTCTGGGCCCATCTTGACTGACTGAGTATACTGATAAAGTGCATGGCCATGCCCAAACGAACTGATTAGTTCTTTGTCGTTTACCTATCAGTAAAAGTCGGATAGTCAAGAAAACAGAATCTTGAGTATTTAGAGTTGACACTTTCCAAGCTCATACTCACAGATGAAATATCGTGATGCAAAGGGAAAAACCAAGATATACCCAATCAATGAACAGTAGTTTCATAGATACTATTTCCTTAAACGGAATGTTTATATCACCAGTCTGGGTATAAGAGTTCTTGTAACCTGGTCAGCCTAAGTGCCTGTCTAGGGGCCTCCTTAGGTCAGTGTAATCAAAGGCGGTATTGCCAACTTACACAAGTGGGAGTCTGTTAGGGATTATGTGCAGAGTTGACAAACCAAGTGATTACACATCCAATGTTACAAGACACTTGAGGGTCACACCTGTGAGGACCTATAAGTCGAATAAGTTATATGAAACCCAGAAATGGAGAGTTAGGATTTATAATAGTTAATTATAAATCAGTTGGGTAATTTCAGTCAGAAATCCCAAAGTTGGAGGGTTATTAATTAATTAGAACATTATATATTTATTAGATAAAATAAATATATAATAGTTAATTAATAAGTAATATATATATATATATATTAAGATAAAGGGGTGGGTTCAAATGTGAACCACTTTTTGGTTGTGAACGTGAGGACAACCGAGAGCACGACACGTGGCGGATGACTAAGCGCCACGTCATGTCCACGGCGGATGACTTGGCGCGATTCATGGGGAGGGCATTGAATTAAAGGAGGGGACCACACTCAAAGCCGACGTGGCGCCTAGTCATCCGCCACGTGTCGCGCTCTCGGTTGTCCTCACGTTCACAATCAAAAAGTGGTTCACATTTGAACTTTCCTCTTAAGATAAATATATATATATATATATAATTATGATAGGCAAATTCTTTTCCAAAAATTAAAGAGGGAAAAGATTTGAGATAAATATAATATGGAAACTGGATTCTATTCAAACTGTGTTTTTTCCTCCATATAAATAAGGCTTATGGGTTAAGGAAAAATTAAGCTTTTCAGCTAACAAAAATCAGTTCCAGTTTCTCTCTCCCTCTCTCTCTCCAGCCGGCGACACCCCCCCCCCTTTTGGATTCCACTTTCGGTTTTCCAATCTTCGGGTTTTGATTCGGTTCAACTAGAAGAACATTCGTTGGTCGATCACCGGTGGACTAGTTCTCGAGCAATCCAGGTGAATCATCTAAACCATTAGAATTAATTAAACTAGAACAATTAAAGATCAATGAGCATTTAAGGGTTTTTAACTTTATCGCTTCCGCATGATAAGATCGAAACAGTGTGTATTTGATCATATGGGTTTTATTAGTTTGATTGTTAAACCTATGGGATCTATTAAACCAGTGAGGTTTTTGAGATTCGTGTTAACCTTCGAGTCAGTTTGATCCGAGGATACCCATAAAAACCCAACAATTATTGTTGGAGGAAGCCCACCAGTCGGGGTTTTCCATTCATCCCGGGGCCGCGTAGATGTATAGAGATCAGAAGATCGATTACTGGTGGCCGGGAATGAAGCGCGATGTAGCCGATATGTGGAGTCGTGTTCGACCTGTCTGAAGGTCAGGGCCAAGCATTAGAAACCTGACGGCAAGATGCAGACTGTGGAAGTTTCGATGTGGAAGAAGGAGAGCAAAACCATGGATCTAATCATCAATTCAGGGTGATAGTAGATCGGTTAACCTTGAGTGCCCATTTTTTAGCCTTGCGGGAAAGTTTTCGTCGGAGCAGTAGGCGGATACTTTTATGAGAGAAGTGGTGGGGAGGCATGAGGTGCCTGTGTCGATTATCTCGGTTAGAGATACTTGTTTCGCCTCTTAGTTTGGGGAGCTATTCCATAATGATTTGGGTACTAAGCTGCATTTTAGTACCGCTTATCATCCATAGACCGATGAGTAAAACGAGTGGGCGATCCTAACGTTGGAAGATATGTTGCGAGCATGTGTTTTGTTTTGTGGTAGTTGGGATGCGTATTTGTCCTTAGCCGAGTTCTCATTTACCATCAGTTTCCACTCGAGCTTTAGGACGCAGTCGTACGTAATGCTTGCGGGTGGAGATGTCGTACCCCGATCCGTTGGGGCAAGGTGGGTCAGCGTGTACTTGGAAGCACGGAAGTAGTGCAGAGGACTACCGAGAACTTTCAGAGGAGCGTGGACCGTTAGAAGACAGCTCAGAATAGGCAGAAGAGTTATGCAGATAGACGGAGAGCAGACTCAGAGTTCAGGTGGGTGTCCGTACTATGTTGGAGGTCTCACCTTGGAAGGAGGTGATCCGTCTGAGAAGGGAGGCAAGTATGGGCCTCGGCATTAGGTTTGTTCATAGTTCTTTCTCGCCTGGGGAAGGCGGCTTACCGTTTAGAATTACTTAGAAGTCTTAGAGCAGACTCATCACACGTTCACGCATCTCGAATACGTAAGTGTCCCGGAAATAAAACAGCACATGTATCGTTGGATGAAATTCAGGTGGATGAGAGCCTGAGCTGCGTAGAAGTCTGGTAGCGGTGCTGAGGCTGCGGAGCAAGGAGAGTAGTACTGAGAAGGTTCAGGGGTAAATTAGGAAAGAATCTGATAGATTCGGGAGCAGGAAGCTGAGATGCTGGAGAAGTATCGGGACTCTTCGCAGATTGATTTCGAGGACGAAATTCTGGTTAGTGGGGGAGAGTTGTAACGCCCCAAATCTTTAAATTAATATAAGTGTTAGTTTATGTTTTTTTATTATTATTATTGTTACAATTCTATTTAATTAATTAGAGTTTTAGGAAAATTGGTGGTAAATGGGCTTATATTAAGTTACGGGCTTAGACTAGGAGGAAAAGCCCGGCCCGGGTTTTAAATACCCAAACTCCTTTGATTAACCTCATTATCATTCTTTTTACTTGGAGAGAAAGAAAAGAGAGAGAAATAAGTCGAGAAAGAGAGAGAGAGGCCGAGAGAGAAAGAGAGAGATCGAGAAAAGAGAAGGAGGAGTCGGGGAAGAAAAGTTTGGTCGAGTGTTTTAGATTCCGTTGTTCCGATCGGAAGGTATGGTTTCCAACTCTTAATTTATCGTTTTCCGTAAGCTAGGGTTTAAATAAATCATGGATTCAGGGTTTGTTTATCGATCGTTCGTACTCGTAAATTGTTTTGGGGAACGTTTTACTTGTTGAATTCTCGTTAGAAAGTCGAATAATGAGTTTAGGGTTGATTTTTGGAATTCCCGTTAGGATTGCACAGCCGTGGGAGATCGGCTCGTGCTCCCTCGTTAACCGTAGGATCCTCGTGAAATTTGGACAGCGGCTTCAAAACTAATTGTTCTTCGATCTGACCGGAGGGATTGAGCATAGGAGGCTCCAGTAATGAGCAACAACCGGCCGAAGTTGGTTGTTTTTCCAGGAAAAGCGAATTCGGTAATTTGGATTATCAAGCGGTGTGTGCGATTCCCTAAGGCAAACGATGGAGAATCAAGTGTGGTTGTTAATCGATCGCAAGGTAAGAATCTTAAGCATGTTGTTGGTTTAATTGAAGTGATTATCGAGTAATCGATAAGCTAGGGTTTAATGTTGTTTTTGAACCGTTAATTCGTTGCTAGAAGTCATTTAATGTTGGTTTTTGGTATTGGAATGGATATGGATGTTATAGGATAGCAATGTGTGAATTTTAGGGACAATTGGACTAGTCTAGCTACGCCTAAGACCCTTGTTTCGGTATCGAGTCTTCGTATTGATTTTATAATAAGTAATGTGCTTTACGATTGAATTGTTTAGGTGAGTTAACTTGCTATCGTGAGGATACCGATGAGTACCCTAACCTGCTATAAGGTGAGTTACAATGTGTTTATTTTGTATTTTTATGTGCGTATGTATGCATGATTGCGTGTGAAAGGGAACCACATGCCCTTGATGAGTTGTGGGGGCCGTCCCGTGTCCAAACTGACGGGAGGAAGGGAATCCACATGCCCTTGGTGAGTTGTGGGGGCCGACCCGTGTCCAAACTGACGGGAGTTATATCGATCTCATGAGAGTCGGAGTTTGTATGAGTCTATTGATGTGATGACATGCTATGATGTTATTGTTGTGATGTGATTTGTATGTGTGATTGTGATGACACCGGTTGTGGTATATGCCCGCGTGGCGGTATGAGATAGGCATAGTGCTAGCTCACTAAGCGTTTTCGCTTACCCTTTCGTTGTTTCCCCTTTTTCCAGGATCTGGCTCAGGTGTGGATAAGGGTGAGGCCCCGACTTGACTCCGAGCGCGATGACAGTTCCGACCAGGCCTTTGACGGCAGTGGATATAAAACAGTTTTATTCGTTTATTTTTGAGGCGTTGAGTTAAAGGATATTTTGTGTTATATGAACCATACTTTGATTTTTAATTAATGACTTATGAGTTTTGGCATTTAAAAATGGTTTTATTTAAGATAATTTTTTTTAAAACGGTAAATTGGGAAATGGGTGTTACACCGGTCTTGGCTTAATCGGTCCTTGTCTTGGACCCGACCAAAAACAAGACCCAGTCTATGTGCTTCGTAACCGGTTCTTAAAACCGGTCCGGGACTCGGACCATTTTTTTTTCCAAAACTCAATTTTGAACAAAAAAAATCGTGTTTGAAGATTTTCCTTTTTAAGACAATATCTTGTTTAGATACACTTTATAATATCTAATCAGATCATTAAAGTACACTTTAAAAGTTAATTTTTTTTAAAAATTTAACACAAAAATATTGTAGATGTTCTTTGAATTTCGAATTTTGAGATTTTGTATTGAAACACTTACAAAAACTTGAAAAATGTCAAAAAAAGAACTTGTAAAAATCTTGAAAAACTAGATATATATTTATAAAAACTTATTTAAAAAAATCGGGCCTATGTATAATATGAGGCCTAGCCCGCCTTATTTTTAAGGAAAATTGTAACCAGTTAAAGACCTTTGGGTGATAATCGATCCCTACTCCTACTGGGCTGATCCCAGTCCTAAGTCAGTCCCAATCTTGGGTCGTGTCCGTCCCATTTGCACATCTCTAAGCCAAACCACCTAGGCACTATGCCAATGTGAGTCATATCGCTTAGCAATGCTTCATAATGAGCATCGTAGAAATACAAAATGGTTTCATTTTTTCTAACATTATATAATTTGTTAAATGGTTAATTCTTTTAAGATATTGATCACTAAGGCTGTTAATAATGCAGCCTATAAGTCCACAAAGATCGAGCCTGCACCTTTTAGCCGTGCCTTTGCCCGAAGGCACTACTCACGACCTAACTTAATTAATCTTATCATTCCACTTTTTCCTCCCAAAAGTGGGATGATTTGGAGGGATAACCCTCCCCCTCCTTTCTTTTCCTTTCCTCCCCTTTCCTTTCTTTCTCTTAATTTTTAAACTCGAGAACAAGGCGTGAAAGAATTAAAATTAAGGGAAAAGTGTATGGTTGTCATGTACAACTTAGGTTCAGATCCCATTAAAACTACGTAGTTTTAATTAAAACTTAGTAAGAAAAATTTAAAATAGTTAAATCTCCTTTCCCATCTAGCAAGATCAACTCCAATCGACATTCTTCATCTAAAATCGATTTCCATCAAAATATAAAAGAATCTAGCATGCTTTACAGAACTTTGAGCTAGCTTCCATCAAAATATAAAAGAATGTCCTAATTGTTGCAAGGTTGAGAGTGGCAGATGGTTGTTTGCAGAATGATGGTTCTGCACATTCATCAGTTGAGTAAACCAAACATTCTCTTTGAATCTTTCTAGATGAATGGTTCTGCACATTCACTAATTGTTCCATACTCACTGTTCTAAATCCATCAATTATGAATTGTAATCTTAGTGAATTCAAATGATTGAGAAATTTTCAATTAGGGATTAGAGTTTATAAATTTCAGAAATTTGGGAGATTGAACATGGATAGAAGATTTGAAATCTAATGATAATCTTGCTGCTGTTGATAATGGATGGAAGATTTGAGATTGATTATGTTGAAATCGCTGCTGTCAAATTCGTATTTGAGATCGATTATGTTGAAATCGATTTGAGTTGCTGTTGAATTCGATTTTCGAAATCCATTTGAGTTGCTGTTTGAGATCGATTTGGATGGCAATGATTGGATGGAGATGGATTTGTTGATACATAATGGGTTTTTTAATTTTTGTAGGTTTTGATCTAAACTACGTAGTTTTGATGGGTATTGTGTTTAGATGAAATGTACATCAAAACTACCTAATACCATTTTATTTTCCCTTAAAATTAAATGTTATAAACATTGGAAGGAAATTTATCCTTGATTGGAAAATCTATCTGTTTATAACATTTAATTTTCGTCCCGATGGTTCACAATTTATTTCTACTTTAGTCTCTAAGCTAATTAGTATCTTTAAAGTCAAATGGACCAAATTAAAATAGCAAAGAAACATAAACCACAAAAACCAAACAACAATAAGTTGTAAATTATAAGGACAAAAATATCAATGAACTACAAATCTTAGGAACTAAAATCATAATTTCTAAAGATCAAAAATAAAAGTCACAATTTTAACCATAGGAACTAAAATCGTAATTTACTCCATATATAATTCAATGTTTATTATATTAGTTGAAATTTTTTAACTATTATGTTGAATAAATATTAAAACAATTATCGTTAAATATATCTTTGAAAAAATAAAATTGAAAACGAAAGTATTGAATCAAATTAAGTGAACTATTTTGCGGCCGAATAAAAGTATATTTCGAAAAAATAAAATACATCTCAAAAAATAAAATAAAAATTAGAAAAACCAAATTAAATGAAACAAAAAGAAATGTATTAAATTAAGCTAAATTAGTTTGAGTTAAAAGACTATACGTGCGATTATGAAAAGATAACATTTCAATTTATCGGAATTCAACTTATTGTAAAAGAATGTTAAAATTCCTTGTCTTATGGAATCTAATGAAATTCGAAAACTACTTCTTTAAAAAATAATGAATCGAAAGAGAAAATAAAATTTGATCAAAGGTAACAGAAAATATTTACCTTATTTTAGTCAACATGTCAATTGGTGGATTCCTTGTTTTAAATACATAAACTGCATTGCTTTGAATTAAGGTTATATTTATAGTTGTTTTGTATTTTAAATATAAATTTTTTAAAAAAATTATTCATTTTAATATGGCAAATGATTGTGTGAGAAGTTGAGTTAACGATAATAAACATAAGAATTGGATTTGAACCCTTACCCGCAGTTGCGCTTTAGAAATGAATTGATTCGGTGCACCACCTTGATACGTCTCATCCGCTTGTGCACCCATTTCTCATTCAACGGTTGGTAACCACATCTCACGCTTCTCATCATTAACTCAACTTCTCACTAGATCACAACCTATATATACACACACACAGGGGATAGTTATTATGCAAAAGGTTACAACTTACAATCTGTGCAACGTTCATCTAAATTATTCATTTTGCCTATTTATATAGATTCTTTAGATGTATTTACATGATTTCATTGAATTTCAACAACAGATGTCAGTGCACATAACAATTTATGCGATGTATCGCGTGCAAGTGATACTTTCATGAAACATTCATGAAACAATACGCATTCTATGTTATAATATGCATTTCATGAAAATACCATACATTGTAAGTTAGATTATTGCATGAAGTTCTTAATCATTGATGAATCAAGTTATTAATCATAATTAATGGACTAAAATGAATGATTCAAATGAAGGTGCACGGGTTCTAACATTTTAGTGGGTTGCATAATAATACTACCCCCCCCCCCCCACACACACACACACATGTATATATAGGGAGGTTTCAAACGAGAAGTAGAAAAGTGAGCACAACCCTTCATTCGGCCAACACTTGTGGTTTTGATTGTGAAACACCGGATAATTCCTCACATGGGTATGCTAAAGATAGAAGAGCAGTTTCGAAACTTTTACAAATAAGAAAACATTTATATGTGAACTCATGATTCCTATATGAACTATATGCTCATATATGAACTCGTTAATTCATATGTGAACTATTTAATTAAATTACAGAATTTATAGCCAGCCAATTAAAAAGTGTGAACTATTTAACTATATGCTCATATGTGAACCCCTTAATTCATATGTGAAATATTTAATTATATTTAGATAGGCTTTTTTTAAGGGGTATCCGGGCCAAAGCCCGACTAATCTCCGACAATTTTGGGGGCTAAACATGGGCTCACTTAAATGTTTCCAGACATGCGTACAAGAAGGCTTGAACTCAATTATGACGCTATAAACCTCGAAGGATAACTAATCCGTCACAGCACCGAAAGACTAGGATAAGTTTTTTATGCTCATAGAAAATAAAATTGGTTGTATATTTTAAATTATCAAATTTTAATTTTAATTTCACTTGTAAATACTGAAATTTATTTTGTGGATAAGCATGATATAATATCTTAGATAGAAACAAAATAACATTCAAAGTCCAGGTCAAAGATATCCTTATCCTCTCTAAGTCGATGCTCGAAAGTAAGACCTAGATAAGTTGAGATAACGAAAATAAATAAACTAAAACTACTATGTCAGATAACTGTTATATTGGTTAAAATTATATTTAAAAAATAGAAGATTATTATATTTTTATTTAGTCATTCGTATGAAAAGTTGACTTTACAGTATGGGAAGTGAATTTAAGGGCCGTTTACTAAACACTTATCCGAGTAAGCGCTTACCAAGTATCTTACCCAAGTCAGAACGAAGGCAAAGATGAGAGTCTTACCCGGTAAGTGAAGGTCGTCGTCTCTTACCACGTTTAGCGCTTACCGGGTAAAATGTTGCATACGATACGCCTTTTATGGACTAAAATCTTACCCGTAAGTAAGTAATAGTGTTGAATTTTGTTGGTAAGCACTTACTCGGGTAAGTATATGGTAAACGGGGCCTTTATCTATCGGTCAGTGAAGCTGATCTGTAAATTGTATTTTAGAAAGGAATTAATTTAGTACATCACATTCTAATATGTAGTTAAGTTCATAACCAATTTCCTATTTTTTAATTTTACTTAACTTCTCAATGGAAGCCAATTTTACTTATAACTAGTAGTTTACCCGCGCAATGCGGCGGGAAGCATTTCAATTGTAAAGCCGAAAACTTAAACACTTAAGGGGCGTTACGAACTGTTTGTTGGGCAAACTTTTATCAAGTCAAATTAACTTAAGAGATGAAATGACAAGGACCAAGAATCTTACTTAGGGCCTTTTACCAAACACTTACCCAAGTATTTTATGCATTAATTTACCCGATAAGCGCTAACCATGGTAATAAACAACGGCTATTACTTACCAGGTAAGACTCGAATCTTGCCATGGCTCTTAGTTGATAAGATTCTTGGTCCTTGTCATGTGAATTTGGTATAGAAATATAACTTGGTAAGGCTTATCCCAGTAAGTGTTTGGTAAATGGCTCCTTAATAAGAGTTTAATAACGATTAAGTGCTTTACCGGATAAGTATGAGCAAAAACTCTTGCCGTAGTTTGGTGCTTACTTGAATAAGCTTTTGGTAAAAGCCCCTTAATCCAATCCTACCTTAATACTTTTTTATATTATCAGTCACTCAAAGAATCATACTTTGATGATATGATTGGAAAAGTTAATTCTTAAAATTAATATCATTACAATCATAAACTACAATAAGTATATTTTCAGCGATATGGTTGATTACATATTAATCATCTCCTTGGAGACAAATGGTTGGCGCCCATTTATGAACTTATATCAATGCAATGGTTTCCCACAACAAAACTAACTACATATAGAACATGAGATCCTTTTTGCATAAAAGCAAGTATTATTTTTTTCAAACTTGCACTTCTACTAAAACCAATAACCCAACAGAGTACAGTAGCAAAAATCCAAACACCACAACAGCAAAACTCCACGACTAAACTACACAGGTAAAAACTCGGAAAAAAAGCAGGAAAAACACTAAGCTGCTGGCTTCAAAACAGAACCGAAACAAAGAGAACTGGAATGACAGGTCCTACTCCATGCCTAATCCTGAACCGTAGGACTACAAGCAGCTGACAAAACATGACAGGTCCTACTCCAGATTTGAGGACAGTCCATGCAGATCAACCGGCTCAAAACAGGCTGCTCAACGACGCGTAACACAAACCAATCCTTGCTCACACACGAACCGTGAAGACCTGGTTCTTTGTGTGTTCTATTCCTCTTTGATATCCTTGCCATTCACAACTTGGTTTAATAACTTAAGAAAGAAACATCGATGTGAAGAAAAAATCAAGAACGCATACCTGATTTAATAACTTGAGATGCTAATTCCTTAGAAGGTTGTTCAAGCTTGGATCTTATAGGCTGCATAGAGAGCTTGAATAGTCAGTTTGGGATAGGTAGGGAAGCAAAGAGTCGTGAAGCCGATTTTAAAATTTTCAACCAATCCCCACCCCATCTCCGATTTGCACCTCCAAAGACCTGGGTTTTACAATTCGCCAAGATCTCCTACCCCCCAAAATTGAAACCTACTATCTCTCTGTCTCTCAATGATCCTGCATCCCTCCTCCTAAGATCATCTCTCTAAGCATTTGGTGTTTTACAAACAGGTGGCTTCATCAATAATTATTGAGAGGTTGATTGAGGATAATTTCATTAACCCAAATCTTTAGCAAATTATAAACATAAAAACTTGAATAGGAAAAATAAGCTTGGAAAATGTTAATATCAAAACCCAAACCTAAAAACTTGATGGTTCGATTCTGTAGAAGACAGCAGCTAGCATTCAGTTCCAGGATGAGGATCCATGGTGTTGAAAAGGAACCTCGTAAACTTTTGAAGCCAGTGATGCTTTTGATTTTTGTTTTCGTCAAAACCTGAGATCAAGAAGAGTAAGACCTAGGATTTTGAAAATTTTAGTTAAACAACACTTTAGATAAACAGCATCGTTACCAGGTAAGAAACAATCAACACTAAGGGGTCATTTACCAAATGGTTTACTTATTAACAAGTGTGACCACTCTCATTTACAATGTCAAAGAACAATCTCGACTATCAAACCATCAAAATAAAGCATAAAATCTAATTAGGATGCTACCAAACTCAAAATAGTAACATCAAAATTCCAAAAACTGATGCAACCAATTGGAACCACTTAATTTCAGAAGGAGCCATAAGAAACCAAAATAGTCTACCAGCAAAATCAACCTCTAATCCAACCCTAAAAACTCATAGAAAAAGAAATGCATGGTCACTCTAATACAATCAATCATGAAACATATCATCTTGAAATTGCTAAAAAAGGTCAAACTTGGTACCATTTCAGAGATCAACACATCATCAAAATATTATACAACACTTTGGATACCAAGTTTGACTAAGAGTAGAATTATTACCTTTGCTGAAGATCGAAGCGATGTGTAAAACAATATTGAGAGTAAAAACATTCATGGAAGAAATTTCGCCCTGCAACATATCTAAAACAATATTGACAGAAAAAACATTCATTCATAAACTCTGAGCAAACTAAATAGTTAAAGGAGAAGGAAACAATCAACAAAAGCATTTCTATTTTGGATTAGAAATTAAAGTTACTTGGAAGAGATTTCACCTGTATCGTGAAGCCATGTGAAGCAAAGAAGAATTTGTGAAACCCTGAAATCCAATAAACATAAACAAAGAAGAATTCGTGATGGTGAAAGTCGATTAAACAAAAAACAAATAAGAAATCATTAGATGAACCTATGAGATGGTGAAACCCTAAAACCCAAATCGATTAAACAAAAGCAAATAAGAATCGATTAAACCCTAAAAACAAATGAAAAAGGTGAAAAAGGATACCTGAGAGAAGTAGTAATGTGAGAGGAATCGTTGCCTTGAGAAAAGGAATCGTTATTTTTTGGGAGAAGGAATCGACTTCTTGGGGGTGGGGTTGCCAATAAATGGTCAGCTTGTATAGTGTATGCTTTGGATACTTGTACCTTTTTTAAGAGTTTTAAGAGTTTGTGCTATAAAAACTTGTATTTAAGAGTTTTAGCAAATATGCTTTATAAAGGAGTATAGATTAGAAGCAAGTTATTAAACGTTTAAATATATTAATAATCTGATTCGATAAAAACAATAACAAAAATCAATAATGTTACAAGTAGTAATTGATTACAAGATGTATACGTTTTATAGGATATCATTTTAAGACTATCAGTATTTAACTCTTTTAACCCCTCTATTATATTAGCTACTACATCAACTTTTCTTTAACTCTCTCGTTAAGAAAATTTAGATGGTATGGTAAGCGTCGGTAGTCTCATCTTAATTTGAAACAAATAGTTATATTGATAATTATTGTGGTTATTTTGTTTTATATTTGGTCTCATATGACGGCATTCGATGTTTTATATTTGTTAATTTATATTTTGGTTTTAACTACCTTGGTCAATTTGGTCCACTGTCGGCAAAAGGGTACCAAGATTGGAAGGATGAGGAGGACTGTACAGATAATACAAAAAACAAGCCGCAATTCATTTCACAAGGTAGATATGATATGCATGATGCATCATCTACACCACTTACCTTGCTTTATGTTTTTTCTCATTTGTATTTTATTTTGTAATAGTTCTATTTACCTTTAGTTTTAATTATAGGGTACAATATGTCATGTTTATTACTATATCCGTACATTTAAGGGTATAAGTGAACCGAGCTGTTCGTGAGTTACTCGGGATCGACTCGTTAAAAGCTCGACTCAACCTCGAGTTAAACGAGCCCAAGCCGAGCTCGAGCCTTATTTCGAGCTCGTTTAATAAACGAGCTCGAGCTCGGACTTTTACAATTAAGCTCGCGAGCCTAAACGAGCCTCAACTAATATATATATATTATATAAATATATATTAAAAAATAACTATTAAATAATTAAATACTAAATAAAAATATATTAAAAATAAAAAAATACAGAATAAATATTGATTTATAGGTAAACGAGCCGAGCCCGAGCTTGCTAAATTTTTGACGAGCTCGAGCTCGAGCTTGACACATAAGGCTCGAAATGAGCCGAGCTCGAGCTCGAGCTTTATACACTTAAACGAGCCGAGCTCGAGCCTAATCGAGCTCGAGCTCGGCTCGACTCGTTTACACCCCTACTTACATTTATGTAGAAAAACTTTTTTTGCTAATCTTATATATATACCCTTTCAAACTTGAAATAAAGACGCAAGCTGTTGCAGTGGTAAATTTCCTTTTGAGATATTGGTTGAGGTTTCGACTTTGTTACTTATCATACCTTTTGTTTTTTTATTCCACCCTTATATATTTACAATTTTGATCCCTATAATTTAACATTTTTACACTTTTATTTATAAAAGTTATATTTTACCCGCTTAATATTTTTAACGTGACGTATAATTGTATATTACATAAAGCATGTTAAAAAAAACTTCCATTACAAGCACATACATCAAAACCCGCAGCAACGTGTAACGTTTCCCAAAATTTGTTTGATTAAATTACATATTTGGTCAGTATAGTAAACTATTTTTTATATTTTGTATTCTCAAATTACATAATTCACATTTTTTACTCTTACTTTATTTACTTTATCAATGCATTTTGTTTTATTGATTAATCATAAACTATTATAACTTTAGTCATAAAAATAATCAAATAATTTCTTTAAACTATTGATAATGACATGATATATTTATTTACAAAGGTATAGGTTCAAATCGCTTAAAATTAATATTTTTATTTATTCTATCTTACTAACAACTGTAAATAACAACAATCAGGACATCGCTTTTATTAATGTGCAGAAGTTGTTGAACGTTTAAATAGTTGTACGAGTTCATGCTACTCTTAGTTTTTTTGACGTAAATTACATAAGTAATCTTATATAACAACCTTTTGTATGACTTTATTAAATCAAAAGTTTAAGATTAGTAGACCCACCGCAATGCGCGGGCTATCCCACTCGTTATCATATATAGTATAGGAGTCGTCTAAATTGTAAGTATTCAATGATGTATATATTTGTAGAAAAAGGATTACGCAAGAATAAAATATTTTTAAAAGAATACAAGAATGATTTCTAGTCGTCCATTTTTATATTTTAAATATATCATTCACATCACCTCCAGGGCTACCACTTCCCTCACCTTCGCCACCGCCACCACCTCCACCACCACTGCCACCATCGCTTCCACATCCCACACCACCTCTGCCAATAGCAGCACCACCACAACCACCACCATCACCAGCCTGTCCAGAAGCACCACCACCACCTCTGCCACCACCCATACCTTTAACACCACCATTTTGCATTGAAATCATACATGATTCTGCATTGAAATCACATATGTTCTTATGATCACATATGATTTTGTATTGAAATCGCATTGTAATAACCAAGAATTCTGGATAGAGTAATTAAGTTAAGTTTCTGTCAAATGACCCTTTTTGTGAGAAAAATTAGAATCTTGGGTTGAATGTGTCAGTTTTGAAAAGTCTTTAATGATGTGGACTTATACCCTTTTAGGTATGGGCTTGGCCCAAACCCTAGGTATTTAAACCTTAAACCCTAGATTTTTGCCATTTTTGGAGAAAGGTTTAGTGTGTGCTTAGTGTGTGTGTTTTTGGAGAAACAAGTTGGAGCCATTTTTCACCATTTCGAGGTCGGGAAATCATCGCCGAGGTAAGATATCGACGTTATTTTGCGTATAACTTATCTAGATTTATGCGGGAAAAGTTTAGTGACCTTCTAGTATTACTTTGGATTCAATTGGGTCAGTTTTCATTGAGTTTTGGAGCTTTTTGCGATTCTGCTCGTTTTTCCGAATCGGAATACTGGTGTTTTCCGAATTGGGAAACATGTTTTCCGAATCGGAATTCATGTTTTCCGAATCGGGAAACATGTTTTCCGAATCGGAATTCATGTTTTCCGAATCGGGAAACATGTTTTCCGAATCGGATTCTTTGAAGTGTGTTTGAGTGTTTCAGCTGCCTTTCCCGAATTGGAAACTTTGATTTTTCCGAATCGGGAAATAGGCTAGCCTAGTCGTTATGCTGAATTCCGAGTTGTCGTTTTCCGAATCAGAAATTGGTGTTTTCCGAATCGGAAAATGCCATTTTCCGAATCGGGAAAATTGTGGTATTCCGAATTGGTTTTCCGAGTCGGTTTTAGGAGGGTTTCGATTGTAGGGTTAGTTTCTCGGAGAAGAATTTTCCATAGTGATTCAACCCCTTAGAAATAAAATTTTTCGAGGGGCGCTGCCCCTCAGACCCCGCAAGGGCGGCTCCCCTTGACCCCGTCCGCTAACCGGGTAGCGGAACCCCCGTGCTAGGTCTGCCTAGGGATGTCATAGTAGTGGGTTTTGTTGAGTGCAGTTATTAATGCCTTAGATATTTACAGGCACGTTAGACGAGGTCCGCGGGAGGACAGTGAGATTTACTCAGGTGAGTTCCCTTGCCTGAAAATGAATGGATAGTTTTAACTGCTTTTATAAATGTATATCCATTCGATTTGCGAACTGCTTTGCTAAAGATGATGAACTGTTTTTGTGAAAATGTGGATAATGATTGGATTTCGTTTAATGCATGCTTAAATGTAATTGTTGAAATGTTTCCGAATGAAATGTGTTGCAAGTATGGACATTGGGTACCTTGGAACTGTATGTTCCTTGGGAGTGTTTACCATTTGGTCTGGTCCACTATTTGGGGGTACCTCGGGATAGCGTCCCTTGGGAGTGATTTGTGGCCTCGGTGCCTTGTGGAAGTTCTTTGTCCGTAACACATTTGCTTTGCCATTATTATTAAATTGTGATTTTACGGCCAGCGGGTCGGGATTGTTGATTAACTGTTTTGAGGGAATTCACTAGACCTTTCGGTCTAACCCTCGTTTTCAAATCTAAAACCATTTCAGGGAAAGATCGCGTGGCTAGAGGCAAGGAGAAGGTAGACGTCTAGAGTAGCTCTACCAGTAGAAGTTAGTACTCTGTCCTAATTTTAGAATCTCAGCTGTGGAGGGATGTTCCGCATGCGCTATTAACCCGTACCTTGATTTGAGAATTCTTATTATTACGTATTAGATCACTGGGAATTTATGTTATGCTTTATTATTATTGTTATGGGTATTGGGATGTTACACGCATGTTAACCAATCAGATTATATTAAATCACATATGATTTTGCATTGAAATTACATATGATTCTTCATTAAAATCACATATGATCTTGTGATTATACATAATTATGCATTGAGATATTATATTAAATCACATATAATCTTGCATTAAAATCACATATGAATCTACATTCACATGTTAACCATTAAAACCACCTTTTCCACCACCACAACCACACCACCTCCGCCACCACCCACAACACCATTGCCACCACCTCTGTCACCAACAACAACAACACCACCTCCGCCCCCACCATAACCACGACCTACACCATCTCCAATAGAACTGCCACTACCACCACCACCAACGGAGGTGGTGCTGCTGGTGGTGGTGTTGGTGGCGGCATAGGTGGTGGTTGTGGTGGCGGCGACATAAGTAGTGGTGGTGTTGGCGACGGCATAGGTGTTGGTGGTAGTGCTGGTGGTGGTGGTGGCCATAGAGGTGATATGGGTAATGTATTTGTAGTAAATAATTGGTGGCTAATAATCATTCTCGTATTCTCTTAAATTGATATCGTTCTCGTTTGAACCCACCCCTATATAGGGTTAGGTTCAAATGTGAACTCAATTTTTGTTGTGAACGTGAGGACCACTAAAATCGCTCCACGTTGCAATATTCACTCTGAATATCATGCATTATTAAGAGTGAATATAGCTTAGGCGCCTTTGTTCACTCTGAATAATGCATGATATTCAGAGTGAATATCGCCACGTTGCGTGATGTTAGTGGTTTTCATGTTTACAATGAAAAATGAGTTTTCATTTGAACTTTCCTCTCTTTCTCTCTCTTTCTCTCTCTCTCTCTCTCTCTCTCTCTCTCTATATATATATATATATATATATATATATATGGGTTGGGTTGGGTTTCGATGAGAAGTTGAGATTAACGTGAGATGCGTGAGAACTTGTTATTCACCGTTAGATGAGAAATGCATGCACATTAGGATGAGATGCACCAAGATAAGATGCGTCTAGATGCACCATATCAATTTCTCTTTAAAGCGCAATTTATGGGAGGGCATGAGATTAAAAGTGGTCAACGGTTCCAATCCACTTCTCATTGTTAACTCAACTTCTCAGTTCTCACTCTCACAAAATCAGACATGGGATCATGATTTTAGATGAGGCGTGTTAGCAGTGCTTTTAAACCGTTGATCACTTTTAATCAAATACCCTCCCATGTATTGCGGCTTAAAAGGGAATTGATTCGTTACATCTTATTTCGAATTCTTCTCATCCTAATGTTCGTCTATTTCTCATCCAGGAGATCTAGAGGGTCCTACGAAAGTTCTGCTACGAACTCAAATTTATTTGCGAACGTGAGGACAATTGAGAGCGCGTCACATGACATATTCACTCTGAATAATCATGTATTATTCACTCTGAATAATACATGTTATTAAGAGTGAATATGTCATATGGCGTGCTCTCGGTTGTCCTCACATTCGAAATGAAAAAAGAGTTTTCATTTGAACCTGACCCTATATAGGAAAGTTATTTTGTTAACCACTCAAATTGTGTTAACTGTGTTATCTCCCACATTGATCAAAACTAATCTAAAGGTTGAGATAATTATGGGCGGTTATTTATATTTAGTATGTTTCCTATAATTGTGGAGGTTATAATTATAGAAAGTAAATTTAAATTACAACCATGATTGATTTTGATCTATGGTGGAGATTGGTTAACACGGTTAACATAATTTGATTGGTTAACAAAATAACTATATATATATATATATATATAGAGAGAGAGAGAGAGAGAGAGGGGGGGGGGGGGGGGAGGGAGAGTCAAGTTTAGACGAGAACAATACCTTTTTAATAGAACACGAGAACCAAAAAATAACATATGATTTTGCATTAACTTTCGGAAAGAAAAAAAGAAGCACATAAGCGACTTTAATCATAAATGATTTTATACATGAATCATATATGATATTGCTGGTTCTAGTATTTTTTTAAATAGATATTGTTTTCATTTGATTATAGGAAAACGCTATAGCCTCCACAATCCCCTCGTATTGAAATCATTGGCACCCCCTTTCAATTTCCTCCCGTCACCTCTCTGTGTGTATATACATAATACATATATCTGTTACAAATTTGTACATAGATAGATACATTACATACATATATACATTTTGATAATTCGTCTAAAATTATATACACCATCTTCCATCATCATTTGAGCTTAGTAAACAGGGTTCACAAGTAGACAAAATTGAATACCATGGACACCATCAAATGGTATTAGATTGTGTCATTTGCTGATCTGCACTTTATAACAAGAAATAAAAGAGTCAAATACATAAAATGCATTTGATTAATTATTATATAAGGTAGCGTTTGGTTCGCGGAATGGAATTCGATGGAATTGGAATTCGTCAAGGAATTTGACTTTGAATGAATTGGAATTGGAATTTGATGGAATTTGACCACACATTTTGGTCGTGTTTGGTTGGATGGAATTGGAATTGGAATAAAAATGTAAAAAGTAAGGTGAGCAAAAACCAAAATTGAACCGAACCGAACCGAAAGAAGAAGAGAAACAAAAACCGAATCCAAAACAAAAAAACAAATCCAACATCGAAAATGATTCAGTTTCGGTTTCCATCTCGATTGAAAAACCGAACCGAGTCGAAAACCGAAATCGGCTCGATATCGGTTATGGTTTCCATCTCGACCGGGAAAAACCGAACCGGGCCGAAAATCAAAATCGGTTCTATTTCAGTTTTGTTCGATATCGGTTATGGTTTCCATCTCGACCGGGAAATACCGATCCGGGCCGAAAACCAAAATCGGTTCTATTTCAGTTTTGTTCGATATCGGTTATGGTTTCCATCTCGACCGGGGAAAACCGAACCGGGCCGAAAACCAAAATTGGTTCTATTTCGGTTTTGGTTTCCATCTCGATTGAAAAACCGAACCGAGTCAAAAACCGAAATCGGTTTGATTTCATTTTTGGTTTGCATTTCGACCGGGAAAAGCCAAGCCGAGCCGAGCCGAAAACCGTAATCGGTTCAATTTTGGTTTTAGTTTCCATCTCAGTCGGGAAAACACGATCCGAATCGAACCGAAAACGGTTCGATTTCGGTTTTGATTTCCATATCGACCGAAAAAAATTGATATATATATATATATAATTTGATTATCTAATTATATATATAATTTAATTGTTTAGTAAATAAAAAACCGAGACCGAACCGAACCGAGAAAAAAGATTTGGAATGAAAGAACAATGGATGAAGGTGGAAAAGCCATAGATGGAGAAAACAAGAAGGAGAAGGGATGATTCCAATGAATTCCATGGGTTATGGCTTGGAATGGCAAATTCCTTGATTCAAGGAATTTGAAGGAATTCAAAGGATTCCTTAGCTTTCATTCCGCGAACCAAACAACAACATGGAATTTGGTCAATGGAATTCGTCATTCCAATTCCTTCGAATTCCATCCAATTCCGCGAACCAAACGGCCCCTAAGTCTCAAATTTTGTTGATATTTCTATCGATCACATCCATCGACCGAAAGAAACTTTGGAAAAAAAATCTAACTGAAAAAGTAAAACAGTTGTTTTCGTACGAAGACAAGACAAAATCTTTGTTTCCATCGCATTCCAAACGTATCAAACACAACACGAAAGTTTATAAACAAGTAATTATGAAACACCATGGTACAACACCAATTTACAAAGCAAAAAAAACAGAAATGATCAAACCTAAAATACAAAAGAATCAGAATCCTTTGAAATTTGCAAACAACGATCTCGTATCGAGCCAATAACTTGAACGGCTTCATTATTTCTTGGATCACAGCTGCATTTATGCGATCCTATTGGTCTACTCTCTGTGTTTTAGAAATAGTATTCGACTTCTGAAGTGGCTTCAAGGTCGCCATGATCTCCGCAAATGTAGGCCGTAGTTTTGGATCTCTATAATGGAAAGAAAGAAAAAATCATGTTGGGTTTCTTTTGTACAGCATCGTGCTAAAATGAATACAACTAATCCATCATTATCCGCCCTTCAGGTGTGTTGAATCGCTTATATATTGTCAATGTAACATATGTTTAAGCTTACATATTATATGACACTACTCGCAAAATGTTTAGCTTCTCGTTTGCACTCGCCTCTCTCTATATATAGAGGGAGGTTCAAGGAAAAACCCCAAAAAAGGGAAAACCAAGGAACACCCTTGTAACCCTTCATCTAGACCATATGCACTTCTGTATAGAAGTAAGTTAAGTTGTTTTTTGGTTTTTATGCACGTGTGCATATTACAAATTACTTCTTTGCACAGTTGCATATAGTCCAGATGAAGGGTTACGAAGGTGTTCCTCGGTTTTCCGTCTTTTTAGGTTTTCCTTGAACCAGACCCCATATATATATATATATATATATATATATATAGGGGTGGGTTCAAATGTGAACCACTTTTTGGTTGTGAACGTGAGGACAACCGAGAGCACGACACGTGGCGGATGACTAGGCGCCACGTCAAATCCACGGCGGATGACTAGGCGCGATTCATGGGAGGGCATTGAATTAAAGAGGGGGACCACACTCAAAGCCGCTACGTGTCGCGCTCTCGGTTGTCCTCACGTTCACAACCAAAAAGTGGTTCACATTTGAACTTTCCTCTCTCTCTCTATATATATAGGGGGGGTTCAAATGGAAACTCAAATTTAATTGCGAACATGAGGACAGCCGAGAGCGCCAAACATGTCACATTCAGTTTTAATAATACAGGATTATTCATACTCAATATTCATGCTTTATTCATGGTCAATAATACAATATTCAGACTGAATAATATAGCATTCGGTCTGAATGTCGTATTATTCACCATGAATAAAGCATGAACTTTCAAAATAATCTTGTATTATTCACACTGAATGTGACACGTGGCGCGCTCTCGGCTATCCTCACGTTCGCAATTAGATTTGAGTTCGCACCCGAACTTTCGTCTATATATATGTGTGTGTATACCACACACACACACACACACACACACACAAACAGAGGGCCAGGTTTGGGGAAAACTTCCCAAAGAAATGAAAATTTGAGGAACACTCGTTAACTCATCATCTCTAGAAGCATTTTTTTTTCTATGGCTTGCCCGGAGGGAAGGTATATTTTAGAAGTTTAACCAGTTGAGCTACCCCAAGGGTTAGCACCCAAGACTAAAAGCATAACAAAACCCATAGTTGTGAGTAGCGAATAGCGCAAAATAGCGATAGCTTACTGCTATGTTACATAGCGAATAGCGATAAATAGCGACAGCTATTTGTAAAATAGCGATAGCCTTCTAAAAGATAAATTATATATTTATATATTAATATATTCCCTTACAAGTCTTAAACTACTATATATATTAGAGAAAAAACATATTATTAAGTGTCTTAAGTCTTAAACTATTATATATATTAGAAAACAAAATATAATAGGTAAAACCCTAGTATTTATCAAAGTAAAAAAAATAAAAAATAATTACGAAAATGCCATTTTGCGTTATTTATCGCTATATACCAAATAGCTATACATGGTCGCTATCGCTATCGTTATCGTTATTTTGTGCTATTTATCGCTATTGACAACAGTGACAAAACCTAAAACGTAAATGACGGTATCGCATGCTATGTAAAACTCAAAAGGGTCAAAACATGACTCTCAAAAGCAAAAAAGATAAAAACATCGCAAGATTTGATAAAAAGATGCCGAACAAGAAAACATAATATCGGGTAACGAGAATCAAAGACTCACGTGTCCCAACATCTTCTAATGATATCTGCAATGACCGGATCCATGTCGTCCGGAATTTCAAGACGACGATGTTGAAACCCGACCGCACCAACAACTTGCATTGCGTTCAATCCGCCCCACGGTTGTTGCATCGTGCATAGCTCCCATAAAACCACACCATAACTATACACATCACACCTGCATTGCATCATTTCATGATCAAAAATCAACAAATAATACAAACGGGAAGGTAAAACAAACTTTATGGCATCAAGAAATTCCTTTTTTCCCGTCATTCTTACACCAAAATTACTTTACATAAAAGCGGCATGTAAGAAAACAAAAATACTAACTTTTCATCGGAAGGTTCATTTCTTAGGACTTCTGGAGCCATCCACTCTGCCTGAAAAATGGGTGCAGCACAAGGAATAGAAATCATGCAGTGTTACACAACTAGCGAACAGAGGTTCCAACATATATAATAGAGAACAGGGTTAGGTTCTCGTGAGAAGTTGAGTCAACGTGAGAAGTGGCTATCAACCATTGGATGCACATTAGCATGAGATGCACCGAGATGCATCGGATCAATCCCGTATCAAGCGTGATTCATGGGTGGGCTTGAAATTAGAAGTGATCAACGGTTCAGATCCACTTCTCATGTTAACCAAATTTCTCACACGATCCTTCGCCATAGAGAATAAAGGGTGCAAGTCTAGCGAGTGTGAGACTCCCAACATCTTGAATAGTGGTCGTGTGTTCAAGACTTGTTAATAGGGTATGTAGAGAAAAGTTCAGTTGAGAACCCGGGAACCGTTCACAGGGTACCACATGTCCCTCTTCAGGATGGATGAATATTCATCATGAATAAATAACATATTCATTATGAATATGGACGTGTTATTCATCAATGAATCCGTAAATTCATGATGAATAAATATGCCACAAAATTCATGATGAGTAACATGTTCATATTCCTAAACGAATATGCCACGTGTCGTGTTGTGGGTGGTCCCCCAGTTCTTAATGAAAAGGAGGTTCCTTGGTGAACATCTCCACGTTCTTAAATGACTAGAAGATAAGACATACCGTCCCCGCAGTAGATCTTGACGAAAGAAATGTGCTATTCTTCATTCTTGACAAGCCAAAATCACAAACCTAAAGTTTTAAAAATGTCACCCACAATACACAATGTTTAGATGCAGCGTGAATTGTCATTCTAGTTTCATGAATATTATAAACCATAGCAAACCAAACGAACCCAGTACATCCTATAAGATTCATATGTTACCTTCACAATCCAATTCTTATCAACAAGAAGATTTGGAGATTTCAAATCACGGTGAACTATAACAGGTGTGCAGTTGTGCAGATAGTTCATGCCACGAGCCTGATAGTTTAATTTGATACAAGGATAATAAGACACAATACTAATATGACGGATTAAACTTGTAAGAGATTGAAGGTTCAAACAGAGAAAGCATACGGTATCAAGAGCCATCCTCAAACGCCTTCGAGCATCTAGTTGGTTGTTGGGCCGGTGGAGTAATTTATATAAACTACCTCTGCAAAAGGTAATAACATAAACAATAGTCCATGAAGGTTTGCATCATAAATTAGCTAACAAAAGTCCCTAAAGAAAGAATACTAAATCATCCTCAATATTCAAGAAACATAAGGAAAATAGCCACAAAATCACAAGTGCATGCATAAGAGAAATGGTTAAACTCACAATATCACCCGCATATGCCGATGATATACCCAAGATTTTAAATGGAGAGAGATTTGGTGTCGTGAGCAGGTCAAGCCTCAAGCCATAAGAGCCATGACGAGACAAAAACGCTTTTCAAGGCATGGCTTAAGGCAACAAATATTTGTATCATATATATATATAGACAAAAGTTCGGTTGCGAACTCAAATTTCATTGTGAACGTGAGGACACCTGAGAGCGCGCCACGTGGCATATTCAGTATGAATAATCATGTATTATTCAGACTTAATAATACAACATTGAGTATTATTCAAACTGAATAATACTAAATGCAATATTATTCAGTTTGAATAATACTGAATGTTGTATTATTCAGACTGAATATGCCTCGTGGGGCGCTCTCAGTTGTCCTCACGTTCACAATGAAAGATGAGTTCTCATTTGAACCTGACCCTATATATATATATATATATTATAAACCATCTACGTATTACCTTTTAAAAACTCTGAAATTTTCAAATAATACAATAGAATATTATATAAAAATCAATAAAACATATAAAATCTTTTAGTTTTTTATAATATTCCTATTTTACCCCTTCTGTAAACATAAGAATGTAGGGTTGAAGGGTTTTGGGCACTCATACTACCCTTTCCATATGAATGGATCAAGTTTTGGAAACCTAAAAATTTATGTCCATTTAAAAAGATCTAAATTATCTTGAGTTTAATTAACTTTCTAATATAACAAATTACATCAATAAATGGGTATTTAATCCTCTTTTTAACACACATATCTATATATATATTCCAATTTTTTAAACCCGGTTTTTCAAATCTCAATCACAAGTATATTCATATAATACTTTTACTATATCATACAACATTTACAACTTTATATTAGATACGTTTGAACTTTATAAAACTAACTCATAACCACTGATAAACATGTTCAAATACAAGATAAGTCTTGAACCATTAATATGGCAAAATACTCCAAAAACTATAACCAACGGAAAACTCTCTCCCCCTCTCCATAAATCCAAAAAAAGTAATATTTTATTATTTTATTTCATCGTAGTTAAAGGGCCTCTGGCATCGTGATATCCATGTAACCGGTCACAGCTCAACCTCTTAGGAGGTCAAGGGTTCAAACCTGACCAAAGGTGAGGAGGGTGCGTGAGTTTATTGCCGTATATAAATATTATATACTTCAAAAATAATATATATATATATATAGAGAGAGAGAGAGGTTCAAATGAGAAACATAAGTTTTTATAAGAACGTGAGAAGCAATCTCAGCCACTCATCTGGTCAACAAAGGCGGCTTTGACCGGTCCCCCCCCCCCTTTAATAATCTCTACCCTCCCATGAATCGCGTCAATCCTCCGTGATCACGTCCACCGTAACCGAAGATGAGTGGCTGAGATTTCTCCTCACGTTCTCTTAAATTGATATGCTTCTCGCATGAACCTTCCTCTATATATACACACACACACACACGTATTGTGTGACATACCTTGGAAGAAATTCAGTGACAATAGAAAGATGTGGTGCACGTGTTACCGCCCCATGAAGAGAACAACATTTGGATGTCGAACTCTTTTCATGATCTTGACCTTGTAGTACAAAAGTTTAGAAAAGAATCGGTAAGAACGAACAAAATAGTACAATAATATGTTGTTTACATTTTGCAAATGCGCCTTTTGTTTGGGGGGGTAATATACCTCACTTTTGAATTCCTCGAGGGATTCGGTAGTTATTACTTGGTCTAGAAACTTTTTAACAGCAACATCCTGCAAAATTAAACGATGGATATAAAATTATTGTAGATTTTTTAGAGCAAAGAACATTACTTCATTAAAATTATCAAGACATACAGACACAATAGGCAAAAAAAACAAATTTTAGCCTATTTCACTGCAGACGCTTATTTTCGAAAATGCACTTCCTAAATCACTCAAAGATAAACAATAAAGAAAAGTTAAAACAATCAAAGGTATTGAAATCCAAAGACAATTTGAACCCGCGAAGAAAATAAACTTACAGTTCCATGCCAGTCACCACGGTATACCTCTCCATATGACCCTGTAACAACCAATATATATATATATATATATGAAATTTATTAGCTTATATGTTAAACTAAACTATAAGAACGTAGAAAAAATTGACAAACTTTTTAAACTATAGATAGAAACAAAAAGATTTACCAATCACATACTCGGTGGTTCCAATTAGAAGTTGAGGTTAACGTGAGAAGCGGTTATCGACCGTTGGATGCACATTAGGATGAGATGCACCGGATCAATACCCTTCTAAAGCGCAATTCATGGGAGGGCATGAGATTGAAATAGATCAACGGTTCAGATCCACTTCTCACGTTAAACTCAACTTCTCACACGATCCTTCGCCTCATATAATTTTATCAATTACATCATTTACGTTATTCAATTTGCTTAAATATTGTACAAATTTTGTAATTGATACACGATCGTCGGAAGGTGCATGTGAAGTGATAAATCTTAACACGAAAATACAACGTACTTTGCGTTAAAGAAAAACACCGATAACATTAAGCATGTGTGATACGTTGAAAAATATAACAAGATAACTCAGTACCCAGTCCGATACGCTCACCCAACGTGATATCCTCCCACGCTATCTCACAATCCGCTACATCATCTAGCGAAACTTCCGACATCGTGCTATCGTTACCCGTCGACCGATCCGACGTCCTCTCGTTCTCTTGACACACTTCTCGTAAATTAACGTTTTCCGCATCTCCATCCGCTCTCGGAGACTCTTCCGACGGCCCGGATGTCTCCTGTTGCTTTGCAACCGAAGCGGTGGTTGCCACCACAACCGCCGCCGTCACCGTGGCCGCTGCCGCCACCGGCAGTTGCATCTTCTGGTCGGTTATCGTTCGTGTGGCGGCAACCACCATGGACGAAGCGACGGCCGCGGCCGCCGCAGCGGCAGCCGCCGCAGCCGGAACGTTTCGTATGTATTCCGCGGGATTTAAACCGTCCTCGGGTTTCCCGGGAGGTTTTTGAGGCAACGGAGGTAAAAAACGAGGCGGGTTTCTACTACCCCACTTGCCGCTTTCGTCTTTTTCTCGAGCAACCAACGTCCCCTCCTTCGGCAATTCTTCATCGTAAATTTCGGTGAAAAGGTCCGGTGGAGCAACGACCCCGCTCTCGAGTAAAACATCGTGAAGTTTCTGGGCTAATTGCGGGTTTTCTTTTGCGGCATCCATCATGTACTGAGAGACATCTTTTACCTTCATTTTCCGTACTGCGGGAGAACCGATGCCTTCCGTCCACGAAGGCGATCGGGCGTGCGAGTACTGAGAAGTCCTCACGGGAAATTCAGCCGCTTTCTTCTCCTTGTTTTCGGAAACGATCGGTAACGACTTTTTGGGTTCGAGATCGGGTTTGATCACGCTTGGTAAGCCGGACGAATGTGTATACTGAACGGTTCCAATATTGTTATCTTCTAAGTTTCGAGACCAGGCCCGTTTCTCATGGGTCCCGAGCTCAGAGCACTCTCCGGATGAGCTCGTGACACCGCTTCTCGAAGAAGCTAAACGAGAAAAATCATCGTCTCGGGACCACGGGCTTGATCTTAACGAGAAAGAATCATCGTAGTCCACATTTGATCCTGAGGTCGTGTCGGACGGAATGAGGGTTCCGGGGTCCGCCATCAAGTCAACGATGTATTCCCTGTATTCGGGTAATTCATGGCCAATGGTAATTTTTCGTTAGATTCGAGTGATATCATAATGCAACAGTAAAAGTAGTGGCTCGTTTGTTTGATAAGAGGTCTAAAGGAGGTGGATGGTGCACCTCTTAAAATTTCAGAGGACGGTAAGAGGTTTTTCAGACTTTTCCTTTAAAATTAAACCAACGGTCTTAAGTCTGCAAACCTCTTATTTTTCAGACTTAAAAGGTACCTAAGTTTCAACACAAGTTGAAATTGAGAATGATTATAAGCACAGAAAGATATAAGGAAAAAGGAGAACCTTCCGTCACCAAGCTTTATAAAGTTGATTGCAACATTGTTGGAACCGGTGTATTGCTTCACTTTCACTAAGCGGCAAGGGATTCCCACGCTATCGGCTAAAACCTACAAAGAGAGGGGTGGTTGGAAGAAAAAAACCATGCTCAAATACACTCTGTTAAAGGAATGGATGTAAAGATAATATATACGAGTAGTTTCATTTGCAAACCATCGATTTCATTGGTTAGGTTAATGAAATTGTTTCATGTATTTGTGTTTTTCATGTAAGAATGAAAAGGTTTCAACAAAATGAGAAAATACATGAAACAATTTCATCAGAATGAGAGAAGTACATGAAATGATTTCATGTTTACATAGAAACACAAATATAATAAACAATTCCATCAAGAAAATAACCATATGAAACAATTTCATGATTTCATTAACTTAAGTACTTAACTAATGAAATCGATGGTTTGCAAATTTAGGGTGGCATGCAAATGACCTATTCCCTATATATGTATATGTATAAAGGGAGGTTCAGGGAAAGCCCCCAAAAAATGAAAAACTAAGGAACACCCTGGTAACCTTCATTTGGATGAACAAATTGCTTACATATTACTTGTATGCACATGTGCATCCCGTCTAGATAAACAGTTACTAGCGTGTTCCTCAACTTTTCATTTTTTGCAGTTTTCCCCTCAACCCTACCCTATATGTATGTGTGTGTATATGTATATAATCCTAGAAGAGAGTGCATGATCCAACAAAAGATAAAGTTTGCGCTTTGTATGATTCAAGTTCATAGATCTCACATGATTTATCCAAGTTAAACACACTCTAAAAATCATAATCATTTAAATGACTTCAGGCCTGTTTGTTAGCATCTTAATGAGCTTAATGGGACTCATAGCTTAGTCGGTCAACTATATGTATGTGTGTGTATATGTATATAATCCTAGAAGAGAGTGCATGATCCAACAAAAGATAAAGTTTGCGCTTTGTTTGATTCAAGTTCATAGATCTCACATGATTTATCCAAGTTAAACACACTCTAAAAATCATAATCGTTTAAATGACTTCAGGCCTGTTTGTTAGCATCTTAATGAGCTTAATGGGACTCATAGCTTAGTCGGTCAGCTATACATGACTGTTTGGTAGCGGCTTAATGATATAGAAAGTAGCTTATTCAGTAAGTTTTATGCAGAAAGCCAAGTTTAGTCCATACATATCTCTCCCAATTAAAGAACACGCTCCTTCCATCTATATAAAAACAAAAGAAACTCCTGAACAAAACCTTTCCAATCTATACAGACAGATAAATCCACACATACAGCTTTAATCATACAGGACTTAATAAAAAACAAACTAAACAGCCCTTTCACTTCACCTCTAGAAAGCTCTAAATCACTAAACAACAAACAAAAAAGAAAGCATAATCATACAGTAAACGTACACAAATTTTTTTATTTAAAAAAAGATCAAAAAAATACCTTGAAAAGCAACGCTCGATGGCGCGCCATTCCAACATTTAACGAGCCAAGCGGCAAAACCATGCTTCCAATAGTTTTCTTCAATCTCGAGCTCAGATCTCTCCAAGCGATCAACATCTTATCCGGATCTCCCGCCGGCCCGCCCATATGATCGGAAACCAAAACCGCAAGCCTTTGCACCAAATTCTGACCACCGGAATTAACAGATTCAGACATCGACTTCACCGCCATCTCCAATGCCTTTTGCTCGAGGCTTAACAGCTTAGAATCGGCCGCCTTATTAACAAGAACCGCTTCCCAGATGACGTCATCGGACACGGGTGTTCCTTGTAAATCCACAAGCGAAGGCATCTTCGATGACGTGGCTATCCCGTAAAGGTCGTAGAATCCGTCAAGAATTTTGTCTTCATAGCTTAGAGCACTGTAATTCTGTGAAGTATGAATGAGTCTAGGACATGAGAAGGGTTGGTTAGAACCCAATAAGCACATCTTTTTTGTTTAATTAAAAAAAAATCATGCTTACTGTAAGACTTGTAGTTCATGTGTTCTAACAATTATACGCACGAATTTTAGTTGGTTGGTTGTAATGTATAAAATATGAGCTGAATTGGAACGACTATTTTTTGTCTTTTTTCGCATGAATTAGGGTCGTTTTCTTATTCAGGTTGTTTATTCAGCACAAAAACAAACAGCAGTTTATTTAAGGCCGTGTTCCGCAAACTAGCTAATAAGCTAGCTGGTAGTTGATAAGCTAGCTGGTAGCTGATAAGCCAGCTTATGAATAAAATTATGTTTGGCAAAAACTAGCTTATGAGTATGTAAAATGACCAAAAAGGATTTTGCGGTATGATAATTAATATGAATAAGGGTATAATTGGAAAAGGCTCCAATAATGCTACTCCAACTAGCATTTCAATAAGGTAGCTTTATTAACTTGTGGTCCATCCAAACATGTACTAGCTTACAAGCTAGCTTATTTTTGCCAAACACAGCTTAAATCCATACAGAGGGCTTGATCCTAACTCCTAAGACGTGTTTTTGTTAGCGACTTAATGAGCTTAATGGGACTTGCATCTTATTCAGTCAGCTATAGATGACTGTTTGGTAGTGGCTTAATATAAGCTTCTAGGAGGGAGCTTTCTGCCTAAATAAAAGTAGAAAAAGTTTGTCTCTCTTTCTCAAACTAAGCAAGTTGACAAACTCGCTTCCACTTTCCACCAATTAAGCAGTTCTGGTTTATATAATCCATTTTTGTTCATTCACTTTGGTAGAAACAGAAAGGCAGATGGAAATTTTGCCTCTTATAGGTCATTTTTGTTGGTTGTTTCATATAAAAAAGTATATGTAAACTCACAAGAGCACCATGAAATGAAAGACATGTAGAAAATTTAAACTGAGGAACACCCTAATAACCGTTCTTGATACAGTATGCACATGTGCATACCGGTAAAATTACTTGTAAGCACGTGTGCATACACGTACAGATGAATTGGTTACGAGGGTGTTTCTCAGTTTTTCATTTTCTACGGTTGACCCATGAACCTGACCCCAAGTTAAATAAGCATAGAAACAGTCTCAAATGAAACAAATTACAACTTAAAATAAACACAGAAACAGTCTTGAGATGGTTTCCATTATTAACAGCAATGAAACAGACCACTATGCAGATAAGTTTCCCATTAAGCAGGATCATAAAGTAACAGCAACACTATATGCAACTTACTCATCTTAGTCCATTTTACATGCCATTTTCTGAGCTCTCATTTATTTATGATCAAATCACTAAAGAAGCATGTTTTTAGCAACTTAACGAGCTTAATGGGATTCATAACTTATTCGGTCAGCTATACATGACTGTTTGGTACTGGCTTAATGATATAGAAAGTGGCTTATTCAATAAGCTTGTAGGGGAGCTTTACACATAAAAAAACTTCTCTCCCAATTAAAAATCACCCTCATTCCATCTACGAAAAAACCCCTCAAACAAAAATCTCCCTAATCTATAGGGACAGATTAATCCACACAGACGGCTTAATCCATACAGGACTTAGACAACTAGTTAGTAATATTATCCTCTTTTAGAAGCATATTTGCATAACATTTCAAAGATTTTCTATGGAAGAAACTCAACTTACCCAATATCGAAATGCGACAACTTCAGCCGGAGTGTTCTCCGGCTGACAAGAACCCAAACTGATCTGCTTAACGGCTTCGATCTGAACGGCTTCAGGATCTTCTCTAGCACTCAGCTCCAAAGCCATTTGAATTTGATACTCTTCCTCTACTTCTGGATCCCTAGAGTTATTACCAGAAACCCCTAATTCCCAAGCCCTCACTTCATCCATGGCAGCATCAAGAACACTACTGCTGACTGAATCAAACCCTTCAATCCTCTCTTCTGTTGTTGTTGTTGTTGTTGTTGTTGTTGTTGTTTTCAAGTTTGAAGATGGCTTATTCGTTACTGAATTAAGCCATCCACTAATCCCAGATAAGGGCTTATTAAGCTCATGGGAATGGGCATCAATTGATGATGAAACATCACTCAACCTTCGATTATTATTACTCTTTGAAGTAGAAGAAGATGAAGCTGAAGCTGAATCAGATGCTTGATTAGGTCTGAAATTAAGCTTCTTTAAAAGGCTCTTCATACGATTCTTGAAGGTGAGTTATTTAAGTAGTCAAGAAAGTCAATGCAAACCGTCTGATTGGATCAAGCATGAATCTTATAAGCAAAACCCACCAAGAATTTCTTTTCTTTCTTTCTTTTCAGATCAATATCAAGAAAACCCTAAAAACTACCAAATAAATCCAAGAAATGAAATAAAATCGATTGAAATTAGCAAACCCAGATGAGCAAGAAGCGATCTTTACACATCAAGATGAATCTTTTGTTCAAGAATCGAATACCCAGTTCGTGGGAAGAAAGAAAAGAGATGATTGATTGATGAATAAATAAGAATTTATTACAGAAAAATTAAAAATTAAATTAAAAAGGGGGGTGGGATGGCAGAGAGCAAAGTAGTGGAAGTAGAAAAACGACGACCCACTTTGAGGGTTTAAAGCACAGATCTTCACACGACTCTATGAAGTATGAAAAGTTTTATTTGGTGGAAAAATTAAACTTATATTTTTTTATGTGTATATATACTTTTGCTGTATATATTTTTTTTCTATTTAAGCTGCAACAAGCGTGGCTTATTGGCTGGCGAGTTGTTGGGAACCAAGCAGCTAGCTGTACACAAATGGAAATTGGTGCAATGGGGTCGACTCATCCATCCATCCATCATCATAAACCAATTCATCCAATATCCATCCTTTTTCTTTCATAGCACACCAAATTAATTACGGTTTTAGTCCTTATGTTTTCACCAAACTACAGTTTTTGTTTATGTAATTTAAAAGTTGCTTTAAATTTGATTATTAACCTTAAGGTAACGTTTGGTACGCATGCATGATTGGATAACATAAAACGTAATAGGATTAGACAAGACAAAAAGGTATATATGACTAGACGGGACTAGACATGACTAAAATGAACATGACAAGTATGTGTCCCGTGTCTAGTAAGACTATGATAGGATATGATATAACTAGACAAGTTGCTCATAAAAGTTACTTGATTATTTTATATATCACATAATAGTTATAAACGACATAAATAAAGTAATAGTTTACAAACCGGATAGTTTGTACAAACTATACAAACCAATCTCGACCATACATGTATATGATCATTGGTGTGGATTAATTTAGTTCCTAGATTTTCTCTCAACCACATTTGAAAACCACCTAAAAATTAGGAAATAAAGAAAATATAAACAAAATCAATGGTTAAGATTAGGTTTGTATAGTTTGTACAATCTACCTGGTTTGCAACGGATACTTTCCCTAGTTTGGATAATTTAATTTAATAAGCATGTTTACACAAGTTTCATATACATAAATACAAGTGTATACAATAGTACCAAATTTAAATGAAATATCAAATTAATTGAGGGTAATCAGTTGCACGCTATAATGTAGAACATGTGTGGGATGTGATTCCATTCAATTCGATTTCAGAAAAATTTCCGTCGAGGCCTAGTTCGAAAAACGGTTTGATACATACAAGGGAAAAACTAGCGGTGGTCATTGATGGTTGTGGTGGTAATGGTGGTAGTGGTTGTGGTCGACGAAAATGGAGGTAGAAGCATGGGTGGTTGTGCAAAATGTGGTGGTAGTGGCGGCGATCAACAATAGTGGAGGAGGTAGTTATGGCAAATGTGATGGTGGTAGTGGGCAATAATAGTGGTACCCGATGGTAGTGGTGGTTGGTAGCCAATGGTGGTTGTGGAGGTTTAGGCAATGGTGGTTGGTAGACAACAGTGATTTGTGGAGGATGTGAAGACGGTGGAGAGTAGTAGCATTGGTGGCGAAAGTAGTTATGGTCGATGTAGTAGAGGTAGTGGTGGTAGAAAGTTTTAGTGGCAACCATTGATGGCGGTGGTTATGGTGGAGGTGGAGGTGATCCATGTGGTAAGGGTGGTGCCAATGGACGATGGTGGTTGGTGGCCGAAGGTGGCTATCGAGGAGGTGGAATAGGAGGTGAAGGTGGTTGACATTGGTGGTTATGTGGCAATGGACTTTGATGGTCAGTGGTTGATGTGTAATGCCCCTTTATAAGGAGTTCTTAGTTCTCCTGACCAACCGATGTGGGATCTCAAAATCCACCCCCCCCCCTCTTGGGAGCTCAGTGTCAGTGTCCTCGCAGTCGCTAACACACTGATTCGGGTTTTGACCTTAAGATATACCTTTTTATCAAGTTACATCATGGGAAGATGTTATAAGGTGGATTTTATGTTGAGTTTTAAGAAAAAGATAATTGAAAGTAAAATACAATAGTCAAGGCAGGTTTAGCCGCTTGAAAACTCACATTAAGGTTTCCTTAGAGGAACTTTTATTTAAATAATGGCAAATTTTCATGCTACTTTAATTGCATTAAAATATGCTCAGGTTAGTTTTAAAAGTGAGAATTTTGGAGTTTTGATCTCATTTCCACTCCTTTCTAGTTTTGTTTCACTCTAGCATCATTAACTTCGAATAAATGGCATTTAAGGCTCTATTGTAAGTTATTTTTGCAAGGGTTCAAGGGCGCTAAGAGCAAGGATTCTATAGACATAGAAGTAGATTTTACTTGGTATGAATGGGGGTGATATTCCCTTGTTGTAACTTGAAATAGGCATTGAGTCTTCATAGGCTCCACACCTATCAATAGCAAAGCATGTTTTGTGACACCCGAAATTTTGGTAAGTGGAATCCTAAGATTTTTATATATCTTATCATTAAAATGATTTTGGGATAGTGTGTTCAGATTAAATCATCTTGAGTATCATCTTTTAGGAAGAAAAGGTTCAAGGGTGAAAATAAGAAAACTCTTGGTACCGGTCTAACTATAGTTCGCGACAACAGTGCTATAGAACACTATGGCATAGTGCCAAAGGCATTGTCACATGTCAGGGTGACACAAAACATGTATTGTTTAAAATCGAGATCTTCTTCATTTGGTTATATCTTGCTCATTTGTAATCCGTTTTGTGCACTTCTTGTTGCTATGGATCAGTTACATCCGTATTTCTAAGATCTTCAAGATGGAAACAAATAGGGTTTAAGTTTTCTAGAATAGTTGGGGTTCCTATAAGTCAAAAGGTAAGCAAATATCCAATCACCTTTTAACCTAGGATTTGGTCCACACCTTAATTTTCATTTCTTCTTTCGGGTTTGTTTATGTATGTTTTAGGTGCAAAGGGGGTGTTCTTGAGAAACTATATATTATTAATTTAGAATTGTTTTTCTTATGGATCTAAAGCCTTCGCCAAAGAAAGCTCAAGATTGGAGTAAAACGTAGATTTAACCTAAATCTATAGTGAACAAACTTAACTTGGATTTGGGAGATCTCAAAGTAAATACCCCGATAAGGTTGAACTTGATGACTTTCAAAGAAAAAGACTTGGAAAGGGTTAGGCTTGTTAACCCATTTGTGTAAAGACCCGGATAAGGTTGATGTTAATGTTTATTTTATCCATAGGTATTGCTTATATAACAATGGATTGTGAATTACTTATGTTCCTTTACAACAATGGTAAGTTGGTTTCCCCATCATCTTATGATGTTTTACACCTTTCCAAGGGTAAAGATGATTTAATTATACAAAATAACTTGATTAAAGTTATGTTTTCAGTTTTAATGTTTTATAGCTTTATTCTTGGTAGTGTGAGTATTGGGTTTTGGTTGCGTATAAATGGGTATTTGATTAAGGGGTAAAATGGTTTGAATCAACAATCTTTTAGTTTTATTGTTTTATGATTATGATGAAAACCGTTTGGACTCACTAGACGTTAAGTCTAACACTTTTTGTTTGTCGACATGTGCATCGGGTTTGTTAGGGTTTGGTACTAGCAACATTGTGATGAAGTGAGTATTAGTTAGAGGTACAAAAAGTATATAGCTATTTAGTGACGTCTTCCGCATTTGAAAATAGCGACTGCTATATGGAATTTAGTAACACCAACCTTGACCTAGTCTCGGTATAAGGCTTGGTTTGTCTATATTGATGTTAAATGTAGATTCCCCGTTCATAATAACTTAAGTATTGATTTATAAAAAATAATTTATCCTTTAATCGATGTATTATAGATTTTTCCTCAAATTTAGTTGCTCTTTCTAGATGAGGGTGTTAGGCATCCCCTTCATTGTAGGATGTATTATGCCTTTCCAACGGAGAGAATGGTATGAATAGACTAATTAACTAGGTTAAAGCTATGTCGTGTCCTGTCATGTTTTGTCCCACATACCAAACGCAGTCTTAGTGTTCTATAGCTTTACTATTTAACCATTTGATTTACTAGGTCTTAAACCTAATATTTATTTTTTAAAAGACATGTGTATCAGGATCTCAAAGTAGTACGCTAGTGCTTGAAGAGAGTGACGATAGAAAGTAGAGGCATTTCGACCAATAAGAAATCTTGAAATTAATTATTTATGAGATTCAAAGTATTTAAATAAATGTAATAAATAATCTAATATCATAATGAATGTTGTAGTCTTCATAATGGAGAAATTGTTGGAGTTGAACCTAATTTTTTCCTAGAAATTTTGGATTTTGGTTGAATAATTTTGGAGAATTTGTTAAAAATTCTATTATGCTCTAACCATATAGACTTTTCTAATTTTGTTAGTACGAGGGACTAATACTAAAATGAAATAGAAACCATAGTGACTAAAAAAATTTAAAGACCAAAAATGAAATATAGTTGTAAACAACAAAATACAGGGATGTAAATCATAGTTTTAATCTAATTTAAACTATGAAGTAGTTATTGAATGACATATATAAGACAAATTTTAAAATATATAGTATTGCATTGATGTGGATGATAATTTCAATGTTGATGCATTAAGGATGATTAAGAATTTAAGGTTGCATCAATATGGATCATGGATAGTCTGTATGTTGTGTAATATTAGATGACATGGATGTTAAGTTATCTAGTTATATGAATTAAAACAACATATTGTTGATCAAGATTATTAGAGCATCTATAATGGAGATTTCGGTTGAGGTTCTTCTTGAAGTTTTCACAAGAAGTCAAGTACCTTCATTGTGAGGCAGATGTTCTTTTTCAATCATAAATTCCTATTAGAAGTTTAGAGCTCATGTGTTTAAACAAGAATTCGGTTTATCTAATTTTTTCTGCTATTACTCTAATTCTTATTTTTGTTATTTTTTAACTAGTTTATATCATTTTAATAAATCTGTAAAACAATGTATGTTAATGTTGATTAGAAATTTTTTATTAGAAATTTTTTTAGTTTAGTTTTGTTTTTTGTAAAATTTTAGAGAAATTCTGTATGTAGTTTTAGTGAATTTATTTTTAATTATCTTATTAAATTATTATCTATAGATTATTTTTAAAATACTTTTATATATGTAAAATAAAATGAATTTTATATTATAAGTTAATAATTATAAATAAAATTATATATTGTAAATAGAAAAAAAGTGTGGTTTTATAAAAACTTATATTTTGGAGTTTTATTCAGGTTCTTGATTTATTAAAGTGATAATCATAAATTAATAAAAAATTAACATAAACTTCAGTTGTATTTTAATTCATGGCCCCAAAAGTTTAAGATGTCATGCTAAACTATAACTCTTCCCTTTGATCTTCTTTTAGTAAATTAGGTTCTATAAAACAATAATTTTCACCAAAGTTTGAAAAAGAAGAATCAATGAATTGTGAATGTGATATCCTCAATTCCTCATTGAATTGATTATACACCGCCCAAATTGTCTACAAAATGTAACACTGTTTATTAGTGCTGTAATAAATAAAAACCTAATTATTTTTTAATACAAATATATCAATAATCATTTACTTGAATCTACCTTTGATTTTGCTTTGTAAGCTTTTATTATTTTGCTTATAAAACATTCTAGAGATTTTACTCTTCAAAAAAAATTAATACTACAACAATTTATATACAATTATAGATAGGGGTGAGCATGGTTCGCTTTGGTTCGGTTTTTGGTCGAAATCGGACCGAAACCGAGCCATTCGGTTTCTCGATTTTCAAACCATTTGGTTTTCGGTTTTTATTCAGTTCAGTTTGGTTTTAAAATCGAATGATAGAAATGTTCTGGTTTTCGATTTTTATTCTATATCTCTCCCATATTTTTAACTTGTCACTTCTTTTAATTTGTTCAAAAATTATGTTTAACTTTTTCAAAATCAATTTGTTGAATATAGAATGTAAAATCAAAAATTAAAAAGTCTATAACAAATTAATAAATGAATATATATATATATATATATATGTGTAGAGGAAGGTTCATACGAAAAATATAATTTTTTTAATAAAACACGAGATGCAATCTCATCAACTCATCTCGGTCAACAAAAGCGGCTTTGATCGGTCCCCCTTTTAATAATCTCTACCTTCCAATGAATGCGTCAATCCTCCATGATTACGTCCATCGTAATCGCGATATGAGTGGCTGAGGTTGCTCCTCACGTTTTCTTAAAAATTGACATGCTTCTCGTTTGAACCTTCCCCTATATATATATATATCGCATTAATAAAAGTCTTTAAAATCGAAAATTAAAAACCGATATATATTATATATATATATATATATAGTAAGGAAAGTTCAAATGTGAACCCTATCTTTCATTGTTGGGTTATTTTGTTGATATATGGTAAAGAGAGGTATCGAATTGAAGAAAAATGTCTAAGTCTGGTTATTACTGCTCAGCATAGTTACTGCTGCTGGTTTGATAGTTATTGCTGCTGCAGTAGTAATGAAGATGCTGGAAGACTGAAGAAAGATTACTGCTGCTATCGCCCAATAATGCTGCGTTGTGAAGACTGAGAAGTAGTAATGGTTACTACTGCTAAGAAGTTATTACTGCGACTTGTTATTACTGCTAGTAGTTATTGCTGCTGGTTAGTTTGACAGTTTTAGTTAATGCTTCTCTGAATTACTGCTGCTTCTCAGAATACGATAAGGAATACAATCTGTTTGATATGATAAGAAGAAGATTCCGAATATCTTGGAATTTGTTTAGAAGATTTGTTTTCCTTATGTTTATCTTGTATTGTGTATAAATAGTTTGAGCTTTGTGTGTAAACTTGTGATTGAAAAGATTGAATAAAGTTGATCTTTGAAGTTCACTGTTTGATTTCCAATTAAAGTTTTTATTCCGCAATACTTTAGTTTGTTTTCTGAGTGTTTGTTTCTTGTTACGAAATCGATCCTGACAAGTGGTATCAGAGCCATAAACTCAGAATCTGAATTCAAACAATGGACTCTCAAGAAGGCGTTTTCGCGAACAAGGTTCCCATGCTCAAACCAAATGAGTTTGACATGTGGAAAATTCGAATCAGGCAACACATGTTGCTCATTGATTATGCTATGTGGGATGTTATTTAGAATGGACCTGCTGAGAGAAAAGCTGGTGAAGATGGTGTTGTTCCTCCACCAAGAACTGATGCAGAGAGGAAAGTAAGACTGACTGAGATGAAGGCTCTAAGTACTTTACTCTTTGCTATTCCAAATGAATATCAACATCAATTCATGAACTGTGAAAATGCCAAAGTTCTGTGGCAAGCTCTGGAGAAAAGGTTTGCAGGGTCCAAGAGTACCAAAAGGAATCAAAAGGCAATTCTCAGGCAACAATATGAGAATTTTATGTCATCAAAGAATGAGACAATGACTCAAACTTTTGATAGATATAACAAACTCATTGGAGAATTGGCAACTGTAGGGTACAGATTGATAATGATGATATCAACAGGAAGTTTCTCAGATCTTTGGGAGAAGAGTGGACCATGTACACTGTGTCTCTAAGGCAGAGTGAAAACTTGGAAAACAAAGAGCTTGATGATCTCTATAATGATCTTAGAGTCTTTGAGGCAAAAGTAGAAGCAAAGAGAAAGCCAATTGGTTATTCACACAACACTGCTTTGTTGTCTAGTGAATCCTCTCACTCAAATGATCCAGGTTCCTATACTGCTGCTGGTGACTCTTTTAATGCTGATAAACCTAGTTCTGGTGTTGATCAAACACTGGAAGCTTTTCTTGCCAGCCATGTCAAGACTTCATTAATCAATGAAGATCTTGAACAGATCAGTCCAGATGACTTGGAAGAAATGGATATCAAGTGGCAAATGGACATGCTTACTATGAGGATAAAGAGATTCATCAAGAGAACAGGGAGGAATAATTTTGGCATGAAAAGAGAAGATGGAGCAGGTTTTGATAAGTCCAAAGTGAGATGCTACAAGTGCAATGACCTTGGTCACTTTGCCAGAGAATGCAAAGGAAATGGTCCACAGCCTAGCCATCAAACCAAGTTTAACAAGAATTCCAGTGCAAACTCCTCACAAGCATTGGTTTCACAGGAAGGATTTGGGTTTGATTGGAGTGATCAAGCTGAAGAAGCTGTTCAAAATCAAGCACGTATGGTAGAGATCACTGAATCATCATCATCAGAGATACCATATGAGGTAATTTCTAAATTATGTTCCAAATCTTGTATTGATACTGTTCAGAAGTACAGGGATCACAATCAAAGTATGTGTGACAGTATCAAGAAACTTGAGCAGTTTAGGAGAGAATCCAATGAGGTCATAGGCAGTTTGGAGGATCAAATCAAGGCATATCAAGCCAATGAACTCCAATTTGAATATGACCAAAATTATTGGAAATGGGAGAGGAAAGAGTATGAGATTAAGTTATCTAAGTGTAGAGCTGTAACACCCGTAATTTTCGGGCTTTAGAACTTTTAAGAAAATATGAAAAATAGGAGTCTTGATCAAAACCTAGATTTTATAGTCTTGTTGGATGGGAAATTGAAATACGAATCCAACGGTTCTTTCGGAATCGAAATCGGAGCTATAACGAAGAAGTTATGACCAAAACAGTTTTCGTCCTGAAAAGTGCAGCATGCTAGCGGCCGCTAAGGTTTTGGTCTAGCGGCCGCTAGGGGGAGTTTTTCTTGGATCTGTTGTCTCACAAAATTAGTTAGCGACCGCTAGGGGAGCTAGCGGCCGCTAGAGTAAAAGCCTAGCGGCCGCTAGCGCCTGTCGGGTTAAATAGCCTCCTTCTTCATTTTCACATAACTTTCTCATTTCAACTCCGTTTCTCCCGATTCTTTTTGCTATCTTCTCGGTTTTTCGAGCTCTTCAAGACTACATCAATGGATTTCAAGCATTTGGGAGTTCTAAAACGTTGGTGTAAGTAATCTCTTCATCTCCTTCGAGTTTAAGCTTCGATTTGGGGGTTTTTCATCTCCAAACCTTTTCTTCCATATTTGGCTTAGATCTAGTATTGTTTTAGGTGGAATTCACGTTTTGAGACGTGTTGGAGGCTAGATCTACTAGTTTGGAGGGTGGAGGCTTCCATGGCTTCATCTTCTCCACCTCTCGCAACCTCAAATCACCATCGTTGCAAAGTGTTCTTCATCTAGGGTTTGTTCAAGATTTGGCTAGGTAAGCTTCATCTAAACCATTTGAGGTTGGTTAATCTATGTAATAGGAGTTATGAAACTAACCTAAGGTTCAATTTACTTGATTCTAGGTTCGTTCTCGTATTTGACCTAAATCGGAGGATTTGGGGGTTTTGGGTACAAACCCTAAGCTGAGTTGTTAAAACCATTTTGTTAAAACTGAGAGCACATCATCTTGATGATTTTCCATTTCTTGTTGATTTTGTGGATGAATGTGATTTTGGTATAAACTATTTATCATGTCGAGTTTAAGGCTTTCATGAAACGTATGATGATTTATGCCTACATGAATGATTTGGATTATATGGGTGAATACATGTGGTAGAATATTGTATATGATTACCGTATATGTTGAATCCATGAAATTGTAGGATGAATGTGCTTATGTGGAACACTTGGAAATATGTGTGCCATGAAATTATATAAATGGGATTTGATATCCGAATATGTCGACATATGTAAAATGATGTAAAGGGCTTGAGACCCTCGGTATGTACCTCTATAAATGACGCTATGCTAAATTCAGTGTCGAGGTTTTGTATGTAAAGGATGTGGACGAGATGCTATGCTAAATTCAGTATCGAGGTCTTGTATGCAACAACATGGACGTGACACGATGCTAAATTCCGTATCACGATCTTATATGATAACAACATGGACGTGACACGATGCTAAATTCCGTATCACGATCTTATGAGATAATAACATGGACGAACCAACGCAATGTGTCCACACCAAACAGTCTTGGGAGGTTCTGAAATAGGAATGCCCCTATGTCGCCGGCCCTCGGGTTGCTCCTTGGTGCGCGGGCCTCGGATGATGTTGCCATGCTAAATTCGGGACATCGAGGTGTTTGGAATTAGTGAATGTCGGGGCATTGGTTGGTGGAAGTGGGTCGCGCCCACTGTTTCCGAAGATAAAATAATAAACCGGTTTAACATGCTGTTTATATTGTTAGTATAATCTTGTATATCTCGCATGTCTTAATATATGCTTCATGCATGGTATTATTTGTACAACTCACTAGGCTCCTTTAGCCTAACACTTGTTTGGTGTCGATGTGTCTCTCAGGTACTAGGGACGCCGTTCTAAAGTAAAGGCTTGGGTTTAGAGTGAGCTTGGGGAATCGTGTGAAGAGACCGATCGTTTAGACCACGAGCCGATAGTAGAACTGATAACCCTTTTTTTTAGTCTTTTTCCTTGTTAGGAATTGGACTTGTTGGTTATCATACCGCTGCATTTAAGTTACAAACATTGTAATTGTACCTTACTTTATACCCCATTTTTGGGAAGAGCTCACGCTTTGGCGTAATTTGTACTAACACCTTTCGTAAAAGAAGGTTTTTGTTTGCTCCAATTTTTGGGTGTGTTATAAGTTGGTATCAGAGCTTTAGTTTAAGCGAACTAGGTATTGACCGTAGTGTACCTAGACTTAAACTTAGTGCACTAATAGACATGTCACCTACCATGGGTAAAGTCTTAGGTGGGGAGAGCGTTAGGAATACGAAATACATGGATCGAGGACTTGCGTCAATAGAGGCAGGAATCTCGTGTACGGTCTATTCATAAATCACTTAGCTACTGAGTTATGAATGTATCGTCATTTGAGTATTCTTGGTTACTATCGATGCAATGATTGATAAATGTTGGTACGTATGATAGTCTATTCTTATTTTCTTGATTTCCTTGTGATAGGATAATTGCTCGGTCATAAAGGGCCCTAATTATGATAAGTCTTTATTTAAAGGTCATGTTTTGATGATTGGCTTAAAGGTGATTTGAGTACCTTGACTCGAGTGTGAATTAGTGGTAAGATTTATTAATTGGGCTTGGAAGGCATGGTTGGGAAAGTGTATACCCCGGAATATCGTGTGGATATTGGAAGTGTGGAAAATAGATGTAGCTTACTTGTCAAAGCGATAATGAGAAATTATGTAGTATGTCATACAAGAAGGTTATGAAGATCAAGACCTAATACCGACTCAAATATGAAAAAGGTTATTGTTAGGAATAGGAATATTCCTTCATGTTATAGGACGTGTTTGATTTGTTGAGGCGAATAGTCGATTTATACACGAGCCTTACTTCTACAAATTCCTCGCTTTTAGAGCCGTCATGTTAACCCTCTAGATTTAAAGAGGAAGATCGTAAGAGGAACTAAATAACTTTAGCCTAAGATCGGATGTCGAGATAAAATAGGTTGACTCGTAATCGACCGGAGGTTGAGCGGTTAGTTGAGGAAGGCCCATACCTTGAAATAGTATGGGGTAAGAACATGTGGAGACGCCCTAGGCAATATCGAGGATAGAAGTATAAGATCCAGTCTAAAATATGAATCTATCAATGTAAGACTTGGAGTGTGTTATCTAGCACGACATAAAGGACTCGCCCTTTAGATGAGATCGCTTAGAAGATTGTGAAACACCGATAGTAATGTATGAGGAATGTAAGTGGATGATTTTGGCGGAATAGGTAACCTACGAATTATGTAATGCTCTTATACAATATGGTCGTTTTGTCACGTGAATATTTCCAAATTGACTTGCAAAAATGGCGTACATGCCAAAACAATGGTCTTGCAAAATGTTGAATGTTCCGTAAAGTTTTTTTTTCTAAACAAACGATTGTCGAGTTAGTTACCGGGTGTGTATATTGAATGGATTTTAGTAAAATTGTCGTATATGAGATTTTCGAGATGACTTGAAACACAGGGACTATAAATGCGTTTTTTTTAAACATGATTTATTGCCTAAACGAGATTTATAAAAGTGTGGACCCACTCGGGTAACTGTTTTCTTTAAATGCGTCGAGTTTGGGATAAAATGACTTCGTGGGTTACATCCACACTAATGGAGTGAACTAAATAAAATTATTCTAAGACCGTCAATTTTTGGTTTATTGAGTTTAGGGCTATTGCTCGGTTTTGACTATAAGAACCTTGGGAATAAGTCTCGATTTTAAAATGGCTCGATTATGAGTTTTGATTTTTTAAAAGGAGCTCGGTTATGAATTTGATTTCTAAAACAGCTCGATTATGAGCTTTGATTTTAAAGGGCTCGGTTATGAACTTGGTTTCTAGAACAGCTCGGTTACGAGCTTGATTTTAATAGTTTGGTCATAAGCTTCGATTTTAATTAGCTCAGTTATGAGCTTTGAGTTCTAAAATAACGAAGTGGTAAGCTTGGATTATTAATCGCACGACGATGAGCTTTGGGACTTTGTTGCATTTGATGCTTTTACACTTAAGTCAGTCGTGGTTGTTGGGACTACTAGGTGTCGCAAGATTTGGTTGAGAAACCGTGTCGCATGACGGTTAGCTGGTTAGTGGTCAATAAGGGGGCTAAACCTGATAGGTCTACCATTGTTGACAATCATATTATGGACCTATTGTTATGAGGGTTGATTTTCGATGAGTAGCCTTAAGTGTGCAGATTCGAGTTGGATTTTGTTAAAAAGCCCCGAATATTGTTGAGCTCTATGAGTGCGACTCATAGGTGTCTGGCACGAACTTAGAGGTCTCTTGGTAAGACTAGTTGGGGGCCATAGTAAACACTTAGAGCTTTGTGGGTTGAAGTGTTGTACGATTAATATGATATGAGTTATGTATTCTATGCGCCTTCACACTCTCCGAGAACACGGGTCATGCCGTTGTTGACAAGCCTTTTGTGTAAAATACATGTGTACTTGTATCCCATTGCATGCTTTCGATAAATGTTTACCATGCATAATTTTGAAGTTATCGAATTCCTTGATGTACTAAAATTTTGGTTGAAGATCGATGTCCATGTGCGGACCGATTGCATGCTATCCTTCAATGTGTTACATGAATTAATTTGGTTCTACCTTTTATGAGCATGCCATTATATAGTGGAGTGACACTTGGAAAATTGAACGGAGTAGTGTTGTGCGCGTTGTGGATCGAAAGTAGATTACATAGGGATTTAGTTTGTATCTCCTTTACGAGTGTGTTGTTGAGGAGCACCGTGTTGCCCATGATCACGGAAGAAGGGTGGTCCGATGGGAGACCCTCATCTAAAGGGAAATCCGTTATTATCTAGGTAAGGACATTGTAAGTGGACAGGTCTAAGTATGAACAATTGGTTAGCACCACCTAAGTGGATGTACGATGTGCATACCGACTATTACAAGAAGAAGTCCTATAAGTGGTTAAAGCGTGTTTCTAAGAAATTGTAGCGAACCGACTAGAACGAGACTTGTTCGGGTGGATTAAGTGACCATGTTTTGGAGGTCTTCGTGAGGCGATACTTGCCTCGTTATGAGTGGCTTAGAAGAAACAATAATGATTGCGTGTACTAAGTGGCTTTCCAAATTGTGATTATAGAGGACGTAGTAGGACGGTGATTGCGTGAGTGGACAAATAGTTGAATTGTGTAGCTAAGAATCGAGAAAACGTTATTGGTACAAGAGTGGTGATATTGTAAGTTGCTAAGGGCATTTCATGCCGTGTGAGAGGTGCAAAATACCAATATGTTAAATTGCCGTAGAGAGGTAAGCCTTTTAAGAGTGTAAAGTGATCTTGAAAACGTTGCTTATAATTGATCTGTGAGGAGTAGGAGTGTTATGTTTGGGATAGTGGCGCTACATGCCAAGCTAAGCGGGAAATTCATCGTATGACGATAAGTGTTAATGTAGCCAAGTGGTGGCTCGTGTTGATTAGATTAAGACAAGTTTATGAAGGAGTTATCGCTCAGAATGTTTTACCTAAATCAGCTAAGGCGACATGTACGTCTTCTTTTCAGATGATAGGATGTTTGGAAAAGTTATGGTAGTACGGATTTGAAAATGTAAGAATCTAGTGGTAACGAGCGAATTGCTAAATGAAGAAGTACCTTCCTTATGGTATCCATAGGCGAGTAGATGAAATTTTCGAGTTTCTTTGAGAATTAATGACGACGGCTAGACACCGTTAGTGAGTGTGTGGAGGCATTTCTTGGTAGTAAAGTAACTCTTAGTCGAGTGATCGACTTTAATAGGAGGCGAATGATGTATGGTACCTTGAACCATAGAATTTAGCCGATTTGGTTTGGTTAATTTATACAAAGAGCTAAGGTTGCATATGCTAGTGATATTATCCTTATAAGCGCGTTATGTTTCGAAGGATAGACGTAAAGTAGTAGCTTGTGGTGTTTTGATGAACCACTTTTAAACGAGACCACTATATCAGTGATTGTATTGTGAACGTAACCAAGTCCAATGGTGATTAACCGACGGTATGGAGAAAGCTTAATGTCTTAGCTTCGCAAAACGTTTGGGCGAGGTTGCCCTTTATGGTTCGGAAAACATTTGCAATTTCGAGGACGAAATTTTTATTTAGGTGGGGAGGATTGTAACACCCGTAATTTTCGGGCTTTAGAACTTTTAAGAAAATATGAAAAATAGGAGTCTTGATCAAAACCTAGATTTTATAGTCTTGTTGGATGGGAAATTGAAATACGAATCCAACGGTTCTTTCGGAATCGAAATCGGAGCTATAACGAAGAAGTTATGACCAAAACAGTTTTCGTCCTGAAAAGTGCAGCATGCTAGCGGCCGCTAAGGTTTTGGTCTAGCGGCCGCTAGGGGGAGTTTTTCTTGGATCTGTTGTCTCACAAAATTAGTTAGCGACCGCTAGGGGAGCTAGCGGCCGCTAGAGTAAAAGCCTAGCGGCCGCTAGCGCCTGTCGGGTTAAATAGCCTCCTTCTTCATTTTCACATAACTTTCTCATTTCAACTCCGTTTCTCCCGATTCTTTTTGCTATCTTCTCGGTTTTTCGAGCTCTTCAAGACTACATCAATGGATTTCAAGCATTTGGGAGTTCTAAAACGTTGGTGTAAGTAATCTCTTCATCTCCTTCGAGTTTAAGCTTCGATTTGGGGGTTTTTCATCTCCAAACCTTTTCTTCCATATTTGGCTTAGATCTAGTATTGTTTTAGGTGGAATTCACGTTTTGAGACGTGTTGGAGGCTAGATCTACTAGTTTGGAGGGTGGAGGCTTCCATGGCTTCATCTTCTCCACCTCTCGCAACCTCAAATCACCATCGTTGCAAAGTGTTCTTCATCTAGGGTTTGTTCAAGATTTGGCTAGGTAAGCTTCATCTAAACCATTTGAGGTTGGTTAATCTATGTAATAGGAGTTATGAAACTAACCTAAGGTTCAATTTACTTGATTCTAGGTTCGTTCTCGTATTTGACCTAAATCGGAGGATTTGGGGGTTTTGGGTACAAACCCTAAGCTGAGTTGTTAAAACCATTTTGTTAAAACTGAGAGCACATCATCTTGATGATTTTCCATTTCTTGTTGATTTTGTGGATGAATGTGATTTTGGTATAAACTATTTATCATGTCGAGTTTAAGGCTTTCATGAAACGTATGATGATTTATGCCTACATGAATGATTTGGATTATATGGGTGAATACATGTGGTAGAATATTGTATATGATTACCGTATATGTTGAATCCATGAAATTGTAGGATGAATGTGCTTATGTGGAACACTTGGAAATATGTGTGCCATGAAATTATATAAATGGGATTTGATATCCGAATATGTCGACATATGTAAAATGATGTAAAGGGCTTGAGACCCTCGGTATGTACCTCTATAAATGACGCTATGCTAAATTCAGTGTCGAGGTTTTGTATGTAAAGGATGTGGACGAGATGCTATGCTAAATTCAGTATCGAGGTCTTGTATGCAACAACATGGACGTGACACGATGCTAAATTCCGTATCACGATCTTATATGATAACAACATGGACGTGACACGATGCTAAATTCCGTATCACGATCTTATGAGATAATAACATGGACGAACCAACGCAATGTGTCCACACCAAACAGTCTTGGGAGGTTCTGAAATAGGAATGCCCCTATGTCGCCGGCCCTCGGGTTGCTCCTTGGTGCGCGGGCCTCGGATGATGTTGCCATGCTAAATTCGGGACATCGAGGTGTTTGGAATTAGTGAATGTCGGGGCATTGGTTGGTGGAAGTGGGTCGCGCCCACTGTTTCCGAAGATAAAATAATAAACCGGTTTAACATGCTGTTTATATTGTTAGTATAATCTTGTATATCTCGCATGTCTTAATATATGCTTCATGCATGGTATTATTTGTACAACTCACTAGGCTCCTTTAGCCTAACACTTGTTTGGTGTCGATGTGTCTCTCAGGTACTAGGGACGCCGTTCTAAAGTAAAGGCTTGGGTTTAGAGTGAGCTTGGGGAATCGTGTGAAGAGACCGATCGTTTAGACCACGAGCCGATAGTAGAACTGATAACCCTTTTTTTTAGTCTTTTTCCTTGTTAGGAATTGGACTTGTTGGTTATCATACCGCTGCATTTAAGTTACAAACATTGTAATTGTACCTTACTTTATACCCCATTTTTGGGAAGAGCTCACGCTTTGGCGTAATTTGTACTAACACCTTTCGTAAAAGAAGGTTTTTGTTTGCTCCAATTTTTGGGGTGTTATAAGAGCTGAGTTAGAAAAGGTCAGAACTAAGTTAGAGATGTCCAAAGCTGATCTTGAGAAATTCTCCAAAGCTTCAAAGGCAATGGATGAAATTCTAAAAGCTCAGATTAATGATGACCTTAAGAGAGGACTAGGTTACCATAACACCCCACCACCTTATAACAACAACTACATTCCTCCAAAGTCTAATCTTGCTGATAGACTTGACTCTGAGGACCTTAAACCTGGGTTGACTGAAGTTGACCCTGTGGAAGGTGTAGTTGAGGAGTTAGGAGAAGGAGAAGAATCTAGGAAGAAGGAAAGTTTGTCCCTGAAGAAAACCACATTCTCACAAATGAGAATGGTGGTAGACCTTTTGTAAAGAGCAATAAGGTAGAGAAGGAGAAAGGTAAAGGTAAGATAGATATACAATCTTTTGATAGTGATCCAAGTTCCTCTAAACAGTTTCAATTCAAAAGAGGAAATCAAAGAAACTGGAACAATCAATGGGCCAAGAGTCATGGTGTTGATCTTAGCAAAATCAGCATACCAAAACCATGTTTCATTTGTTGTAAGCTCAACCACTTGGCAAAAGACTGTTACTTTAACCCAATCAATCAGAGGAAGCCTTTTCAAAAATTAACTTCTCCTCTGATTGCAAGGAAAAAGCAACAAGTTCAGGCAAAGAAGGTTGAATGTAACTGTTAGGATTGTGTGCGAGACAGTAACAGGGTTACCGTATCCAATGTTATAAGACACTAGTAGGTCACACCGCTGCACGCCAAAATGAGAATTTTGTGTATAAGGATTAAGGAGAGAAGAAAATAAATAATTAGTTAATTATTTATTAGGTTAACTAATTAGTTAAATTAATTAATTATTTAAGGAAATAATTGAGAAGATAATTATAAGGAATAATTATCAGATAACAATCACTGCCTTATTCATCTGAATAAATAAAGGCTTGGGGTTGTCTTATCAGTCAAGTTTTCCCTCTCAAGAAATTATTCTCCCTCTCTCTCTCCCCTTAACGCCGCCGTCGGCCTCCCATACACAACCGATCGGAGTTTTGTTTTTCCAATCGTGGTGGTCTAGCAACCCTCTCGCGTGGTGTCAGTAGCGGTGTAACCCCTACCAGCTGTCCGGATTTTTCTCGTGTTAAGGTAACCCTCAAAACACCCTATGATTGTATCTGTATGGTTTAAGTTGGGTCCAGTTTTGGGAATCGTTTTTGTTATCCGCTGCGCACCGTTAGTGCCTACGGTTCCCAACAGTGGTATCAGAGCCACTTCTTAAACCTACAGATCAGGTTTAACTGTTTGATAATTAGGTTTGTTAAAAATTCGATTTTTGTATGTTTTTATAAAAATTGGTTTTTTCGTATAAACCTAATTGATGGTGGAACGGCGGCAGTTAGCCAACCGAATCACCAGACCACCGTAAAAACACCACCGGCGACACCACAGTTGGTGGTGGCCGGCAACTGTCCTCGCATCGCAACCACAACGCTGCACCACAGGTCGTGGTCGCGGCCGTGAACACCACGCCACCGTTAGTGGTGGCGGTGACCGATCACGGGTAGTGATCGATCGAACCACCGGCTGCCTTACGGCCTCGCCATGGGTGGTGATCGATCGCACCACCGGGCTGCCTTACGGCCTCGCCACGGGTGGTGATCGAAGCCGAACTACCAGACCACCAACGGCCGTACCACAGTCAATGGTGGCCGCCGGCTATCGCACCGAAAGCCAACCCCACCATAGCGAGTGGTGGTGGCGATGGCTGCCGACCGCATCACAGCACCGTGGTGGCAGCGGCTGTCGTACACTAACACCACCACACGACAGCCGTGTGGTGGCGATTGGCCACGGTTAAACGCCGCACCACCATTCGTGGTGGCGGCATCATACGCAATCGGAAAAACGACGGCGGTGGTGGCTAAAGCCGCTGCCGTCGTCAACGTCTTTGAAGTGAACCACCGATCAGCGGTGGTAGCCACGGCTGCCATCGTCGATGATGGTGGTGGCGTGTGGTGTTTTGCGTCGAAGCCACACAACGGCGACGACGTTTTGGGTGACCGCCGCACCGCGATCACAAGCGGTGGCGGTGGTTGTTTGTTTCTTTAATCACCGGACGACGATGGTGGCGGTACTCATACCGCTGCTGTCGCCGGAGACTCCACACCACCGATCGACGACCGTCAGGCGGATCAGTGGTGGGAGTCGGCGGCAACTGAAACCGCAACCACCGGCTAAGCGGCGGTGATGTTGTTTTTCCCTCACCAGATAACGGCGTCATTATCAAAGTCACTGTTTTCGTGCCGCAAACCAGGGTTTCGCGTCGCGAATAACGAATGGTTGTTGTTTCTTGCGAGACAAGTTTTGAGAGATAAAGTTTTAATCAGATCAGATAAAACCCTAGTTTTAACTAATTTAATTATTAAATTAATTTAGTTATTTTAGTTGAAATAAAATTTAGTTAAATTTTGTTTCAGTCGTCATAGTCAAACCCTTTTTAACCCGTAATTATGTTGTGCGAATGTTTTATTTATTTATTGTTGGTTACGGGAGGCCTGCGTGCCATTTACAACCCGGTTTTTGTAATGTAATTTTTCTTTATAAATAAAATAACCGAAGAAACTCGAAGACGGAGCCAAGGAGATAAACCATGGAGCTTGGAGCCAGTGGGAGCGCCGAGAAGATTTGTCCGTTAGGAATAAAGACCGTCATTTTGTGTTGGCTCACGAAATGGCAATAGTAAAGGGTTTTTGACTATGACATGTTTTAATGCGTGGTTGTTTATATTTAACAGTTATATAAATTGCGTGGTTGTTTTAGTTACGTAACTTTAAATATAAACATTTTTAAATTAAATGTTTTAAAAGTAAAATTGGATACAAATACAGTTTGTGTTTGGATCCAAAGTTTTTGAAAACTGGCATTTATAACCCTTGTTAAAATCATAGATTAGTAAGTGCAACCCACTTTAGGGGCACCTCCGGTGTAAGGTACATAGGGCGTTGTAAGTGCACACACTATGAACGCCCGTGTTCAAACCGAAACTGGAGGGTGATAAAACTCTGCGAATTATCTCCGGGTGGTACCGGCCAGGGTTTGTCCAGGTCCCGGGTGGTGCAGTCTATTTTGGTAATTATTTATTTACTGGGTGGTACCAGGCCAAAATGCACTAGAGGGACTAAATATGCACGGATTATATATCCGATGTCCCGACGATCTAGAAATCGTATTTTCGAATTAAAATGCGATTGGTATAGTTTTACCTACCATAAATCGCATGAGTCGGTTTGACATGATCACATGCTTCCCGACACATGTGAAATATGGATTCTAGTCTAATAAATTTATTTTAAGGGTAATAGTTTATTAGAATTTTGTAATTATAAACTAAAAAATTGGAATTTGTTCTTAATTTGTAGATGTCGAAATCTGTAATTCCGTTTTATACCCCTGAGGAATCCCTAAGACTCATCAACTATAAATGGAAGCTTACAGGCCAAAATTTTCCAGTTTGGAAAATGCACCTTGACAATGTCTTGCGTGCACAGGGTAAGCTGTATGTTCTGGAAAAACCTGTTTCACGACCAGAGAGTAATTCTCCCGAGAGGGATTTTACTCAGTACTTTAAATATTTGGCAGATGAATCGGATGTAATGTCCATTCTGATTTTCTCAACATCACCCGAGTTCACGGGAGATTTAAGAGTTAAATCATGTCACCAGGTTGTGAAAGATATGGAGAACCAGTTAGGTCTCTATAAGCACACAGGTAAACTTCTGATCATGCAAGAGATTTTTTCACTGAAGCTGAAAAAGGGTCAGTCAGTTAAAGACCATCTTATTGAAATGAGAAGGCTCTTTAAATGTTTATCGCGTTTGGGGTACAAGATGACTCAGGAAGAGTTAGTGTATCTCATGTGTTTTTCCCTCACGAAAGAGATTCAAGACACATCTAGTGCCTATATGAAGGAACCAAAGAAAAACGTGGATAAAGTTCATGAACATATTCTGGCCAGTTTAGAGCCAGTACCGGCACCTGCTGATCTCATGGATACTGATGTGATTGATGATCTGGGGGATCTGAGTTGCCCAGAATGCGGCAGCGAGGATATTTGCGAGCACTCGATGAATATCGACCAGATAGAGATCGGTTTACCCGATGCTCCAGGTATCTTTATGATAGATTGCTTAATCACTTCTTATGAATCATGGGTAATTGATACAGGCAGTGGTAACCACATTTGTAATCATTTACAGGGATTCACTAGAAGAAAGACTTTGAGGAAGGACCGTTCGAACCTACGAGTTGGCGAAGGCACTCCGCTGATTGCTGAAGCAGTAGGATCTTATAGTCTTAGTTTACCCTCGGGTCTAGTTTTGGAACTGGATAATTGTTATTATATTCCAAATATGATTAAGAATGTTTTGTCTTTTGATTTGTTAGTAGACCAAGGATTTTATTACAAATACGATTATAAAATGATTTCTGTCTTTAAAAATAATATCTTCTATTTTAAAGCAACACCTGTGAATGGTCTATATACAGTAAATCTACAAGACAACAGTAGTGAAATCTATCATATAAGTAAACGATCCAAAGACATCGAGGATCAAACTTACCTATGGCATTGTCGTTTAGGCCACATAAACAAGAAACGCGTTGAACTACTCCTAAAAGGAGGTTTTCTTGGAACTTTCGATTATAAACCTTTTGATAATTGCGAGTCTTGTTTATCTGGCAAAATGACAAAGCAACCTTTCAACAAAGAAAATGAAAGGGCTACTGACTTGTTAGAAATAATCCACACAGATGTGTGTGGACCATTTAGTCATGTGGCAAGAGAAGGATACCGGTACTTCATTACCTTTACTGACGATTTCAGTAGGTATGGTTATGTCTATCTTATGAGACATAAATCTGAAAGCTTTGAAAGATTCAGAGAATTTCAGAATGAAGTACAGAATCAACTTGGCAGAAAGATCAAGTTTTTACGGTCGGATCGCGGAGGCGAATATCTTAGTGACGAGTTTGACAATCATCTAATGGAGTGTGGGATTGTATCCCAACTCACACCTCCGTATACACCTCAGATGAATGGTGTGTCAGAAAGGAGAAATCGTACTTTACTTGATATGGTACGAACGATGATGTGTCACTCTACGCTGCCAATGTCATTCTGGGGACATGCGCTCGAAACAGCAGCACACATACTGAACAGAGCGCCAACAAAGTCGGTAGAAAAGACTCCATATGAATTATGGAAGGGTAAGAAACCCAACATATCTTTTCTAAGAATTTGGGGTTGGTTGGTTTACGTCAAACGACCCACCTCAGAAAAACTCAAACCCAAATCCGACAAGTGTTTCTTCGTTGGATATCCCAGGACCACCGTGGGATATTATTTCTACAACCTGAAGAGAACAAAGTCTTTGTCGCTCGAAATGAAAAATTTCTGGAAGAAAAGTTTCTCAGTTCTGGGAACACCAGAAAGGATGTAGATCTACAGGTAGTAGACGAAGAAAACACTACACCAATTGTTGAGCCAGAAATTCAATGTTGAACCTCAATCAGAACCAATTGAGGAAGTGCAAACACAGGACCTTCGCAGATCCAGTAGGGTAAGACAAGAACCAGATAGGTATCTTGGGTTTCTAGTCTCTCAGGAAAGCGGAGACTTGAATGAACCAGCATCCTATGGAGAAGCTGTGTCAGGCAATGAGTCTGAACAATGGCAGGAAGCCATGAAGGCCGAGATGCAATCTATGTACGACAACCAAGTTTGGGAGTTGACTGATTTGCCACAACACTGTAGAGCAGTTGGACGCAAATGGGTTTTCAAGAAGAAAACCGACATGGATGGGAATGTACACACTTTCAAGGCCAGACTGGTCGCAAAAGGATTCACGCAAACTCATGGTATCGACTATGATGAAACCTTTTCGCCGGTGGCCATGTTGAAATCAATTAGGATCCTGATGGCCATTTCAACGTATTTCAATTACGAGATCTGGCAAATGGACGTCAAGACAGCCTTTCTGAACGGAAAGTTAACAGAAGACGTCTATATGGAACAACCAGAGGGGTTTGAAGATCCTAAGAATCCTAATAAGGTGTGTAAACTACTAAAATCCATTTATGGATTGAAGCAAGCATCTCGAAGCTGGAACTTACACTTTGATGAGCGAATCAAAGAATTTGGTTTCGCCAAAAGTGAGTTCGAGCCGTGTGTCTACACTAAGTTCAGTGGGAGCATAGTAACCTTCTTGGTCTTGTACGTAGATGACATTCTACTCATAGGGAACGATGTTCCAACTTTACAGAGTGTAAAAGGTTGGTTAAGCAGATGTTTCCAGATGAAAGACCTTGGAGAAGCCGCTTATATACTTGGCATAAAGATCTACAGAAACAGATCTAAGCGGCTTATCGGACTTAGCCAAAGTACATACATTGATAAAATCCTGAAGAGATTCAGGATGGATGAATCCAAGAAAGGATTTATCCCGATGCAACATGGCATAATGTTAAGTAAATCACAATGTCCTGTTTCTAGTCAAGATCAGGACAGAATGAAATCGGTTCCATATGCTTCAGCAATTGGATCGATTATGTATGCCATGTTATGTACCAGGCCCGATGTTGCTTACTCAGTAAGTGTTACGAGCAGATATCAACAGAATCCAGGAGAACCTCACTGGGTGGCTGTCAAGAACATTCTCAAGTATCTGAGAAGAATGAAAGACATGTTCTTGGTCTTTGGAGGATCTGAGGATGAAATCAGCATCACAAGATATTCTGATGCTAGTTTCCAGACCGACAGAGATGATTTTAGATCACAGTCGGGGTACGTTTTTACCCTAAACGGAGGCGCGATCTCGTGGAAGAGCTCAAAGCAGGACACGATTGCAGATTCAACTACAGAAGCAGAGTACATTGCAGCATCCGATGCGGCAAAGGAAGCTGTCTGGCTAAGGAATTTTCTATCGGATCTAAGAGTGATTGCCAGTGTCTCTAGACTGGTCGATATATTCTATGATAACTCGGGAGCCGTAGCGCAAGCAAAGGAACCTAGAGAGCATCACAAGTCAAGACACGTGCTCAGAAAATATCACCTCATCCGAGAGATCATTGGAAGAGGAGATGTGAGAATATGCAAGATTCCAACAGAAGAAAATGTCGCAGATCCGCTGACAAAGCTACTAGCAAGGGTGAAGCATGAGGCGCATGCAAATTCCATTGGGATGCAGTACCTGGAAGCCAGTAGCTAGTTTTTTAGTTTATTAATTATTACTATAGTTTAATTTTGAACAATTCAATCATGTAAATTTTTCAGTGTGATAAAATAAATGGAGGTTTTAATTCATGATTGTTCTAAATTAACTATTTTTCGCATATTTAACGTATCCATGATTTTACAAAGTTTTGTATGAAATCTAAATTTCCGTAGCCACTTATTGAAATGGGAATTTCAATAGGGAGTTTTACGCTATTATAAATACTTGATGATTTTATTCGAAGTAGTGAATAAAAGCACAAGTGATGTGACCAAGTATTTATAGATACTCATCAGAGTGTTTGGGTATTGGAAGTGACCAGTAATCAAGTCTGCTTCATGGAGCCTCAGTCATAAGCATTGACTTGATAGGTTGTCCTTAGACCTGAGATACTTGGTTTGGGAACATGAGGACTGCTGTACTCTTAGCACGTCCTAACGCTGCACCGTAACAGGGCGGCCATACGGGACGTGACTAGATGCAGCGGAAGCCGTGGATCCAAATACAAGTAGTCAAGAAGGGATTTGCACCTCTTTCAAAAGAGAGATATTTCCGGGCCCCTTGACGATTAAGATTGGCAGAAAACGCGTGGCCACGCTCGGATAGAATAACATGTGTTATTTAGTAATATCCGTTACTGCAGGTAATCGAAATCAGAGTCAAGAAATACTTGATTTTAAGAAATGAATCCTCCACTCCATGTCTTAAAACCACTTTAGAAATATCGTGTGCAAAAGGAATGAACCTGTGTACAAATTCAAGTAAGAATTGTATCTCTGGATATAAGAGATCTTATAACCTGGTTAACCTAAGTGTCTGGCTAGGGACCTCTTTAGGCTAATGGTAACAGCATAGTTACATGTCTAGCACAAGTGGGAGTCTGTTAGGATTGTGTGCGAGACAGTAACAGGGTTACCGTATCCAATGTTATAAGACACTAGTAGGTCACACCGCTGCAAGCCAAAATGAGAATTTTGTGTATAAGGATTAAGGAGAGAAGAAAATAAATAATTAGTTAATTATTTATTAGGTTAATTAATTAGTTAAATTAATTAATTATTTATGGAAATAATTGAGAAGATAATTATAAGGAATAATTATCAGATAACAATCATTGCCTTATTCATCTGAATAAATAAAGGCTTGGGGTTGTCTTATCAGTTAAGTTTTCCCTCTCAAGAAATTATTCTCCCTCTCTCTCTCTCCCCTTAACGCCGCCGTCGGCCTCCCATACACAACCGATCGGAGTTTTGTTTTTCCAATCGTGGTGGTCTAGCAACCCTCTCGCGTGGTGTCAGTAGCGGTGTAACCCCTACCAGCTGTCCGGATTTTTCTCGTGTTAAGGTAACCCTCAAAACACCCTATGATTGTATCTGTATGGTTTAAGTTGGGTCCAGTTTTGGGAATCGTTTTTGTTATCCGCTGCGCACCGTTAGTGCCTACGGTTCCCAACAGTAACAACAAGAAAGTTGTTCCAAACCAAAATAGAAAGTCTCAACCCACAAGAAAAGGTGCAAGTGAAAAAGGTTGAAACTAAATCTGTTAAAATGGTTACTAAATGGGTGCCAAAAGCAGCAGTAATTAATACTACTGCTACTGAGAACAGCAGAAGTAACTGTGAAAGTAACAAGAAAAATACTGTTGCTAGCAATAGTATTAATACAAATCCAGTTACTACTGCTGCAAGCACTGAAAAGAGAAAGCCCTATATTGTCACAATGTACTCAAGCCATGAAATACCAAGTAATGATGATATGCTAAAACTCAACAGACTGGCTGAGTTTAAGTATGTAAATGATAAAGGTGAACCCAAGACCATATTGGCTTGGGTTCCCTCAAGACACTAATTGCTTTACATTCATGTGCAGGGCAACCAAGGTAAGGGAAAGAATGTGTGGCATGTTGACAGTGGTTGCTCAAGGCACATGACAGGCATCATGTCATTACTTGAAAACTTTAAAAAGTTTAATGGTGGACATGTTGCTTTTGGTGACAATCCAAAAGGAGGCAAGGTAAGTGGGAAAGGTAAGATCTCCAAAGGTATGATGACCTTTGAAGATGTGTACTATGTTGAGCAACTGAAATACAACCTGTTAAGTGTATCACAGGTTTGTGACAAGAAACATAGTATATTGTTCAATGATGAAGAGTGTATGATACTTTCTCCTGAGTTCAAGATAGTTGATGAAAATATGATACTATTAAGGGCTCCAAGAAAGGATAATGTTTACTGTTTGGACTTGGAGGATGTGTCTTCTAAATCATCCTTAAACTGTTTATTGTCAAAAGCTTCTTTGAGTGAATCATCCCTCTGGCATAGAAGGATGTGTCACATGAATTTCAAAAACATGAATAAACTGGTAAAAGGTAATTTGGTTAGAGGTTTACCTGCAAAAGAGTTTTCATGTGATGATCACTGTGTTTCATGTCTTAAAGGCAAGCAACACAAATCCACTCACATGTCCAATGAAGTAAACACAATCTCTGCTCCTTTACAGCTTTTGCTTATGGATTTGTTTGGACCTACAAATGTGATGAGTATTGGTAAGAAATCATATTGTCTGGTCATTGTTGATGATTACTCAAGATTCACTTGGGTATTCTTTCTTAGAACAAAGGATGAGACAAGTGGACTGATCAAACCCTTTGTAATCAGAGTAGAGAACAAGACAAATCTGAAGGTAAAAGTCATCAGATCAGACAATGGTACAGAATTTAAAAATGCTGATTTGAACTCTTTTTGTGAAGCTAAAGGGATTGAGAGACAATATAGTGCCCCTAGAACTCCTCAGCAGAATGGAGTTGCTGAAAGGAGGAACAGGACACTTATTGAGGCTACAAGAACCATGTTAGTTGATTCAAAACTTCCTATCACTTTTTGGGCAGAAGTAGTAAATACTGCCTGCTATGTTCAAAACAGGGTTCTTATAGTCAAGTCCAAGGGCAAAACACCATATGAACTTTTTGAGAAAAAGAAACCTTTTATAGGATTCTTAAAACCTTTTGGATGCCCTTGCACTATTCTCAATACCAAATCTCAATTAGGAAAGTTTGATAGCAAATCAGAGGATGGATTTCTTGTTGGTTACTCATCACAGAGTAAGGCTCTCAGGGTTTTTAATAGCTCATCTAGAATTATTGAAGAGAGTGACAATGTTGAATGCAATGAGAACACTCCAAATGTACCTGGAACTGAATTGATTCACTCACTAACTCTTTGAATATGAGCTATGCAGTTGAAACAGGTTCTAGCACAGATAAATCAAAGGAAACAAGGACACCTTTTGTGATGTTTCCAATGCCTACAGTGGATCCTATTGAATTCTATCATGAAGAGAAAGAGCCTGAACCTGAGAAGAAAGATGATGTGGATACAGGTCCAAAGGAGCCTAGAGAAATTCAAAGTGAGAAAGAAACTGATTTAGAGAAAGAGTCAACTCTGAATCTTCCAGTGACTCTGCAAGAAGAAGATGCAGATGGATCACAGTCTTCAGATATGAGTATCATAGATCCTCAAATCACTCATCAAGAGGATGTTTTTGATGACTCTCATTCCTCAGATTTAAATGTCACAAATCTGAATGAGGATGGAGAGGGGTATGAATCCAATTTAGGGGTAAATCTTCCTGAAGAACCTCTACATCTTACCAGAACTCAGAAGAATCATCCATAAAGTTTGGTGATTGGAGACATACAATCTCCAATGATCACAAGAAAACAAAGTAAAGACTTGGGTTTTCAAAATCCACATTCAGCAATGTTTTCATGTTTTCTCTCTCAGGCTGAACCAAAGAAAGTGTTTGATGCCATGAAAGATCCCAATTGGATAGAATCTATGCAAGAAGAATTGCTTCAGTTTGTGCTACAGCATGTATGGGATCTGACTGACTTGCCTAAGGGGCATAGGGCAATTGGCACAAAATGGATCTTTAGGAATAAGAAGGATGAGAGAGGTATTGTGATCAAGAACAAAGCAAGATTAGTTGCACAGGGATACACACAGGAGGAAGGAATTAATTATGATGATGTGTTTGCACCTGTTGCAAGAATAGAAGCTATAAGACTGTTCCTAGCTTTTGCCTCTTACAAAAGATTTAAGGTGTATCAGATGGATGTAAAGAGTGCATTTTTGTATGGGAAGATTGAAGAGGAGGTCTATGTGTGTCAGCCTCCAGGTTTTGAAGATCCAAAGTTTCCTGACAAAGTATACAAGCTAAGGAAAGCATTGTATGGTCTACATCAAGCACCGAGAGCATGGTATGACACACTGTCTACCTATCTCTTGGAAAATCAGTTTGAAAGAGGAGTGATAGACAAGACCTTATTTATCAAGAAGAAGGGATCAGATCTATTGTTGGTGCAGATCTATGTGGATGATATTATTTTTGGTTCCACAAAGGAGGAGATGTGCAAAGAGTTTGAAGACCTAATGCACAAGAGATTCAAGATGAGCTCAATGGGAGAACTGACATTCTTCCTTGGGTTACAAGTTAAGCAGAAGGAGGATGGCATACTCATAAACCAGTCCAAGTATGTCAAGGATATGCTTACCAAATTTGGCTTTCTAGATGCCAAATCAGCCTCAACACCTATGGAAACTCATAAGCAATTGACAGCTGATGTTGAGGGGGAGGAAGTGGATGTTCATCAATACAGGTCCATGATTGGGTCACTCATGTATCTCACTGCTTCCAGGCCTGACATTATGTTTGCAGTCTGTGTATGTGCAAGATTTCAAGTTAGGCCAAAGGATTCTCATCTTCAAGCTGTCAAGAGAATCTTCAGATATCTGAAAGGACAACCAAGATTGGGTCTTTGGTATCCTTATGAGTCCCCATTTGAGCTTTTGGCCTACACTGATAGTGATTATGGAGGTGCAAGCTTGGATAGAAAATCCACATCAGGTTGTGTCATGGCAGTGTAAGAAGCAGACCACAGTATCCACATCCACAGCAGAAGCAGAGTATGTAGCTGCTGCACAATGCTATTCACAGGTTCTTTGGATACAAAATCAGATGCTAGATTATGGTATTACCTTTCTTCACACTCCTGTTTACATTGATAATAACAGTGCCATAAGCATTGTTAACAATCCTGTCAAGCATTCTAAAACCAAGCATATAGAGATTAAGTATCACTTCATTAGAGACTCAAATGAAAAGAAACTCATTCAAGTATTGAAAGTGCACACTGATTATCAATATGCTGATCTTTTCACAAAGGCTTTTGATGTGGGAAGGTTCAAGTTTTTGATCACAAGTGTAGGCATAATCAATTCTGAATGATGATTCTCTATCTGATGTGTGTAAACTCTTGTACTCTATGTATTTGTATGGCTCAAGTTGCGTTTGATGTGTTTCTTTAGTGATTTCAGTTGTCACAGTTGCAATATAAGTCATTAATGCTGCTGCATGAGGTTATTGCTGCTGACTTGGGATATAGCTGCTTATCGGACCTTATTGCTGTTGCATTTGGTTATAGCTGCTTATTGGATGTTATTGCTGCTGACTTTGGTTATAACTGCTTATCGGACCTTATTGCTGCTGCATTTGGTTATAACTGCTTATCGGACCTTATTGTTGCTGCATTTGGTTATAGCTGCTTATCGGACATTAGTGCTGCTCGAAGTGTCAATCGGATGTTATTGCTGCTCGAAGTGTCATTCGGACATTATTGCTGCTCTATGTGTAAATCAGACATTAGTGCTGCTGAATGGAGTTATTGCTGCTAATCAGGCACATGGGAGTTATTACTGCTAGTGGTCTTAATGGTTACTAGTTGTTTATTGTTGCTAGTTTCATTATTGCTGCTTTTATTACCGCTTGATTATTGCTGCTTTTATCTAGGGTTTCTGATTACTACTTCTCGAATGGTTATTGCTGCTAATTCGTTATTGCTGCTTTTAACTAACTTGAGAATGTATAAATACCCCCTGTCACACCGCCTTTTTCACAACGGCTATTTTCAAAACCCTAACTCCAAAACCCTTGGCATTCTAAGGCGATTTTGTGCGATTCTGCTTGCTTTGATCGATTCTTTGTGTTCTTGAATCATATTCGTGTGTACTAAACTTGATTTCTCATCATGGATGATCTTCAATTCTACGAGGAACACAACAAGGTGGGATTTCTATCCAAAGGGAAGAAATCAGAGGGTTTCAATGATATTGTGGATTTTCTTCGAGCATCCACCCTCGCACACGCTATACTTCTCAATCCAAAGATCTACATTGATCATCAGAAGGACTTCTGGAGGAATGCTCGAGTTGAAACCCTCAACAACATCAAAGTCATTCAACCTCTGTGAGTGACAGGCCTTTGACAGTCTCTGAATCCACAGTCCGACGATGCTTACAACTAGATGATGAAGGAGGTGAGTCTTCTATTGCTACTAATGAGATCTTTTCTGCTTTGGCCCAAATGGGATATGAAGGCTCCCTTAAATCTTTGAAAATTCAGAAAAACAAGTTTGGCCATCAATGGAAGTTTCTTGTTCATATCCTAATCCACTGTTTTTCAAGAAAGACTTCTGGGTGGAATGAGTTTGGAAGCACTATTGCATCTGCTTTAGTTTGCTTGGCTACATCCAAACAGTTCAATTTTTCAAATATGATTTTTGAGAATCTTGTGGCAAATCTGGATCCCAAATCTACTTCAAAATCCTTTTATATGTATCCAAGATTTGTCCAAGAAGTAATTAACTTGGAATTGACGGATGTACCTGTCACTGGTTAGACCTACAACAGGAATGACCCCTCTTTTAAGATGTACTCAAACATGAAAAGAGGTGGCACATCTACAATCACACCATTATTCCCTACAATGATGGGTGTGATTCCCCCTTCAGGTGAGGCATCAGGCTTGCAGCCTACACATTCAAGCACACCCCTTGATGACCTACCCACACCTACCACTTCAAACACTCCTCTGACCGCTGTTCATGTTACCCCCACCCCTGCACTGAAAGTCTATGAAAGAAAGATCAAAAGAGCTCCTTCCTCTTTTGGATCTACACACCCTCAGCCTAAAAGCCCTCTTGTGGAGCACTCTCCACTTGAGTTTAACCAAAGGGAAACCCATAGAGTGTCCCCCAACTCTAATGATAAGGAGGTGCCCTCTAAGGAGATGCTAGGGCATGTGGATGGTGTGGCTCACACTACTGGTGTTGCACAAGGTGTGCATCAGGCCAGTGTGAACATAAGTAAGACCCCCTCCACCGCAACTCTAAATGAGAAATCATTAAGAGGACCCAGGTGCCAAGACACCATGGGAGTAGACAGTGTTTCAGTTAGGCTGAAAACTGCTACTAAAATTCCCAAAGATCCAGCACAGAAGGGTTCAACTTCTAAATCTGGTGAGGGTAGTTTCTCACAAAAGGAATTGATGGATTCATTGGCTGCCATAGCCAAGGATTTGGAGACTCATGATGCTCAATTTCAAGCACATGCCTCCAAACATGATGAAACTGCAATCCGAATGGAGCTTTTGGAAAAGATGGTCAAGACTCAGAATCAACTTATCACTGATGTCTACAAGAAGTGTCAAGCTCAAGGTGCTCAGGTTGCTGCTCAAAACATGAAAATCTCTGCCCTGCAAAGGAGGTATGCTACACTTGCTGCCTTCACAAAGGGGGAGAAAGTAAAGGTCAAGGGGGAGTTGAAAGTGAAGAAAGAGGTTGTGAAAGCAGCACTAGAAGAAGAAAACAAGAAGGCTGATGAAGCAAAGAAGAAGGCTGATGATGACAAATCAAAAGAAACCACTTCAGAGATTGACACAACAAAGGTGGATGTGGAAGAAAGGGTTGCTGCTGAGACTTTGGTAGTTTTACCACAAGCTACTCCTAAGGTCATTCCACAGGCCAAGGGGATAGTGATCAAAGAGAAGGTTGAATTGAAGACAGCTGAAAAGAAGAAGATTGATCCAAAAGATAAGGGGAAGTCTATCTTGATTGAGGAGCCAAAGAAGAAAAAGGCAAAGCAGATTCCCAAGGAAATTGAAGAAGAAATGTCATTGAGGACAATTTTCTCTATGATGACACCTGATGAGCTAGAGAAAGCAAAGAAGGCAGCTGCTGAACAAGAAGCATCATTGGAAGTAGCCAAGAAGTTACAACAGGAAGAAGACCAAGCTGCTGAAAAGTCAAGTGTAGTTAAGCCTAAGCCAAAGCCAAAGAAGAAGAAGGCTGCACCAAGAAAAGTCACAAAGAAAACAAAGAAGGTGTCAAAGGCTGAAGAAAGGAAAAGCAGAGTTAGATTTCTGGTGAATGCTGTTGGAGGAACTGAAAGCATGTATGCTGAGTGGACTGATGACAAGATAGAGGAAAGATACAACAAGGAAAGAGATGCTTTGCAAAAGAAGAAAGAAGAAGAAAAAGTGATAGAAGAGGAAGAAGAAGGGATGCCAGTAATGCAAAGAAGGAGTAAAAGAAAGCATGATGTAGCTGTAGTTGTTGAATCTGAGAATGAGAAGGAAGCTGAGAAAGAAGAGGAGCCTGAACAAGAAAAGGAGGTTGAAAAGAGAAAGAAGCTGATGAAGAAAAACAAAAGGAAAATGATGCTAAGAGAAAGAAGTCAATTGCCCACAAGAAGTCAGCTAAGAAAGCTAAGTTGGTGCATGACTCTTCAGGATCTGAAATTATTGATTGGGAGTCTCAAGAGCAGGATAAGCAGGTTGTGTGGTTTGTTGAAAGCAAGGGAGGAAAGCTGGATACTTATAGGTCTGTTTATCACATATTTTCAAGGATGAACATAGCTGATTTGAAGAAGATGTATGAAATTGGATGTGTTAAGGATCCTAAAGGAAAGATAGAAGTGAAACAGCTGATTCAAGACTTGAAGGTAATGTTTGCATTTGAGAAGGCAAGGGATGATTACAGAAAAAAGTAACTGAATTGGGGCATGAAGCATTTGGAGGAGTTGGAGCCACTGCATGGTGCACTTTCAAGAAGAATAAGGTGGTGTCTATTTCTTTTCAAGGTAGGCAGTGTTACTTTTTGGTGGATAAACGATATGATTTTGATGAAATGTTGTGTACAAGCATCCTGAGTCTCATGAAGAAGAAATCTATTCTGTCTGATCTGGATAAGGAGTTTATTGAAGGAATCAATCAGAGAATGATGCAGTTTTTAGATGATTTTGATCCAGCTGAGGTAGGAGTAGATGATGGGGTTGAGAAAAAGGTGAAGGAATGGTTTGTCAAGGAGTTGAGTGGGAAACTCTACTATAAAGTCATATGGGAAGATGGGAAGGCTAGTTGGGGAGGAATACTGGCTGATATACTAAATGTGTACACAAGGGAGAATCTCAGAGAGATGTATGAGATGGGTATGCAGCTATATGGAAATATCCTAGAGCATGAAAGTGAAGAACCAGTCATTCTAAAGATCAAAAGTGCTTTAGAATGCTTGTGCTGGTTATTTGAGCATTCAAGAGTTGAAAATTTGATGAACCAACCATGTGAGACAGTTAATGAATGGAGATTGTTTGCAAAATGTGGTGTTTATTCATTAACTATCAATGGTATGGATAAGGAGTATTATTTTGTTGAGGGTGATCAAGTGCATGATGCTCAAAGATTACAGGGGATGGACAGAGTGAAGCTTTCTGGTCATCAAAACTCCCAAATGGGTATTGAGCTTATTTTGAAGTTTATTCAACAGCTAGAGAACTTAAATGTTCAGGGTTGAACAATTAAGTAGGGGGAGTTTGTTGGGTTATTTTGTTGATAGATGGTAAAGCAGAGGTATCGAATTGAAGAAAAATGTCTAAGTCTGGTTATTACTGCTCAGCATAGTTACTGCTGCTGGTTTAATAGTTATTGCTGCTGCAGTAGTAATGAAGATGCTGGAAGACTGAAGAAAGATTACTGCTGCTATCGCCCAATAATGCTGCGTTGTGAAGACTGAGAAGTAGTAATGATTACTACTGCTAAGAAGTTATTACTGCGACTTGTTATTACTGCTAGTAGTTATTGCTGCTGGTTAGTTTGACAGTTTTAGTTAATGCTTTTCTGTATTACTGCTGCTTCTCAGAATACGATAAGGAATACAATCTGTTTGATATGATAAGAAGAAGATTCCGAATATCTTGGAATTTGTTTAGAAGATTTGTTTTCCTTATGTTTATCTTGATTGTGTATAAATAGTTTGTTAGAATAGATTACAAGATATCTTTGGTTTTAGAGAGAAAATCAGAGCCTCAAGAATTTTCCTAGCAATAGAGAAGTATTGCTCGTCTATGAGAGATCTGTTCTTGTAGATTGAGGCTTTGTATGTAAACTTGTGATTGAAAAGATTGAATAAAGTTGATCTTTGAAGTTCACTGTTTGATTTCCAATTAAAGTTTTTATTCCACAATACTTTAGTTTGTTTTCTGAGTGTTTGTTTCTTGTTACGAAATCGATCCTGACATTCATTGTGTGATAACCACTAAAATTGCATCACGTGACAATATTCACTCTGAAAATCATACATTATTCAGAGTGAAAAAAAGATAGTTTCGAAGTTTTATTCACTCTGAATAATGTATGATTTTCAGAGTGAACATTGTCACGTGGTACAATTTTAATGGTCCTCACGGTTACAACCAAAATTGGGTTAATATTTGAACCTAACCCTATATATAGACTTAGGATCAGGTGAGACCAAACTGTTTCCGTAAGACCGTGTGAGACCAATATCTAATGTATGAAGCTTCACAAAAAACACCGTGAAGGTAAATAAAACTCGAACACGCAGACCTAAAAATCATTTTCAATGCAAAAAAAATATCCAAAATAAGGTAAAAAACTGTGAAGATTACAAATAAATAATGCGAACCTTCATAGCGGAAATGCTGTGAAGGTTTCATCTTTTTACCTTTTTGGATTTTTTTCTTCGATAGTGTTTTTTAGTATGTTTTTACGATGAATGTTCAACTTTTTTTACCTTCACAATTGTTTTGATGCGAAGTTTCATGTAAAATATGTTGGTCTCACCAGTCTCATGTAAACAGCTTGGTCTCACCAGAACTTAACCCTATATATAGTATTATGTTCAAATGAGAATTGCTAAAAAATACGAAGTAGAGAAGTGATCTCCATCACTCATTCGGTCAATAAAGGCGGCTTTGACCTCTGCCCTCTGTGAATCGCGTCCAACCAAAGTTTCACTTGTTAAAGATTGCGGCTTTTGACCGGTCAAAGCCCAATCTTTGACTAGTCAACTATGAACTCAATCGTATCAACGGTTGAGATCACTTATCTACTTCATATTTTTTAGCACTTCTCATTTTTTTCTCTCTCTCTCTCTATATATATATTTTTTAGCACTTCATATTTTTTTCGGGTTGGGTCGGTTTTTTGCGGTTGGTATGGGGACCAAAACTGAAACCAAACCCGAATCATTTGGTTTTTCTGTTTTTTCTTGGGTTTCGATTTTTTGGTTCGGTTTTTGTTCACCCCTATATTAAGTTCAGGATATGGTTCCTATGAGAAGTGTCATTTTTCTTGAGAAATGTAACTTCCATATAATACATGCAAAGATACTTTTAGAGCATCTCTAACAGCTTCTCAAAAATAGAGAAGTAAAAATTCAAAATCTCTAATAAATCACTTTCATCTCCAACATATTCTCTCTTTATGCCTAGTTCTCGAGTTTCTTTAAAGAAGGAAAGGAAATGAAAGAATTTATAAGATAATTAACAAAATTCTCAACTTTTTTAGGGGAGGGAAAGGAAGGGATTTAAAGGGATAACTTTCCCTTTTTCTCTATTACAAGTCATCCTCCAAAAAATGGGGTGATTCGAAGGGGTAACTTTTCCCTTTCCTCCCATCTCCTTTCTTTCCCTTAAATTTTAAACTCGAGAACGGACTCCCTTTTCTCGAGTTTAAAAATAAGTGAAAGAAAGGAAAAGAAAATAAGGGAAAGAGGAGAGTTATCCCTCCAAATCATCTCACCTCCAAATCATCCCACTTTTGAGAGGAAATGGAAGAATAACTTTTAAGAGGAAAAAAATGAGAGTTATCTCTCAAAATCTTTTTCTTTCCTTTCTTTAAAAAACTCGAGAACACACAAATTCCTCCAAATTTTTTCCTTTCCTTCCTTTAAAAAACTCGAGAACACACTTTTATTAGTTTCCTTATAAATCATTTCCTTTCATTCTTTAAAAAAATCTCAAGAACAGGGCATAGCGTTAGAGATTATACAATTAATTATAGTATACCTTACGGGATCTCACCAAAAGTTTCTTTTTTTTTCCTCACCAAATGTCAATAGGTTTAATTGATTCTTTTACAATATAAATGTGTGTTTATTGCCTCAAATTTGACAAAAATATTTCCATATCCAAGCAATAATGGTATTTATGGTTGACCAAAAGGACAACGAATTTGGTCATGGTATTCATAAATGTCCGTTTAACACTTATAAGATGATGACTTTTGCAACGACATATGACGATTCTAACATTGTTTGATGAAAACAACAAGACGGGGGCACTCAATGTAGCTCTTAAAAGGTAATTATGATAAAAGATTTTTTCTTCTTTAATTAATAAATCTAAGTTTCTTTAGGAAAAAAAAAACTTACACAAGGACCTCATGGGCTCGAGGACGTACGAAATTGATCAAAACATTATAAAAATTAGTAGAACTCTGTAAGATTATTTTTCAAAAGAGCCATTGAAGAGAAAATGGATATGGAGGTTTCAACATGTATTGAGGATAAATGGTCAAAGTCTAGCTGATATTGAACTTCAACATGTACCCTTCAATGGAGGCTATAAGGGCATATATTATCTCAGTCTCTCAGAGTGTTCAGAAAACGGGTAAAGATCATCCAAGAGTGTCAAGTCTCTATGGTATATTGAATTTAATATCATGAGAAAATAAATAGAACCTTATTAAATTATTCTCTAAAAGAGCCATTTGGGATAGAAATGATGTTTCTAATATTTATTAAGATTATACAAGTTCACCTCTACCAGTGTTGTGGCGGATTGGTTATCACCCGGGGGGTTCCTAGCGTCCTAACCGAGTTCGAGCATTCCCGTGCGCATGTCTGGGGACATTTAAGTGGGGCCATGTTTAGCTCCCAAAATTGTCGGAGATTAGTTGGGCTTTGGCCCGAACACCCTTCCAAAAAAAATAAAAATAATACAAACTCACCTGATATTGGACCAAAACAAAAACAAACCATACACCCCTAATCCTAATTAAATTTTTTAAATCTAAAGTTCACGAATCAATTGCTTAGATTCAAAGATATACAACAAATAAAAAAATGTATACAGATTTTTCTTCTATTAACATAATATTTATTTGGCAAAAACAAATAATTTGAAGCATTCATAATTCATTTGTGGCCTTTATTTTTTTCAAAAAGTTATATTTCACGTACGTGTGAGGCATAGATTTACATAACGTGTTTTGTCTTCAATAAATCATGTTCTTTACTTTATGTTTTTAATAACTTGACTTTTATTTCATAAATATAAATATCTTGACTTAGTGTTCTCATTTAATGCATGTAAACTTTCCAAGTTTCCAATATTTGCACATTAGACCTCTAAGTTTAGACCTTGCCAGTTTGCATCCTCGATATACATAGATCATACCTATACATACATGTATATAAAGTCGAAATCACATGAGTTATCATTTTGTAAGAAGATGAGAACAACCGAAGGTTGGCGTGAAAACTGTAAAGTTACCTTTATATTGTGTAAGCTTCATAGTTCACACTTTACACAATATAATGTTATCTTATAATACACCAATGAAATTGATGAAAAAGATTACAATATTCACATATTATAGTATAATAATAGTCACACGATATGAACGTATTTTCACCCTTACTCACCTTCTCATGAAAAGGGTTGTTTTATCGAAACCTAACAGTAGATATACATACATATAAAATTATATTTGCACATCCAATTTTCCGCTACCACAACAAGTTGGGGTTCTTCCTGATAGGTTGCTAGTTCGATCTCCTCATGGCCATTGAAGATTATTCTAGGTTGTTATTTTTAGAGCCTAATGGGATTAGGCGAAATGAACGCAAGTTAGCCTGAGCATTCATGGGTCAACGAAAAAAAGAACGGAACTGCTTTGTTACCATACCTAAGTTTCAACCATCATAGTTGATACTTTCATCTCTCTAAAGAGCTTCTCCTCACCGCCAACGATTGAAGCTCGCTTGGGGACCTCTATACAATACCAAATCCCAAGTTTTGATTCCTCAAGCACTTTGTGTCTCGAAGAATATAACATTTACATATGGCAAAACTCACACTAACCTTAAAAAAATGGGATCTACCAGTAACCAAGATACTGTTGGACGAATGACCCTTTTTTTCCTTAGCTACTTGCATTTTGAATTATATAATATTTATATACAAGAAAACTTACACTCAACTTTGTTGAAACTTAAACTCTTGACCTCTAGAAAGATTGGAATTTACCAATAACCCATATACCATTGGGCCAATGACCCTTTGGCTCCTTAGCTACTTATATTTTGTATATAATATTGTATATACAACCAAACTCACACTCATCTTTGTTAAGACTTGAACCATAGACCTCCAGAAAGTTTGGGATCCATCGTTAAACCAAATATCAATGGGCCAATAATCCTTTAATTCCTCAATCACTCTGCATTTTGAAGTATATAATTTATATACATCAGAATCCAAACACATCATTTACGTTGAGATTAAAACCTTTGACCTCCAAGAAAGTTGGGATTTTCAGATACCACTGAGCCAACAACCCAACAACCCTTTGGTTTCTCAGCCACTTTGGGATAGGTATGTAGAGTCTTTCAAACATGATCTCTACATCTAGGTAAGAATATAAAAAAGCTTAAAATATGCAATTCAGGTCTCAAGTTGATGACCTGATTGATTGTAGACATTGCTACAATCTTTCTTCAAATTGTGCATTACAAAACATTTGAGACTATAGAGGTTGATGATTAAGGATCAAGTAATCACTAGGAATTGAAGACAGAATATACAGTTTCTTCCTTTGAATTACTTGCAGAAAATAGAACATATGTCAAAATTATGTATGAAATTTACCTTTTTTTTTTTACATTTTAATGTGTAACAAAATACAATATCTTCTTCGTTTTTGCATCCTCGGTACGAAAGATCTTGCCTGCTACTACTGCTCGTCTTGTTTGTCACCATCCGCCTCTTCCTACAAAAGTCAACATGAAAAGTCAACACAAATGACAATGGACCAAAGGGTATGCCGTGAACGAATTCCCACTTGATACAACTCCAAACCAATAAAAACTGCAACATTCGATTTAAAATATTGAAGATAAAAAGACGATAACAAGCAAATATTAGAGTATTTTCAGGTTCATTGGGGATTTTCCTGGCTGTTATCTTCAGGGACCCACAGGATTAGTCGAGGTACATACAAACTGGTCCCCAAAAGAATATAGTAACATAAAATATTAAGAAAATTGAAGTTACCTCTCGTATTCCTTTGCCTCCTATACACTTGGAAGCGCTAATACTGGCGCTCTTTAACAAGCTACGAGCACTGTAATTTCCCTTATTAACTCCGTTTTGTGCATTTTCTCCCTCGGGACTATCCAGCGTCGAAGCAACATACTCTGGCCGTTTTTCCAACTCGCCTTCTTCAGAAGTACCTTCCTCCTTGGGTGCGGGAACTCGCTCCCTGGATCGCCATAATATATTAAAAATCCCTTAGCTACTTGCCAAACCAACTAACCCAGTATATCCCACTTAAAAAGTAGGATTTTTTTTGGGATTTACGCACATTTGTGCTTTATCCCAAAATGGTATAGCAGTTGTTCCCATGAAGACCTTCAGTTTGTGCAAAAGTGTCGAAAAGGAAAGAAGAACCAAGACTAGATGAATGCACAATATATCTCATTCGAAAGTAGCACTACAACAAAACTGGTTTTATAGGACTCCTAGAATGTTTAAGCATCCTAAAATAATACTATATCGAATTTAATTTTATCGGACCAAACTATAAAGCATCCTATCGAAAAACACTACAATAGTTTTATCGGACGCTTTTAGGCGTTTTAACAAGTTTTTTAGTACACTTTTAAAACAAAGTGTCCTATAAACCCATCATTGTATAGGAGACTTGTGTTTAGAGGACACTTTTTCAGGTAGTGTCGTAACTCGTATGATATATAACTAATACGACATTTTTTGTTTTGTTCCTATAAACTCAAGTCCTATCAAGTATTTTATTAGGACACTTAGGCTATGTTTAGCAAACTAGCTGATAAGGTGGCTTATGACTGATAAGCTAGCTGATGAATAAGATGCGTGTGGCAAAACTAGTTGATAAGATAGCTTATGACTGTAAAATGACAAAAAAGGGCATGTTTAAAAATTGGTAGTATAAAAAGTAGAAGGGTATATTTGGAATAAAAAAAATAAAGTCTCATAAGTCCCATAAGTCACCTAAACGCTAGTGAGAGTGGCTTTTCAAAAAGCTAGCTTATGGTCCATTTAAACATGTACCTGACTTATAAGTTAACTTATAAGCTAGCTTATTTTTACCAAATAATGTTGTAGACATGTTGGCATCCTATAAACCCAATTCTTTTTGTAGCGTAGGGTATAGGGGTGTGATGTAGGCAGACATGTCCTCTATGGTAGAGCAATTGTTTATATATAGACCCCCTGACTTGTGCAAAAGTGTGAGCAAAAATGAAAGAAAAACCAAGACTAGTAAAAATAGTAACTTGCCTAGGAAGCGAGGCATGTTGCCTTAGAAGTGGAGTCTTGCCACTACTTCCACCGCCGCCTTTACCAAAACCCTCCTCAAGATGTGCGAATTGCCGCTTAAACCGATCGACCCCACTAAAAAGAAATAACAACACCATGATTCAATGGGTATCCAATGGAAATGTTACATTAAAAAATAAAGTGGATAAAACAATTGTTTTATGTAAGTTAATTAATTTAATTGATATAACTAGTTAAGTACACCGTTTTTAGACATAAAGGAAGAAAGAGGGTATGACCTTGGGTACAAGAAGCTAGTTTGTTCACCACCACGTAGGTATTCCTGAAGCATTTGAGGATGATACTCCAAGATCTGGGATATATATAAGACGATTTATGGAAAAACGTGATATTAACACGATCATGATTATAATAAGTATTAAGTTATAGCTAGCCGGACCTCTCGATAGATCAACTCTCTAACATCATCTTTTCCCAATTTCCTCCTCTCAAACTCGAATTCAAGTTTTGATATGGTCTGAGTAGATGGTTCACGGTCCACATTTGCCAAGCCATTAAAGTAAGGATCGGCTAGTGACTACAAAAGATAACAAATTGTTAGAATATATGAAACCTGAGGAAAGTTTTGTTAGAAAACCAAAATTGATTAGGAACCCAGGAACCGCCTACAACGCCATGTGTGCCTCTTGAGGATAAATATTCATCATGAATAACACATTGATGATGAATGTGGAAGTGGAATTCATCATGAATATTAACATATTCATGATGAATAACACGTCTATATTCCTGATGAATATGCCACGTGTCGCATTTAAGCGGTTTCTGAGCTCCTAATTAGTTTTCGTAACGGAACCTGTTCCTATGAAACCCCTTTGAATCTTTCCCTACATTTAAACACGTGGGTATGTCTGCAACTAGCCAATGTGGGACTCCAACACACACACACACACACACACACACACACACATATATATATATTATATCAGAGTTGTTTCCTTTTGACTATAAATGGTGATGCATACCTCTTCCGCTGATGGTCGGTCTTTGGGATCAAACGCGAGTAGGCGTTCAAGTAGGCGAAGAGCCAAAGGATCTACGTTAGGGAACTTGTGTGTAAAAGGAATTGGCTGTTTTTTCCGCATACTATTAAGATACCTTCTTGCCTTTTCATTGCGAATCTGCATATTTTTAGACGAGCTTCTCATTTTCAAGTAAAATCAGTTTCAAACCATACTTCAATTTCATTCTCACCACTTACATGCAATGTTTTTAAAACCCAAACCATTCACCGACCCACAAAAAGCTAATCAACCAATGGTCAGACCAATATTAACCCATGGCACACACACACACAGACACATATATATAGAAGAAAGTTCAAATGTGAACTCATCCTTCACTGGGAACGTGAGGACCACTAAAATCGACCCACGTGGCATATTCAGTGTGAATATTCAAACTGAATAACACTGCATTCAGGGTTATTCATTTTAAATAACACTGCATTCATTGTTATTCATTTTGAATAACACATGAATATTCAGATTGAATATGCCACGTGGCGCGCTCTCGGTTGTCCTCACGTTTACAATGAAAGATGAGTTCACATTTGAACCTGAACCTATATATATAGGTTACCTTCTTTTGTGAACCACCTAAATTGTGTTAACTTTGTTAACTAATGCACACCATTGATCAAATGCAATCAACGGTTAAGATTAATTCATGGGGGTAGTTTTTTCTAATTTTTTTTCTTTTTCTTTTTTCTCAAAATAGGTGGTTACAACAGCTTTATCTCAGCCGTAGATTTAATTATTGGACGGTTTAGATCAGTTAACAAAGTTTACACAATTTAGGTGGTTAACAAAAGAAGGTAACTCTACATACATATATATATATATATAATATATATAGAAGAAAGAAAAGAGCTGACCCTTGCAATAGACTCAGGAGGAGGAGTGCCAAGTAAATCAGTCATGAGATCTAACTGGTGTACCACATTCTTTCCAGGAAACAAAGGTTTTCCTGTAAGCATCTCTGCAAATATGCATCCAATGCTCCAAATATCTATGGCAGGAGTATACTGCAATAATAAACACAAGACAAATATATGTTATAATAAAACCATCCACATTCTAAATCACATCATTAGGTGCATAGGCCTCAAGAAATGTAAACACAAGCAGCACCCACTAAATCACTTAAAGCCTTGCTAAAGGTGAGGAGTGCATGTGAGTTTTGTGGCATATAAATATTATATACTTTTGAAAAGAAAAAAGAAGTTCACTAAATGATACAACAGGCAGAATTCATGTCATTTGAAGGTTATCGAGCTAAAGTTGACATGACCATCATAGAAGGGAAGCAAGTGAATCTTGAAAAACAAACTGAAACACAGATTGCAGACATCATACTTTAGAGAAAAAGGAGCCACAGAGTTCAGGAGCACGATACCACCGAGTTGCAACATAATCCTGCAATTAATAAATCCAAGAGATGTAATGTAACTAAAAACATTGGTTTGAAAAAAAAAAAATATATATATATATATATATATATACATACATACATGGGACGACAATAGACAAGAAAGACACGATTACCGTCCAGAATATGGCTGATGGTGCATCGTTAAACGATACACGTGCAAGACCAAAGTCACAAATCTTCAGTTTACAGTCAGCATTAGCAAGAATGTTTTTGGGCTTTAAATCTCGATGAAACACATTTGCTGCAAAATTTATATTAATATCATATATACATATATAGGGGAAACCATAAAAAACATTCATTTGTCCAATATGTTATGTACACGTGCATAAACATAATTTGTACAGTATGCACAAAATGTAGATGTGCATAGAAACCAGGATACATTTTGAACAATATGCACATGTGCATAGAAACCAAGAAATATTTCAACTACTTTTATTCACGTGTACACACCAGGCAAATAAATAGTTATTAGGAATTAGGATGTTCCTCAGTTTCCAATTTTTGTGGCTTTTAACCTGAGTCTATATATATACATACACATATATATATATATATAGGGTCAGGTTCAAATGTGAACTCATCTTTCATTGCGTACGTGAGGACAGCCGAGAGCGCGCCACGTGGCATATTCAATCTGAATATGCCTTGTGGTGTGATTTTACTGGTATATATATACACATATATGTATGTATGTATGGATGGTATTGGTGGATACAACCTAGATACCTGAATGGATATACTTTAGTCCACGAAGAAGCTGGTACAAGAAAAACTGATAATGTTCGGGTGTGAGATCATCGTTCGCCCTAATAACCTGGTGAAGGTCGGACTCCATCAATTCAAAAACTACATAAATGTCCCTAAACTCTCTTCTAGAAGGAGGCAGCATAATATGCCTAATTTCTACGATATCCGGATGCCTTAGCAATCGTAGAAGCTTAATTTCTCTAAGAATTCTCGTGGCATCAGAAACATGATCGAAAACATCATTGATCTTCTTAATGGCAACCCTTTCTCCGGTGAGCGTATCGTTAGCAGATCCCACGACACCATAACTGCCTTTGCCGATAACTTCTAGAACCTGGTATCTACTTGCCTCTCCATACTCCGTGAAGAACTCGGCTTCCAGCTGAGTAAAACACAAAATCAAGTATTTCATTATGGTCAACTGTGACTTCCGCAAAGAAATACAATAATTTTACTACATATAAAAACAATACAAACCTAGCATATCCCACCCGAAGGTAAGATGTATATAGACCTTGGGCCAGGTTCAAATGAGAACTCATCTTTCATTGTGAACGCAAGGACAGCCGAGAGCATGCCACGTGACATATTCAGTCTGAATAATCATGAATTATTCAGACCGGATAATACAACATTCAGTATTATTCAGTTTGAATAATACTGAATGCAGTGTTATTCAGTTTGAATAATACTGAATGCAGTGTTATTCAGTTTCAATAATACTGAATGCAGTGTTATTCAGTTTCAAATTTCAATAATACTGAATGCAGTGTTATTCAGTTTAAATAATATTGAATGGTGTATTATTCAATGTGAATAATACATGATTATTCAGACTGAATATGCCACGTGGCACGCTCTAGGCTGTCCTCACGTTCACAATGAAATTTGAGTTCGCAACCAAACTTTCGTCTACATTCGTCTACAGACCTTACCTCCATCCCACGAGATAGAGAGGCTTGCAATCATAGATAAAAATGACAAAATAGTGGCATTTTGACGATATTTTGCTAAGGGGTTGTTTACCAACACAAATTGGTAACCGGGTAAGAGTGCGGTCTGCGCAAGTGCCGATTGAAAATGGTTGTTAACTAAAGAATTTTGTGGTACGATACAAATAATCACGTAAGAAGAAGATGCATATTTTTTTAACAATGATATAGATCACAAGCTACGTACATTGTAAACATAACTTCTAACCACATATAACCTCTAGCATACATATGCAACAAAAGTTTCTGATTATAGCCTCAAAACTTGTCTAAGGAAATTACTAATTATTCCAAAATCACTAGAGTTGATCATATAAAACAGACGGAAAACAATACTATAACCTCTAACACTTCTTGTGGGAAAAAAAACTAACGGTTTTCAAAACATTATATTGTTATTACAAATGAGGTTGATATATCTTTGCATCCTAAATCTCTAGAGGTCCATTTGGGCAAGAGAACATATAAATTGGACCAACTCTTAAGCAAATATATAATGGCTAAAGCCATACAAGCAAAGATAGGTGCATACAACATTAAATTCATATATGAATAGGATCTGTCATAGATAACGAACCACATCCGTAGACACATTGCAGCCAACAAAGAGATCCAATCAATCAAAGGCAAACAAATAGCTAGTCCGATTAACAATTAAACATATATGATGAAATTGGGTCTTGAAATTGTTTACTATGATGAAAATATATTATATGATACATTTTTTGTTTAAATTGTTTCATATTTCCATGGTTTTACGTGAAACCAAAAGGTTTCATAAAAATATTTGAAACAGTTTCATAAGAATGGAAAAGTTACATAAAAAGATACGAAATACGAAACATTTTCATCAAAAAATGAATCATATAATATAATTTCATCATATTAAACAATTTCATGAACTAATTTCATTGATTTAACCTATGAAATCGTCGTTTTGGCTTGAGTTCACAAGTTCACACATAAAATAAGTTGACAAAAGAAATATATATAGGTAGAGATTAAATGTGAGTATCATAAAGAAGAAATGAGAAAGCAAAATCATCAAGAATTGTGAACATGATATACATATTAATCCAATTTATGTTTTGAATAATCAAGAAGAAAACAAAACAAAACAAGACATCAAGGGCAATGAGAGAAAAATATAGAGACCCTTTTGAGAGGATCCATATGCGTCTGATGGTGTCTAAATTGCAACGAGGATTTATGAGTTAGGTATTACTGGATAATGATAATGATGGTTTTGTGTTGATAATCAGAAGAAAGACCAACAATAACATTAACATTGGGGGATGATGATGATCGGTTAGTGGAAAGTAATCGAGGAAGGAAGAAGATGATTGTGACGTTGAAAGGAAGGAAGAATACCATCCACGAATGTTGAAAATCCGCTTAAAACTCGGTCACATTCGCCTTAATTATCGCTTCTCTTCTCCATTGGAAGAGCCAATCAATCTCAGAAATCGTCGTTCAATCTGTTGCGTCTTTCATACACACACACACATATATATATATATATATATATATATATGAGTAAATTACGGATTTGGTCCATGTGGTTTTCATTTTTTTACTACTAAGGTTCCTAAACTTCATAGATTATGGATAACGTCCCTGTGGTATTCAATTTTGCACTACTAGGGTCCCTGAATCTAACAGATTTTGTTAACAAAGTTAATTAAATGATAAAAAGTCCAAAATGGCCCTATTTTTGTCCTTTTCTATTCTTTTCCAAATGGGTTGACCAAAAGTCTTCCTTCTTTATATATATATATATATATAGACCCACAAACACATATACACATATATATATATATACACACATATAACGGTTTTTTCTCACCAAACCACCAACTTCCCCTCCCTCATATATAATACACTTGCATATACTTATAATACAGACATTTACACACACAACTATATATATAAATATATTAGTTGCTTCACTCCAAAAGGGGTTTTTTCTACTTTATAGAAAAAAAACATATGAGTAAATGGGTTTTTGATCTCTTTCACTTCAATGGGTATTTATTTGGGTTTGCAGGTGAAGAAAACCCATTAGGAATCCAAATAATTTATTTTTGAAGATGACGATGGTGGGAGATGAAGACGACAAGTGTTGTGGGTTTCGAGATGGATGATGGTTACGTTGAAGGTGATCATGAAAAGGAGATGAGAGTAGGGAGGTCGTAGGTTATGGTGGTAAAAGTTGGATGGTGTCACCAGTCTCATAGGTGAAAAGAGAGAACAGAAAGTTGGTAAATGTTGGTAACTATGTATGCTTGTGTGTGTGTTTGAACACTATATATACACCAAATAAAACCCATTTGGAGGAAGACAAGACTTGCAAGTAAGAATGATGGTGATGGTAGCTTCATAAATATATGTATATATTTTATATTAGATGTATGACATATAGAGAGAGAAAGATATATATATATATATATATGTTGTTGGTGATGATAATGATAACTACATAGATACACGTGTTGGTCTTTTGTGAAAAAAAAAGATAGAAAAACAAAAATAATTTAATATTAAAATATTAGATTAGTTAAAAAGACTTTAATACCCTTCAATTAACATGGTTATTGTTAATGGAGTTAGGTTGGGGGACCTTAGTAGTGCAAAATTGAATACCACGGGGACGTGATCCATAATTTATGAAGTTTAGGGACCTTAGTAGTAAAAAAATGAAAACCACAAGGACCAAATCCGTAATTTACTCTATATATATATATATATATATATGTATTTTCATGGAGGGTTTCTTCTCGATTGGTCTTGTAATTAGCTTAGGTTCCATTGTTGCAAGAAGGGATGTTCTCAAAATTCTAAAGAATTTATGATCATAAACGAAGGGGGAAGGTTCAATTTGGTACATTTCTAGAGAATTTACCTAACAATGATAACTACTACTACTTCTCAGTTACCTTCCATTTTTTTTTAAATTGAAATCTATATCTAAGGCTACCCCACCCAACCCTTTCAACCCTCTCACTTTTTAATGCCACATCAGCTGACACATCAGCTTTTTCCCAACCCTCTCTTTACCCTCCTATAACCCTTAACAACCCTCTACAACTCTTACCCAACCCTCCCAATCCTCTCACAGTCTCACTTTTTAATTTATTTCATTTATTTTATAAAAATAATATAATATAATTAAACAAAACATGTAATTAATTAATAATAAGATTCATAATTAATTAAAAATAAACATTACATAATTAAATAAAATAAACTAAAACATTACATAAACTAAAAATTACACAATAAAAAAAATTACGAATTAATTAAACTAAAAATCGAAGCCATATTTGGCTCTGATCCTGGTTTTCGCTTCAAAGCATCTTGCAACCGGCGACCCCGAAGATGGCCATGCGGGGTGGTGTAAAACTGTAGGTCGCGTTCCAACTCGGTCGTTGGTGAAAGTTGCCCCTCATCGGAAGGGAAAATCTCTTCCTCATGTTCCGGGCTATCATCTTGTACGGCCCCAAAATTGGGTGTAGGAAATGGTTGATAAGGAGCACCCCAATCGGGTGGAGGAAATTGTGAATAGGCCACGGGATTAGGAAATGGTTGATAAGGAGCTTTTGAAGAGCTCCGCGTTGAGGAGCTTGTGAAGAGCTCTCGGGATGAGTAATTGTGAGACTAAAACCTTTGGGCGAAATTTAGACCTCATAATCGGGTGGATATTGTGGATCGAACCCGGTATGCGAAACGTCGACTTTGAAACGGGGGTTGGAAGGGGTCTCGGGTTCCGCCCAACGTTTAGCTTTCGCGGGCCGGAATGAAGATCCGGGGTTTCGATCGTTTGGATCCATGAGGTTTAAAGAGTTGGAGGTTTGAAGAGTTGGAAGTTTGAAGAGTTGAAGAGAGAGTTAGAGTTGGTGTGAAAAAATAAGTTGGGTAAATGGGTATTTATATAGGAGTAAAAAATGACAAAAAAAAAAAGTAAAAAAATTTAAATTTATTACCGTTTGTAGCCGTTGGCAACGGCTAGTAGAAGCCGTCTCAAGTATATCCCGCCGGCAACTGAAATGGCACAGCGGTGCCGCCGGAACCCGCCGGGCCCGGCGGGCTCAACCCGCCCAAAAATTTCTCCCGCTGCGTGCAGCCTAATAAAAGTGTAACTGAGATGCCCATGTCTTGCTTTTTCGTGAATCGGAATAAATATTTTCCCACTTAAATATATATTTGGACGGGTTTTTCATTTTTGGTTCATTCAGCCTTATCTAATTGACAACTGTCCTATTATTTTATTTTAAATATTAAAAATATAAAATATATCAAGATAATTAAAATTTCAATTGTTTAAATTAATCCAACCAATTTATTTTAAATATTAAAAGTTATACAATATAATCAAGATAATCATTAAAATTTTAATTGTCTAAGTTAATTACTTAGTTATCAAAATAAATTACGTATAGAGGAAAAATAATATTCTTATTTTGACTTTTAATAAATTGTTTTATCAATAGTTAATTTCTTTCTTACTACTACTTTCTATCTCTTTCCCCTTTTTCCTTTGTTAAAATAGCTTTGAGAACACAACGTTAAAAGATAAACCAGGGTCAATGTGGTGGAACCATTCAAGAAACTACAACATTATCAACTATTGATGTCTATATAGACAAGTTTGAAAATTTTGAGTTATAATATTCCTAAGCAATAATGTTTTATTTTATTCCTGTATTCAGTGGTTGATCCAAAAAATTTATATAGTAGGGGAACTTGAAGCAACAAAGTACCAATGTACGAAAATTATAATTAATAGTAAGTAATCACATAAGTTGATTTCTACGGATTTTCATCATCTGAAAACAAGTCATTACATCCTGATTTGTAACCTTAGCAAGTATTTCTTTTTCTACCGCACAAATTACAAATGCATTCAAAAAATCGTCACAAATTCGATTTCGTAGAGCCAACTTCACAAGCTTCATTGCAGAAAAGTATCTCTCAACCGTTGCGGTTGCAACGGGAAAAACCAATGCGACAATAATTGATTGATCTTGTTTTATTAGGTCCTCACATTTCTTAATAGCTCGATTGTGGAAACTTTTGATGTGGCCCACGTGAATATCTAGTCTCTAAGTTTTATTCCAGCTATTAAAGCCTTCCGTCAAGAAGGCATCAGATCCACCTTGTCCACTACAATGGTCTCTGAATAAGTCACAGCATAAGCAAAAAGCTTTATCTGCTTTTGTTACACCCTAAAACAAACGGGTCGTAACGAAACATCAACACTTAAATGGTACTTCATATGGATATGTCGCAGCGGAAAATTTTAACAAAAATATAAAACAACCTCTCGAATGAACTTACAAAAAACTAATAAGTAAGCATAACAAACGTAAAAGTACGTCCTAACATAAGCATTTTGCTACATAGTGAATCCTTAAGCTAGACCTTTTCCCCTTTCGACCTCGAATTCTCCTGATCCTGAGATACATGTTGAGGTTAGCTTTACGCTAAGTGAGTACATGGTTTAAGCAATGCCACCAAAATCAATAAAATAACATGCATCAGATTAAATCATTCACATCATCAATAACATCATGATCAAATAATATAAAACATACGTTTCGCAATAAACATTTTTCTTTCATCTATCCGTCCAATTTAAGATCTCATGCATCCACTTGGCAAGGTGGGGCTCCGTCATTCTGTCCATCTCTAGTCGAGCTCAGAGGTGCTATCAAGCACGTGTCTCGACCACCGTCCGTTAGTTCAGTCTCAGAGGTACCATTCGGGCACATGTACTGACTATATTCATCGTCTGCGGTTTCCCGCCATCCAATATCGGCGTCCCGGTAATGAGCCCCACACTTATAGCCACATCCCATCAACTCGAGTTAGTGAGTTCAAGACCGTCAATTATGCATTTCATCCGACGTTTAAAATATGACTCACTATAAAGAACATTCCTCTTCACAATACTTCCAGCATCGCTTACATACAACATATATATATATATATATATGGATTTACATATAATCATCCTTTCATGTATCATCCAACATATAAGCAAGTATCTCAAAATAAATAAAATATACATGCTCAAGGCCGTCACAATCACATTAGAAATCGTATTTGCAATCATACATGTTATCCCAGTTAAAAGTCACATGAAACTCACCTGGACTAGCGTAGGCTTATACGTCACTTGATTGCTCGAAAATCCTACATAAGCCACAATCACTTTCTAAGTATCTTTGTAACGATTAAATAATATATCTAATCGTTAAGTTAAATAAATAACTTTTAGCTGGCTTGAAACGGATTAACTCTAAACGTCTATCCATTTTGACGTCTACTTCACGTCGACACTTTCTACTTATTCATATATACAATTATATATAAATAAACCATCCAACTTTCTCTAATAAAATGTTCGTTGAACATTTATTCCCTTTACGACGACAAATTAATTCATCAAAATCAATCAATTGATTTATATAAATCGCCTTTAAATAATCCATCGACAATGGAAAACTAAAGTATATATGTTGATATATACACTACCCATGAAAGATGTCACATGGAGATTCATCTCCATTTCTTTTTTTTCTTTCTCTCGGCCATGCACAAATCATCCTTAACATCATATAAAAGAAAATAGAGTTCTGCTCAACACCAATTGGTATTTAGCGACACCCTTCTGTCGATAATCGCAACATGGTTCAACCCAATATTTATCCGGGTCTTCTCTATTTCTCGACTAATCTTTTTATTGCTAGATAAAACTATCGTATGATAATAAATACAATTTATCCAACAGTAGCCATACTCCATTGGGTTCCGAAAACCCGACATCAAGACCCGTTGCATCGACAACTCTTCGTTCATACTTCGGAAAGTACAACGAACTTTAAATCATTAAAACAACATCAAACGAAAGAAAACTAAAACCAATATCAAGCATATATAAATCGTCAAGTTTGGTTTAGAATTTACCTTGGTTTGTCGCTTATTTATCAAATAAACTCATTCGACACGTCGACCAAACTCTCTTAAATCTCTATCATTTTCTGCAAACTCATAAAACCTTCTAATTGAGAGTGAACAACGAGAATTGATGTGATGCTTTACTGGAAATATGCCTTAAATTTCTCCAAACAACAATCCTTAAAACCATTGCCGCTAAAACAAATAAAACTACTCCCACCTCCCACGTCTAGACTTTCAAATTTTAAACAAGTTCTTCACATTTACACTTCTCATCCTTAACCTTTCAACCTCCATTCACTTTACACCCACACTTTCATTTGATTTATTTTCTCCCCCCTCTTTTACTCTTCCATTAATTATTTCAACGTATTTTGCGGGTGTTACAACTTTTATACTATACTCCAACCAGTTACCGTATTGAACAAACCATGTTGGGTTAAAACGTCTGGACTTGTTCCCTATTATTCTTCTCAGAAAGTCGTGACCACGTGGTTGACAAAGTTCTTTAATCAAATACTTTCGTCTCAGAAAGTCGTGACCACGTGGTTGACAAAGTTCT